>WAAD01037327.1:168960-213554 GCA_013389945.1 Fregata magnificens
GGGGGGACGGGGCGAGCTCCGGGGCACCCCCACCGCAGCAGCCCCCGCGGGGGACCCGCTGGGCTTCTGGTTTCTCACAAGCTTAAGGGCTAGAAACGATGGCAACGCACACGTGAGAATAACGGTAAAAATTTTATTATAGCATAACTGCAAGAATTTTAAACGGCAAACAAAAAAAGCGGAGTTAGAAGTCTACAAGGGAGAAAGATACCAAAGAACTGTCGGCCCAGCCCAGACGTGGTGTGAAAGACCTTCCCCAGGGTTAGCACTTGGTCTGGGGGGCTACACACAGACGACCCCCCCAGGAGCAGCCTCCCAGAGGCACCCACCCCTCTCCTCCCCGCGCCTGGGGATGCACCACAGCACCCGTCCCCCCTCCGGCACCGGCCCTCGCACCCTGTCTCTCTCCCCATGCCACCCCTGGGCCGCTCACACAGCACGGTGGCTGTCCTACCCTAAAACTGCAATGTGAAATCAAATAATGGGCATTTTGGACATCCACAGTGGCGGCAGCCACCAAAAGTCATTATTTGGCAGAGTAGCATCCGTGTTGGCACCCCAGCACATCAGAAACCAGATAAATCCAGGACGCACTCAGCATCTTGCTCAGGAGGTAAGTGTTTGCGATCTCCATTAAGATCTCCATTAAGCACTAACGACAGACAAGCCTCCCCTGCTGCGCTGCACCCCTCCAGCACCCCTCCGCGGCACCCCGCACCCAGGGTTTTCCACGAGTGCCAGAAGCGTCACTCACACAAGCCTCAACTAGCAGTGAGGTAGGTTAAAGACTCCCCGGACAGGGAAACTGAGGCACATGATGACACAGTTTGCAGGTGTCACACAAGCGGCAGTGCCAAAAACATCTTCTCGCCCCTCTCCAGCACTCCCGACACAACGGCTTTTCGTCCTCGTAGGGGGGCCAAATGAAGTTGCCTTTTTTGGCAAGATAAACTCACGCAGCTTAGAAATGTCCGTTTTAAGTCAAATCAATCTCAAAAATGAAGAGACAAATGCGTAAGGTTTCTTGCCTCGCAAACTCTCCAAGAGCTGCACTCAGCCCAGCTGACACGGCTTTAGGTCTAGTGCTTCCACAGCTCCCTTCACAACCACAAACTGAGGTTCATTTGTATGGGGAAACTGGTGAAAAACAGTTTCAGTGACCCAAGCAGGGTAGCGAAGCACCACGGCAAGGTTAGGCGGGACACAAACCCATGGATTCCACCCTGAGGTCGGGCTGGTTTCTGACACAGTTGCCCCTGGACCCTTAATGCACTGCCAAGCTGAAAAGCACAACCAGATGTCGACAGTGATACTGCTGCAGCACTCTGGATAAGCAATTCCAAACACTGCTCCCTGGGCTGCGTCAGCTGTTACCACAGAACGCCATCAGGTATTTCAACGTAATATTTCACCTTCCATAGCACCCTCCAGCCAGAGACCTAAAAGTGCTTTAGCAAATGTGAACTAAGCCTCACAATAACCTCACAAATCCAGACTAAACTGCCCCCATTTTACAGACGGGGAAACTGAGGCACGGTAAGGTATAGTGACTGGCCCAAAGTTACACAGCTAGTCAGGAACAGAGTCTGTCTCTCCCCATTTCTTCTCCTTAGTCAGAAGACCTTTCTTTCACAGGGGAAAAGGAAGCCCTTCCCCAATTAGCCCTGCTCTGGTTTCAGGTGGCTGAAGAGGAGAAACCGAGGGCAAAGGTCTGAATTCTTCCCCCCTGTAGCATCATGTTAAGACTCACAATAATATCCTGGAAGCTGGGCTTTGGGAGAACGGCAGGTGATTCAAATACAGCAGTTTACAGGTTACAATAAAAACCAAAAAACACACTTTTAGGTGACCCAGAGGAGGGAAGAAAGAAAAAAAGAAAGGCTATTCACAGTTCACCTGCCTGTGCTAGGGAAAAAAAATTACAAGTCACATTGCCTTCCCCATAGATTCCAGCCCCTCCCAACCCACAATAAAAAGAAAATATTGAATGTTAGTTAGGCTTAACAAAGCATTGAGGTTACAGATGCAGTAAACCAGCACAACTGGCATACTGCCTAGAACAGCACAGCTTGATATAAAAGTTGCTTTCTTAAAATCACTTCAAAACCAATTTCTGTATAAGAGGATTAAAAGTAAATTAGATATGAATTCAAAATCAGTGTAGAAATCTACAGTTCTTATCAAAGGCAGGATACAGTATTCACTTTGACAGTAAAACTCCAAGTGTGTCTCTCACACCTGACCCAAGGGACTTGTTATACCAGTAACAGTCAATATAAAAGGTTATTGCTCTAGCATCTCTCAGTAGAACATGTTTAACGAGCACAGAAACGGGAAATACCAAGGGGCTGACAGGTCTCATTAGCAAAGAGAGGAAGAAGAAAGGATATAAAGTTTGGATCTTTTTTTTCTCCTGGCTTCTTAAAGCCCTCCACTTCTCCCCGCTCTTGTGACAGTTTCAGGCCCCAATAGATGGGAGAGTTTCAGGCCAGATAAACACACACACGTCACACTCGCTCATGACAGGGATGGATGAAGAAGGCTGTGCTCTAGCCTCTCTGCACCTGCTTTCAAAGAAGGGACGATGCCTCATTCCCTCTCCTGGGAGCAGCAGGCAAGGGGAGCAGATGCCCTGAGCAGGCCTGGGTGCTGACGGAGGTGCCTGGCATAGGATGTCACCCACAGGAGCGCACATCAGTGCTGAGGGATGGTCGGGGCTTACTCCACCTCCTGCTCCAGTGTGTTGAGAAAAGGCAGGGAATAACAAACTAGGGAGGAAAAAAAAAAAAGAAAAAAACAAAACAAAACAAAAAAAAACCCCAAACCACCACCCCACACAGTAACATCTTGATTCCTCTTTAAAAAAAAAAAAAAAAAGAAAGTGGTATCATCTCCTTACAGTGTAATGGAACTGGAGAGACCCTTGCAGGGTCTTGGCTGCCTGCACTGATGCTCTGATCTCAGTAAGTCACACACGCCACGTGGCTCTAGTGAGCAGAGCCAGGGTGGCACTGAGATCACAGGGTGCCCTCGCTGTGCTATTGCTCAGACTGCAGGCGTGCAGACAAAAGCCTGAGACAGAGGTGTCAAAGCAGAGGGCCGCATTGTCTGCAAGTGTCAAGATTTGCTCCGAGAGCTGACACAATTGGAAACGTACTGGCAAAGACTCCTTCTGCCAGGAGGGGGCTGGGTGAAATCTCCCCATTGGAGCCCTCGAGCTAAGCTCAGCTGTCAGACACACACACAGACACGCACACCGTAATGAGGGGACTCGGCCTCTCTCTACTGAGACACAGCAAGGGCATTTCCAGTTTAATGGTCCGTCTCATCTCTGGATCTACTGCCTCTCCATAGCAGCAGAAAGCACTCCCACCCCACCCCACCCTCCTCCCCTGCCTGTTAAGGTTTCTAAATCACAGTAATGTTCAGAGAGACAGAACTGCCAAGGGGGTGGCAGAAAGATGCTTAGCGCCCATCTATGATGCCCCTAACAGAAGAGCTTGAGAAAGCAGTTCTGGCAGTAGGGCTTGTCGTTCTGTTCTTTGAAGGTTCCTTTGTTGAGCTGCTTGAGGCAGAAGGCACAGACAAAGTGTTCGGGGTGAAATTTCTTGCCCATAGCAGTGATGCAGCGTCCTGTGATAGGCTTCTGGCAACCGGAGCAGAGCGAGCCGCGACGCTCGTGGTAATGCACCTCGCAGTAGGGCTGCCCGTCATGCTCAAAGAAGCTGCCATTGATGAATGGTGTGAAACATTCCTGCAGGAGGATAAAGCAGAAGGGGACAGATTGTATAACAAGCTGGGGATGCGGGCAGCTCCACAAGCCTCCTCTGCTCTGTGGCACAGCCTAGCTGTGCTGTGAGCAGGGTGAACTGCTGCCTTTCAGCATCGTCCTGTCGTCCAAAGAGCCAAACTCTGTCCATCAAGAAGGGTTTCAAAGGCAAGGCTGATAGATGGACAGATACAGCCACAAGCAAGGGAACTGACCATGCTCCTTCCCCCAGCTGGTTTCACTTCTACCAAAAAAATACTACAGATGAGCTATCAGATGTGTCCAGCCAGGAGAAAGGAGAACACTCCTTCCCCTGAGATGGGAAACACTGCAACACCTTCCCTCCCCCCACCCTTTTTTTTTTTTTTTTTAATCTCACTCCCACAATGGCAGGCAGAAGCAGGGACTGACACAGGCTTTCAGGCAGCAGAATTTTGATGAACATGGGACTGGTTCCAGCTGAGAAAATAAGGCACAATTAATCTTTACAAGTGATCTCTCCAGAATGGCTGGCATTAGGCAGGTACACTTTGCGCAGGATCGTCCATCCTGAAACATCTCCACCAGGTACACACGCATCACTACCGGGACAAACTCCTTGTTCTACAGTGCTAATGATTTTGAATAGATGAGAAGAGGATACACCAGCTATGTGCTTATTAGCGTCCAGAACTCTTCACCCCCCTCAGCGTTAGGCAGCTGAGGATGCTGCACTTCAGAACCTGCAACAGAAGCATCCACCATCCCCACAAAACTGGGGAGACTCCCCTCCTTGTACCAGTGGGAAACTGAGGCAGCAGGGTGTGGGGGAGAGTGGAGGATACTGCCAGATTTACCAACAGATCAGCAGCAAGGCCCAGAGGAGAAGTCGTATTTCCAGAATCCTGGTTTTGCTCAGCCCCAACACCATCCTCTTCCTCAGAAAGGACACACAGTGCCACACACAGCTGGACCCTGACATGTACGTGGGAGTTCAGCAAACAGCATGCAGAGCCATGGACAGCTAAACACTCTCAAGGCTGGGACGAATGCAGTGTGCCTGCAGTGAGTCCAAGACTTTTCTAATGCTGACGATTAGTTTAATAAACAGCCTCCTCCCTCAGTCAGCAGGACAGCTGAAAAGTCTGCTCTGCTTTAGCAAAAACAGGAAGAGAATCCCATCTCATGTCCTGGAAGACATCAGTGCCGGCCCCACTAATACAGGCAGTATGGCAGCAGGGGGAAAGGTAAGAACTGCTTGATAGAAGTCTCAATCTCTGCACAAAAAGGCACAGCCCTCCCCAGCCCCACACAGCCAGGACTGCCATCTTCTGCCTCCACTCTCTGCACACCACTCTGGGAGCCACAGACAGTTCTGGGCAGGCAGACCCAACAGTATGGTGACAGTCTGCTCTGAGCATCATACCAGGAATCAGCAGCTTGTGGTTCTGCTGCTTGTTCTGGTCTCTGCCTTTCTTTCCCACTCTAGGAAACACTGGCTGATTTTGCTTATCTCTTGGGGCCTGTAAGAGTTAACATTTGCAAGGCTCTCTGAAAGTGTGCCACGCATTTAATCTGCAGTATTCCTGTTTATTATGCCTGTTGTATGGAGCCTGCCACTATTTCACTGACTTGCATGTTTGTCTGAACAAGGTCAGTCTCATTAGTTTACATTGTCAGATGGAGCACGGGAAGATCCTCAAAATCTGATTGCTGATGCAAGTGCTTACAGAGAAGCTTAGCTTATAATTATTTAAAGGTCACAGAAAATGTCTCTGTTTATCTGTGAGCTGCTGCAGAAGCCCATAATTGCAGCTGGGAACAGAGAGAGCAGAGCAGCTAGAAAGTTTAATATAAACAGGCAGAAGAACAAGAAGGTGTTCGGTTGCTGACATGTTTTTATCTTGTAGGGCTGGCTGCCCTTCACTGTCCCACAGACACCTTTTCCTGATAAGGGACCAGATGCCTGCAGGGTGGAAACGAGAGGGGTCATACAGCAGCAGCAAAGGACCTGGGGTTTCTTACCCGACAGACAAAGCATTCGGGGTGCCACAGGGTGTTCAAGGCAGAGATGTAGTTTTCCAGGATAGCCCGGGCACAGCCTCCACACTTGGGAGCAAACATGTCAAAGTAGTCCTTGCGGCAATAGGCTTTGCCATCCTTCTCATGAAATCCTGCCAAAGGAGAAGAGAGGCAAAGAGCATCAGCTCCTGATCTTTACCTCTGGCCAGCCAAGCTCTGCAGGGTAACCAGTAGGGTAGGATCATCCTTCCGCCTGCTAACACACACAGCAGGTAGCTGTTCCTTGTTCTGCTGCCCTTCCTGTCCCATGTGCACACATGCACATGCATACCCTTCCTCTCCAGGGATAAAAGAAGATTACTGCTAGCATCCTTCCCCCATAAACAGCTATATCCCTTGGAACTTCCATCTTCAGTAGTTCCCCTGTCATCTTTCAGGCTGTCCTCTAATAGCAGCTCTGCCTTACACACTTCCCTGCAGTTCAGGGAGGAGATTGCATAAACCAGCAATACCTTCAGGTCCAAAGAAAGCTCCACACTGGGCACAGAAAAAGTGTTCAGGGTGCCATGTCCTGTCCAAAGCCGTCACCACTTTCTGTTCAGAAGATGNAGGGGGGAAGAACACATTAATGTTTGTACTGACAAGAGCGTGCATTAAAATAGACTGTCCTTTAGAGAGCTGAGTCAATTCTCCCCCGCCTCTGGCTCATTCAGGCTTTCCCCGCTGCACACTTTTTTTTACCCTAAAAGGATCTTACGCACTGCTTCCTCCCTTATACAGGGCCCCGTCCAGTTCTCAGGACTAACGCCGGTGCCTGTTACTACAGGCTACCGGTAGACAAATGCTGAGGAATCATTACCGGAATAATGGACCAATGTGGCATTCTGAAGGAACTTCAGTGAAGGTAAGAGGGACTAACTCCTCTCACTAGTGTAAGAATTTGACTGGGCCAAGTTGCTTTCCTTTCAGAGCCAGGGCAAAGAAAAAGATAGAAGTCCCCAAACAAAATCTTCCACCCAGGACACACGGGTGAAGTGGAGTTTTTAACACCCAGGCCTGCAGCACCTTGCCAGCACCCTTAATCCCCCCAAGGAACTCACATCAAGGATCGGCCCATTGCAGTAGTAGCAGCGAGGGGAGAAGAGGTTGTGATAGTCCTTCTCACAGTAGGGCTGACCATCCCGCTCAAAGAAGTTCCGTGACCCGATCTCCTCCTGGCAGTGGGTGCAGACGAAGTGCTCAGGGTGCCAGGTTTTCCCCATGGCTGTAACTACCTGTTGGGAAGACAAATTATGAAGGACAACTCTATCTCCCTCTCCCCTAGACCACATGACAAGATACCAGCTGGAGGTCAGCAAGAATGACAAGTTCTACTACTCAAGTGAGCCCTGGACTGGGGTAGCATGAAAACTGAATTACCTATCATCTCAGGAGAGGGCAGTCCCTCAAGGGCAGGGTAGAGGTCACTGGAGGAGCTTACAGCGTACCTAGCCAGTGGATAAATAGAGTACTTCAGTTTCTCCAGCATCTCCAGTCTCTTCAGCCTCACGAAACAGCCCTCCCCATTACTCCCAGCTACAGCCCAAGATTCAGCAATGAGACAGCACCTTCAACTCACCTGCCCAGCAATAGGCTTCTTGCAGGCTCCACAGACACCTTTGGCAACTGTAGCTACACCCAGTTTGTTCAGGTCAGACTGGAGACTTCCCAGCATGGTGTCCAGCTGACTGCCAGGCTTGGAGGCTGTGGATGGAGGGGAGCTGCTCCCGGCTTTCCCCTGCGCCATGAACTGCAGGGAAGAGAAAACAAAGACCGTAAGGCGAGTGCTGCTATGCTTACAAGATAAATGCCTGCGGTTGCTGCCAGTGGCTTCTCTGTAGAGATGGATGGGAGATTGCTAGGAGACAGCTACACTCTCTGCAGAAGCCAGTGAGCACCAGGATCAAGTACACACGTGTATTCTGCCCATGCAGGGACATGCAGAGACCCTGGGATGTGTTAACAGCAGAGCTGTGAACTGAGGATTTGATTTTCCTTCACTGCACATACAGTGGAAGTCACCAGCAGATCCCAAGCAGTCGGTACAGTGCTCTCTAAGCCTCTGCCAAAAATCTCCCTTTACTTCATCAGTTCCTGGCCAGCTGACAAAGCAGAGACACCATCCAGAGGGCCCCCTACCCTTGACCTCTCTCTATTTCTATGCTGTTGCGCTCTCTCAGTTGTCACTCCCTCCTCCTCTCTGACAGAGATCCTTCTCCTCTTCCTCATCTCACCTCCCTTCCAGCTAGAATATCTTCTCCCTTCCCCTCCCTCCCTTTGCAGCACCTTCTGCAGATCTTTTTGCAAAGTCTCCTTTGCCCCCATCAGGTGGCTCTCATCCCACTCCTGAGCTAAGCAAGTGGAAGCAGGAAGGAAAAAACTCCCTTCAAGTTGCCTACTGTTTGCCTACAGAGAGGGCAGTGCATCCACAGCAGAGCTCCGCAGACAGGACTGCAATGGAAAGACTGCCACGTCTATTGTCAGACTGTTGGAAATGCATGGGGGTTGGGGGAAAGGGATTAAGATACTTGTCTCAGAGGACATTTCTGAAACCCACACCACCACAGTACACACGGCTTGGAAAGGCTTCCCAGAGGAGGAGGAGGAGAAATGTTTTACTTAGGTTCATAACTTATAAACAAAGTACATGTTCTCTTTGGCCACCAAAGCGCCCTTTGCAGGCAACCTGCAATAATGAAATACAGATTATTTTAGCTGACTTTGCACTGCAAGAGCTACTGTCAGGTTTAGAGAGGCCCAAAGTCCCTCCCTGAGATGTTGGTCTGGAGTACGTCTTCTCTAACTAAGAGGATAGATTAAAACAGGCATAAAATCTACACTTGTGAACAACCCACCAGCCTGCTGCCAGCACATCCAGGGGAGCAGGGACACACTGAAGTGCTTCACAGCCTTGGCAGAACCTGCTCTCCCAGCCACAGGAGGAGCCCTATTCCCTGTCCTGCAGCTGCTGGTACTTGTAGTCAACTAGTTTACTCAATGACAAACCCTGGTTTCTACTCATTTGTATAAAAATTCTCATGACATACATAATTTTAGCTTTTTGGGTTTTTACACAGACATATACATACACTCATCAGCCTTGCTCTGCATGCAGCATGACTCCCAATGGAGCCCAACAGACAGCTTTTCCCCTCCTCTCTCCTCCCAGCCATCCCATAACTTGCAACCTCTCCTAGTCCAGCAGCACAGAGCAGCCCCATCACACCCCAATGTCCTGAGCCTAAACCAAACCCTCCGCCATGCAGCAGTTATTTGCTACCAAACAGCTACAGTGAATGTCTTCAAAGCACACCACTGCAAGGAGACTTCTCACAGGAGGGAGACAACAGGCCTTTGTAAACAAAGCCAAGTCAGAGTCCCAGGACAAAGCCAGGGCTTACTGCACGGCACAGCAGGAGGAAAAGGGCTGGACCATGTTGAGAGAATCATATCCTCTCTCACTCTAACCAGGGGCTTGTGACCACCACGCAGGGCAGGCACAAATGCCACACGCAAACGATAAATACCATCTGGAGAGAAAGGAGATGAGATGAATTCAACATGTAGCAACAGAGCACTTCACCCTTGTCTGTAGGGAGCACACACTCCTGCAAGCCACAGCTGACCTCAGTGCAGGCACAACCACCTGTGCACGCTACAATTTCTACCTGGCCTAGTGATCCAGCCTTCCTGACAGCTCACAGATGAGTCTCCACCTGAAGGAGGTTTGTTTCCACCTCCTGCACGCAATGCCTGCTGTTTACAGGGGACACTCAGCACAGCATCCACATAAATTTATCATGCAAAGGCCCTTCAAATTCTCACCCTTCACCCATGAGATCTGCCATCACTCAAGTTCAGTTAACAGCTCTACGAGCAGCAAACCATGCACTACAGGATATCATCTACATTAATGGCGCTGGGAGCTCTTGGAGGCAGCACACTCATCGACCAGAAGAGCACACCACGCTGAGGAAACAGAAAGGAGGTCCTGCCTTCTCAGGGGCTGGGGGGCCCAGGGGTGCATGAGCAGCCAGCAGATTGGCACTGAGGATGAGGGGAGTAGCAGAGGTCACCTGAAAAGTACAACAGTTCGAGATGCAGAGGTGTTTCCTTGCCCACTGCTTGAGAGCTGCCTGCACACATAACACTGCACACCATCGCACTGCTCATATACGTTAAGACTTCCCACCATCCTGCAGCTGCAGCCTTTCCCTGACAGGAGATGCAGAACACAGCTCTTGATCATGCCATCTCCTCCCCAAAATCCACTCACGCGGTGGACACCTGTCTAAACGGGCAAACACAGGAGGGACTGCTGATTTGCTCCTTCCAGTATCAAGATTTTGCCATCTTTTACTCCCCCCTACTCCAAGAGAGATTGTGGCAGGGACAGTTGCAGCCTGTGTTTCAGAGCTACCTCCTTCATCTCAGAGGGAAATACAGTCCCAGCTGCAGCAAGTGAGCCTCAGGACAGACAGGAACCACACACACACCAGCAGCTCATTGCACAGACACGTACTTTGCAGTGCTAGACAGGCACAGCTGGGATTAGATATGGCCAACAGGTCCTCTCTCCTATCTAGCAGTTCAGTGCCAGCCTTTCCCTGAACATTACATCTACTGATCAAGTTGGGAACAGTAGTTAGACTGGAAAACACTGCTAAAAAAACAAACCAGAAGAGAGAAGCCTGCCTGCATCTGTGGGAAGAAAGCATCATCTTCAGTCTGACAGCCAACAGAAACAACTGTCTTGGTGCTAGGGGTCCAGGTCTGGGGAGAACAGGAATGCCTAGGATCTTCAGAAGGAGGGGTGCCCACAACAGAAAGCTCATGATAATCATCTTCAGAAGCTTCCCACTGGAAGAGAGGGGGGGGAGCCAAGCTGAAGGAAGAGGAGGAGACTGGACTAGGAGTTGGGGTAGATGGCACATGGGAAGGCTGAGGTGGGGGTGGGAGGAGAGGTGCAGGGCCAGAGACATGAGAGGGAGCAGCATTAGCAGGGACTGTCTTTGCAGCTTCTTTGGAAGGCTGGAACGGGGGAGAGGCTGGAACAGAGACTGTCCTCCTTGGGGGGAGCGGGGATTCTGGAGGAAAAACCACCTAGAAAGACACGGAGGAAGAAGAAAGGTGAATAAATCCAAAGAGGAACCAACAAGCACTTCCTGCAACAGGAAGGCTGGTTGTTACCACTATGTTTATCTAAGGGGAAAAAGCACCAAGAAAGAGAAGGGAACTAGAAAACATGCTTCCCTGTGTAGCTCAAGGAAGAGCACCATCTTACACCCAGAACTTCCTGCACAGGTACAGTATTGCGGAAGACGCAGCATGTCTCTATGACAGGCGTGGTTCTAAAAATAATCCCCACATGGACATTTGATATGTGATAGTAGCAGACTGCCCAAACAGATACCATCACCAGCACCCTCAGACCCCACTCCAATTCTTAAACATCAAGAACTGGGACCTGAGTGCCAGTTCCCTTTTCAGGCCACACAAGAGTGAGTAGAAAGAGTTAGTTCTTCATTTCGGGTTGCTTAGGGCACCCAGAAACTTAATCTGCACCTCCACACAATGCTATCTAGACAGAGGGATGTGTGGGAATTTCCCAGCACATGTCCCTCCTTTCTACCTTCTCTACTTGCTGTCCACCATTGTACTCTTCCCCCTGGGGTCTGGCAGTGATAATGACCCCCTCTGTCAGCCAGTCATCCTGGCTTTTCCACTCTTCCTGTTCCTGTTTAGCGATGCCCAGTCTGTCCTGCAGCTCTTCAATCAAGCGATCTTGGAACTCAGTCTTGTGAAATATGGCAGGACCTAGTTTACGCCTTGGAGAGAGGTCGCGATACATTGGATGCACATTCGCAGTCTCTTTTGTCCTCTTGATTAAAGATTTAATCTAAATGACAAAGGTAATAGTATCAGCAGAGAAGAGCAATGTCAGAGCAAGCCCCAAGATGCCACAGCACAAACTCAAGCCATTAGTGACAACTGTGAGCAGGAAGAGTGATGACACTTATTCCACAATGCCAAAATTCCTCTTGGCACAGCCCAGAACAGTGACTCAGTGCAAGGAAAAACCCCGTAAGGATAATCACAGCAGCCAAAAATAACTATCTAGAAAAGGAAGGGAAAGATTAACCAGCAGGAAGCCAAGATAGGAGGTGCAGCATGACCACTCCACTGAGCATTAAAGAAACCTCAGCATCACAAGGACACAGAGCAGCCTCTCTGTGTTTGCCCTTTACAGGCATAAGACTCTTGGTCAGAGATGTCTGGTGCACAAAGCGCACTTCCGACACTGGAAGGAACACTAACAGCCCCAGCAATGAGACCTAAAAAGGCGAGCAGAGCAGAGGAGCTGCCATCCCAAGTCAGGAACATCCTCCAGTGGCATGAAACAGCCCTTTAACTTTTCAGAGTCCTCTGTGGACTGAGTCTTAATCCAGTTAGGAAATAAAAGTCCATTTCACAGGCAAGTCCCTAGAAACTGCCATGTTCTGTGCTGCTGACCAACATGCAGAAGAGACCACAAGATAAAGCAGAGGATTTCAAACCTCCATGACATGCAGCTGTCAGTAACATTGCTCAGAGCTGCATGCTGTTAGTGTGGGTGAGCACACTCACACCACACACAAAAATGTTAGTGCACTGTCAGAACAGTCCTAGCCAGGACTTGTCCTACTCCTACATTCATTCATTGCCTGCCTGGCCTGATGCAGAAATCCTCTCAATGGGTGGTTTGGAGACGCATGGCAGATCCCATTCAGCTTTCCAAACGTTTTCAGGAGATTCCGGAGTGACTGCAGAGCTTCTGAACTGCTCATTTTCCTCGTCTCCTCTGGCTTTGTTCATGTTAGCAGTACCTGCCTTCCTAGGAGTTCTCTCTCTGCCCTGCCTCTTCTTGACCAGGTCAGGACAGCCATCTACCTTGGTTTCATGTGGCACTTCAGCTTTTAGCTCCTGTCCTTGCTCCACGACAAAGCCCTGGTTTTTAGTGTCTGGGAAGACATCCCACCGATCCAGGGCCACAACAGAAGGTTCATACACAGGATTCAAAACACTGTCATTCTTTGCATGTACCTCTGACACATGTGCAGACAGCTCCGGTGCCCAGAGCTCATCTAAAGATGTTTCCACACTTCTGCCCTGGGAAGGAAGGGCTGAATCACCCCTGAATGCTCCCTGCTGATCCAGCTCTTTAGGTACCTGCCTTTTCCCTTGACCATTTAAAGCATTTGAAATTGGTACACTTGAGATTTTGGGATCAGTTCTCTGCTCCTTCTTCTCAGTCTCTTTTGCCAAATCATACTCCTGGCCTTGTGCAGATCTACACAGAAGCTCCACACTGGAAGCCGCCACAGCCTGGGAAGCATTTCTAGAAGAGTCAGGCTTTCTGCTCAGCTGAACCAAGCTTGCAGAGGTCATCTGCTGCCCACGAGTAGCATAACCAGAAGAGACCCGTGGTGGGGGCACAGGGGCCGTTTGTGGCGAACAGGGCATGCGTGGAGGAGCAGCAGAATGCCCTGAAGTAGGCAGAACTACAGTGTTACTGCCTTCCTCAGTGCAGAGGACTGCTGAGGGGGCAGATGTTGGCACTGTCGAGTCCCCACTGTGACTTGCAGAAGGGTGTTTGGAATGGGACAGCACCGTTAAACTGTGAGGAGTGTTGCTGGAGTCTGCATTTGCTGAACTGGGAACTGGTTCTAGGGAGGGTTCAGAAATCAGAGACATAGTGGAACTAGTCTGCAAAAAGGAGACAGAAGGAATAAGGAGAGAAGAAGATAAAGACAGGTAAGGAGAAGAAAAAAAGCAAAGAATTAAGCATTATAGCAATCATGACCTCCAAATCAAAGAGCTGTATTGATCCAAAGCCTTACTTCCAAGGGTAAGGAAGGAAAATGGGATATCAAAGAGCAGAACCAGTATGACATTGTGCTGATCTTCACATGAGATTATGGGAGGTGACGTTCTACAGCCATTGAGATCCTTTTCCTATGCCCTCTAAGTGATAGCTCGTGTATTCACCTGCAGCTGTGATGGGGGCATGCAGCGGCCACCGGGAAGCCAGCTACAAACCCAGGAATGTCTAGACTGTGAGTAAAGGTCACATTAACAACTTACTCATAGTCAGACGTGTAAATTTTACACTTCAAAGCTGAAAAAAAGCAATCAATGAACAGAACAAAGCATGACATTTTCTTCTTGATACACTAATAAAATGCTCCAGTTGGCTGAGTTCACAGCAATGAAAACAAAGCTTCAGGGCATTCACAGCAAGAACAGATGACATGGCTTTGTTCTATTCACATCACTAATCTCACCTTGGATGTGACACATACTGAATCTATACGAGTCTGTCAGTCACTCCATGCCCTTGTAAGCATTGCTTAGGTGGCTAGATTAGCCTCTTCCCCTTAGGCCAAAGACTCCACACTATACTGTAATAAAATCAGTATTAATTTTGATCCAAAATACACTCTTAACAAGAGCAACTGATACAGAGTTTTTGGTTCTCCTTGACTGACAGGGTCTTTCGAAAACAAAAGACCATGGGTCCTCCTTTCCCCATTTTCAGTGGTTCCTGGCTAAACTCTAGGAGACAAACCAGCATCACTCCTTTTTCTTAAAAAGGGAAAATCAGAACAGTGGCTTGGACAAGTTCACACAGCAGGTCAACCTAAGACCAATCCTGAGCCCTCTCAGTTTTAAAAACGTATCCACAAAGGATTACCAAATCCAAGAGCTATCAAGACCTGCTCTGATTCTTAGCCACATTCTCCAAAGAAGCCTCGAGAAGTTAGATGCTTATGCTCTAAGGCAGCGGGGCACATAACTTCCTAAGCCCATGTACGGTATCTCAGTCTCTACTTACCTTTCTGAGATACGTATCATGAATAAAAGGATAAAATTAACCAGAACATGCACAAAATCTGCCAGTAGATGGAAGAGACATATACCTTCAGCTGACCTAAGCTGCTACCATCCCGAGGGGTCAGGAGCTGGCACGCACACACACATTTGTGAAGTCACAACAGTAGTGCTACAGGGAGACCATGCTCAGAAAGGAAAGAGCAACTTGGGACCAAGGTTCATTACAGATTGCTCCTCCCCTCGAGTAGCACAGCAAGACCTACAGTCACAGCAGAGACGAAAAGGACTAATAAGTACGTTCAGCAGTTAAAATGAGGGAATTTCCCAATATTGCCCTCCCCCTGTATTTTGCCTAAGCTGCATGCACCTGTAAAAGTAACCTGGTTTTATGCTGTGGTTCACACTTAGTTTCCAGACTTCCTAAAATGAAGTCAGTCATTTTCAAGGCAAGACTAACATCTTGCTCAAAAGCAAGTATTTCCAGCATATTAAAAACATACTGCCTCCAAAATAAGAGCAATGGTTAAACACTCAACAGTAACAGAACAGTTAAATACAAGCATCTAGCTATGCAGTAAGCAGGCATCATATTACACAGAAATGGCAGAGACTGAGAAAACAAGTGCATTAAGTAATCTCAGTGCCCGCTAACTGATGAGCTAGATAACCAAAATCAAATGGATTCTGTAAGCAAAAAGAATGAGCAACTCATTAAAGCGAGCAAAAGATGATAAAAGGGTAATGCATCAGTCTGTAATAACACTTTTTACTCTGGGGTATGAGGGAAATTAAACATCAGTGCCTCTACTCCTGCCATCTCCATCTACTGCAACTTCTAGTTGTACCAACTACCAACTCCAACTAATTACACATCATACTTAGTTCTTCTGTCCTATTTTTTGCAACCACATACAGGTCTGGTACTTGAAGAGTAGCCTTTCATCTTTGCAAAGACTCCACTTCTCTCCCTCACATCCTGCCACTGGTACAGACTAGAAATATATTTTTACGGACAAGCTAACACCACTTGTTGGCACAGAGGAGGTAAAAACAAACAAAAAGGACTGAAGGGAAAATGAAGCATCCTGAAGGACAGGAAAAAGGAAAGTAACTGTTAAAAACAGTCAGGAAAGTGATCACAGAAACCACGTTCTTTGTGCTTCAGGAAGAACGCTTAGACACAGCCTCGCAAAAATACTAATGCTGTGTTTATAAAGCCCAAATCTTAAAATCTTGCTGCATTTCAGTTTGTTCTCAGAGCTCAAACAGAAACTAAGCCAGGAAGGCAGGCAGTATTAGAGAAAGCGGCTAGTCTCTGTCATGCAGGTTTTATTGGAGTTGCACAAAGATTCTAAGGCCTTTTCTCAAGACTCCAAAGCATCTGAACACCCGCACTTTAAAATGTCCCCTCCTTGTACCTTGCAAGGAAAACCTGTGCTGGGCAAGGTCATTCTCCATTGCCAAGAGCTCACCTAGGAGCAAAGGCTGGTGGTAGCAACCACACCCCGAGCTTGTTTTCTGAGCCCTGATAAAAGCAGCAGGGGCATGAGGCCATAGCACTCAAGCTCCCACAGCCCACAGAAGGAGCAAGGCAGGGTATGCCAGCAGTGCAGGTGGGAACTCTCCCCAGCTTCACAACAGTGCAGTTTTTCAACTAGACTGAACAGACACTTGTTAATATCCTGCACTCTACCCTAGGACCTAATATGGAGGAAAAAAGGCGACAGTAAGGTGTCAATATTTGCAATTGACTAAATACACACTGCAGTAAGTCTAGAGAAAACAGTGAGTAACTCCTAGATTCTCACAAAATGAAGTACATATGCCAGAAATGGCAGACTGAATTCAATTCCAGCAAGTGCAAGGCAAGCAAAGTCCTGCAGAGCGTGCATGCTCACTGCTGGGTTCTGAATTCACGCGCTTGGTCAAAAACTCCAGGTATTGTAATGACCTCCACGAAACCCAGAGCACACATCAAAAGCACTCACATGAATGGTGGCACAGAGAGAATAACAAACAGCAAAGCCGTCACTGAATGTCCTGTCTACCTCTCCTCCCAAAACATTCATCAGCTCTGGCTGCCCCACCGAAAGTCACGGTAGGAGAAGATGGAGTTCAGCACAGACAAGAAACACCAAGCATCAGCAGAATCTTCGATATGAGGAAAAACCAGAGAGTTAGGGACTTCCTTAGGATTAGAAAGTGGACTTGCATGTGTATGTAAGAAAGGCAAACTGACCAACGACAACAAAGAGAATATATTAGGTCTTTGCTTTCTCCACCTCTCTCAGAATGAATTCAAATTAATAATTCAGTAAGGCTATAAGCAAACTAGCTGAAAGTAGAAAGCAAGGAGTGAAAATATTTTTTGTTTTGCTATGGTTGTGGATAAATGAAGTCTCACAAAAATAAGCTCCACAGTTAATCATCTAATGCAAGAATGATAACATATCTATATGACTAAAGAACAAGTTATCCAAGTACATATGCTAAGTGCTTCACGCATCAAGATGACTGTGGGCAAGCTACTTCCGAGCTTATGCTATTATGAGATTTTTATGTGATACTTATGACTGTAGTAGCAGCTCTTTTCCAGTACGGTACTTTGATTTCCAAACAAGATTCTGAATAGTATTTGCCATCCTCTGACCCCACAAGAAGCTCAGACTTTAACCCTATTTTGAGGTGAATAAGAGACATTGTTTTAAGATGGAAACTGTTGAAGTCTCCAGCTGTCTGATGTGAAGGCTTCAGTGCTCATACCACATGCCTGGAAGATCGTCCTCAGGGAGAACACATCGGGGTAAAAATACACTCCAAAAGGAGGGTCATCCCATAGAACAGAAGAGCCTGGTCGCTGTCAGTAAGCAGACTGGTGCCCCATGCTCCCCTATTTCTTGTTAAGTTGCAGCACAGCAAAATAATTCACCCTGTACTGAGCAGTAACTAAGCTCATTATCTTTGGCAAACAGACAAACTGCAGGACAAAAGGAAAAACAGACCCCAGAACTGCCTTACCCTGCCAGCGATGAGAATTTATAACAGTCGAGAACTCCTACAGTAGCACTCAGAAAGCGCAAATACCACCACGGGAGGTTTTTCAGAGCAAGTCTGAGAGGTAAAGAGGGTATTCTGGAGACCAAAGTCAGCAGATGTGGCTAACAGGCAAGAGAGTCTGGGAGCAGGGAGGGACAGGATGAAGGATTAAGTTGTCATGATAGCGCACCTTAAAGTCGGAGAGAGATGCCATCAGCTCATCCAGTTCTCGTGTAGCTGAAGAAGCAGATATACGGGACTGCTGCTGACTGGCGGTGACCCGCTGGGGGCTGCTCACCTCACCTTGGCTCACAGTGATCGCAGGGCTGACAAGAAAAAAAAAAGAGCGTGTTTAAGCCTGGGAGAGCACTCCTAGACTGAAAGTCCCACTGCCCCTCCAAACAAACACAGCACAGCGAGTTTCACCAGCACTACCCACCCTGACCAGCCCTGCCCACCCTGACCAGCCCTGCCCCAGACCCAGCTTCCACAACACAGGCAGACCCTGTCTCCCTGCCAAGTCTAACAGGAGTGTACAAACACACACACCATCCATTAAGGTACGGACAATGACCAAACATTCATTTTGTCAGACAGTGGGTATTTCTGATCAGCTTTAAATCTGAGTTTGAACAATCCACCTCTTGTAACATGACTTATGTACTTTTTCATCCAGGAGTAGATAAAAGAGCACCAGCATCTTCATGCACCTCCTTGATTTCTCACCCTTTAGACAAAGCCATCTTCTGCCTGTCACTCTCCTGCAGCACTTGCCCCTACACTACAGTCACTCTTACCGCAAGAGCCTGTCACACCCCACCCAAGCCAGCAACCACCAAAACACTACTCACACTGGACTTGGCACAGAACTCTCCAGCTCATCCAGCAGGCTCTCCACACTGGGACGCACATCTTCGATCCCACGTGCACCATTTCGCTTTGGCTTTTCTTTTGTAGGGGGTGCAGCCTTCCCTCCCGCAGAGCTGCTGCTCTCTGGGATGACATAGTGAGGTCCAGTCACACTGGGCAGCGATGGGCTTCTGCTGGCTTCATCTTAAGAAAGGGGAGCAGAAGAGAGTCATTCAGACCTCTAGGTCCATACGTACATGCTAATCACAGGCAAGAGCAACAAACTGCCCAGAAATCTTGTGGAACATCCATCTTTGATGATATTCAGACATTAAAGCACAAGGGCCTAAGCAACCTAATCTAACGTTGAAACTCCAGTTAGAGCCAATTTTGAACTTGGGCCTGCTTTGAGCTGGGTGCTGCACCACAGACCTCAAGAGATCCCATCCATACTAAGTGAATCTTTGATCATGGGCTGGAGGGGTCTCCCTCAATAAGGATGTTGGGATCAAAAAGTAGGCTACTATTTTGAGAATCAAACTATCCACTCATACCAAATGTCTTGCTATTCCTTACCTGCTGGGAAGCCACTGGCAGGATTATGTTGAACAGCATTCAGTTCCAGAAGAAGTCTGTCCAGTTCTGAGAGGTTGCTGCCCAGAGAGGAGCTGGTCATTGTGGGAGATGGTTCTGAAGACTTCTGCTTGTTCGGGAAACTAAAGATAAAAGGGAAGTGTGAAACTTCTACATCAACATACAGCAGAAGGATGGAGGGAAACTTGCATTAGGTTCACAAAGTTTACACATGTACTGTATTCTTTTAAAGCCGATCCTTTTAGCTCTGAGGGAAAGAAGATGTGTGCTTTGTGAAATGACTACAACGCAGGCGCT
This sequence comes from Fregata magnificens, assembly GCA_013389945.1. Classification (NCBI taxonomy): domain Eukaryota; kingdom Metazoa; phylum Chordata; class Aves; order Suliformes; family Fregatidae; genus Fregata; species Fregata magnificens. Next base: position 188,420 of record WAAD01037327.1, read on the forward strand.
GCTTAGCCACATCTTCAGTTGTCAGTTACAAAGAAATAGCATTGATGGACAGGGCCTCAGGTTTTAGGACTGTGTGCTGTACAGCCTTGCAGCAAAGAGTTAACCGTCTGCAGATCCAAGACACACAGAACAGCAGCAGAACCATTAGCTGGCATACAGGAAAATGACTTGTTTCTGCTGACATCACACCAAGCAGCAAAAACCTCCCCCCTGAAGCAAGGGAATGCAGGGCCAGCACAGACTGGAGAAGGAGGCAAAGTACAAACCTCAAGCTATCAATTAAANGCAGCAGGTTATGTGGTAGCCTCTTGCAGCACTCAAGGTCTCCTTTCAAGTCCTCAAACCTTTAATTTGGGGAACTCTAATCAATTTATAAGAAAGTAATTTGAAACTATTTTCTACTGTGTTAAATACGCAAGCCTTGAAAGAAGTTTACCTGTGCACAAGTGTGTATAAAACACTGGCTGTAATTATTCCTTATCCTGTCTGGGTGATCCCATTTACCATACACAACTGCAAACTGTTTCAATGCAAAACTTAGCACCAATGAAGTGATTTTTATAGTAGTTACACCATAATAACAGTCTTCCCGTCATCAATAGCACGAAAATTATTTTCTCCGAGTTTTAGAAATGGAGAATTAACTTCTAATGCTCTAGAGGTTCTTATTTTATCAAAAAGATACTTTCCAAATCCAAAATGGGAACTTGTGTCTTGCGCACACTACCATATGATGCTCAGAAAGTTAATATGTAACAGGCTTTAGGACTCTGACACCTGTAACGCCAGTGACAATTACGAAATTCCATAAGGGCAGTTATTATCTTTCTCTTCAGACTGAAAATAAACCCCACATATGCAATTTGAGGAGGGCATGCTTCTTCCCAACCCAAGCGCACAAGCTACAATTCACACTAGAACCAGGCCATGCCAGACTCTTGTACAGGAAGACTTATGGCTGTAATTACCTCTATTTTATACTAATTGCATGCAGCCATCTGAAAAAATGACTGCCTCCATTGGGCCATCTCTGGATATGCCTGCCTCTACCCAGAATTAGTTCTAGTTGAAAGCAACTTCCTGCTCAGCAGAAAGAGCTAGGCATGGTTAGAACACTATACCAGAGAAACACCAGTCTCCACACTCTAAGAAGGTACCCAGGACAGAGTGCAATGTACAGGGCCATCAGAGATGAAGTTCTGACAGCCTCTTCCTCGCTCGTCCTCACGTCAGCAGAATGGTCTGTCCTACCATACAGGCCACTCCTCTAACCTCTCAGCATAAAAGCAGCTGCCTTTGCGAGTGTAAACTAGTTATCTCTCTATCATCTACTGAGATGAAAGTTTTAAGTTCTAATTTACTTGAAAATTCAAGTCACTGCACATCCTGCTAGGCCACAGGTTAACTGAGTTCCCTGGGATAACTGACCCAAAGGCCACCCACCTCCTGAAGAGCTTTTGGGCTGCTTAACGGGGGGATGGATTGTCACTTGTCTCTGGATTGTATCCTTCACAATGCAATCCAGATCCTGTTCTATCTGACGGATCCTTACCCTCTTCTGCAGCTGAGCAAACCAAAGGGCTAGGTCGATGTTTGAAGTGAGTATGAAAGTTACAGTGGCCTCTTACAAAAGAGGTAATCAAAACCAACACAAGGCAACATAACATACACAGGGAGCAGTGTTTGTTTCCACTCACAGAAGACAGCTTCAGCCACAGCAGGCTCAAGCTGTGAGTCAGGCTTATCTCTTAACAGGGACAAGATACCTGTAGACGTGTTCCTCTTCACTGGCACGGGGAGAAGGAGAGCTGAGGCCGTCTCTAGGAACAGAGGCACTGGAGCTTTTGGCACTAGAGCTGTATATAGGAGACTGGGACTGAGGCTGTGGAAATGAGATTTGCATTGGAAACAGAGAATACAAAACGAACATATACACTACTGCATTGCAACCCCACACATGGATAGGGCAGAACAAAGCCCAGCAGAAAAAAAAAAAAAATCTGCTGTATAGCCAACCAGCCTCTAACAGATGAGCTACACCAGGAACAACTGTTCTCCACTTGCTTCAGATTTGCCTATGAGTCGCAGATCTGTGCTGGAAACCCAGGCTGCTTTCCACAGGCTACAAGACAGATGACTAACACTAACCTCATCATGCTACCATTTTGTCGGAACAATGACGATGGGTTTCAAATTCTTTTCTGCCATTTGCTCCAACCAGTTACTTCTATTAAAAGCCCACACCTCCCCCCATTTCCCCACTCTGTTGATAGCCAAACTCATCCTCACTTCTTGCTGTTCCCCCCCATCGTCTACTTCCTTGAGAGGTACTGCACCAACAAAACAAGCATGCACCCTCCCCATCCACACACATTGACTTACTTGCTGGTGGACGTATCTGGATACGGTGGGTTGCCACTGCTCTAAGGGGTCGATCACAGTGCCATTCAGGGCCTCATTGGAAGGTGGCGGGGGCACTGGAGGCGGCACAGCAATCTCTTGGTACGTGTGGTTTCCAGTTGGATAGGAGTAAGGTGTTTCCTCTGTTAGAAACACTGGTCGTTTGGAGATATGTGAGGTGGTGGATTCCAGGTCTGCCAGTAAGGCGTCTGCAGGAAAGAAGCGGGGCGGGGGGGAAATAATCAAAAAACCCCAAAATGGTAAAATCCTGGACTACAGCTTTTTCTCTCTTGTGTCATTCAGGATATCCATATCAGAAGGTCTTTGGGAAGATTTTTCATCTAGGGTGATCTACTAAATGCCCTGAAAAACATTACTGCAGCCCAGGACTGAATGGGTTAATCAAACTTCTAGTACAAAGAAAATGCCAAGAGGTAACAAAGCAGCCAGAAAAACTCTGTCAGTCTCAGATTTTTGTCTTAACTGGAAAACCACCCAACAACAGGGACAGACCCGTAGTCTCACTGCACCCTGCAGAAGAGCAGCCTAGGAGAAACCTGCCCAGAGATTGACTGGCAACAGGATATTGACACAGACTAATTACAGGCCCGACATCATCACAGAGTCATTTACTGCGGCCGCAGGCACTGCTTTCTGCAGGAAACAAGATCTCGGGAGGGGTTTTCTCCAGAGTCTAAGGTAGTGGAAGAAGCATGAAACTTTCAGACTAGTCCATCGGTGCAGCAGGAGTATGTGTTTCAGTTTTCCTAACAAAAACCCCTCTCAGTACATCACACAAACAGTTAACTAGCTTCCAGAGGCTGCCAGGTAAACGCCATTTCTTCTCCTGGAAACAATTCTCAACTTGCTGGGTGGAGACTGCTCACAAATTCCTGAAGAGAAGAAAAACTTCCACCAGCTAGAAACACCAGCACTCATGCCAGGCAGAGAAACCCACGTCACACAGTTAGCAGCTCTCAGAAATCTTAAAGCAGGAAAAATGCCGTCCCTCGAGATGGGGCATGAAAAGCATTCCCACCTTTCCAGATTTCCCCCTGCAAACTATCCTCTGCTCATTCCCAACCCTGCACTCCTCTGCGGTGACTCACAGGCAAATCCCAACTTGTTGGACCTTCTGGCCTGTGAACCCACCCTGCGGAGCCCCCTGCAGTCCCTCGTGGGGGAAACTCCAGCGAGCGACTGCTGGTCTGCACTGTACTCACTTTCTAAAGAAAGCCTCACTGGCTGGGTGCCCAGCTTCCCACTGGGGCAGCAAGCTCTAGTGCACACTTCTTTAAGGCTATTAGAGAGGAGCCAGTTCGCTAGGGACATCAGCGCTCTCCAAGAGCATCAGGACATACCTGGCAGGTCCCTTTGGAGATGTGGGATTCAGCCAGACAACAGTAGCGCAACTTCAGCAGAATTAGGAGAGGAGGCTCTCAGAAACCCCCGATCTCCCTCTCCTCCATGCAGACCCAACTGTCTTCAGGCAGTCTCAGTCAGCAGGATTTGTCTTTCTCCTCCCGCACACGGCAGGTACAAATACTGGGGTTTGGGGTGTGAGGGCTCAGCCTGAGCAGAGCCATCCTGCAGTATCCTCCACCAGGGTCACAAGGACCTGAAGTTATCAGGTGGCACCAGAATAGCAACCGAGCAACTGCTCGCCCTAATGGCTGCCTACCGGCTCTAAGAGGGCAGGCACCTGCCAGCTCAAAGCCACTTCCTGAGCAGAGCAGACCACATCAGCCAATGCACTTAGCAACCCTTCAAGAAAATATATTAAAGGGTCAAATGGAGGACAGTATTATTGCATCACAAGACGAGGAAGGTGCTGCTTTTATATTCACTCTCTTCCACAAACCAAAGCATCATAAAAGAAAAAAAAAAAAGCGGTCCTGCCCTCAGGGAACAGAATATAGCCATTAGCAAATTAAATACTGTATTGAATTAACCCTATACACCTTTCATTTAGTCAAAAAGACACTCCAAATCATTTAAGCCACAGGCATCTTCCTAGAGGGGCCAAAATACCCCAGAAGCGGATTCTCCGAAGGGATACAAGCTTTCTGCAGCTGGGGAAAAATGAACTTAATCTTCTTTCTAAGCATAAGAACAGCTGGTGGATTCCAGAGTGAAAGGCACGTACCTCAAGGGAACTGCTGAAGAGCTGCAATTCCTTCAACCAGGCAGGTCCTATGACTGGAGGTTTCGTGCACACAACCTCCAAGAGAAGTGCTAGCTGAGAAGGTGTGGTTTTTGCTTCTCCCCACCAATGACAAAGGCAAATCAAACTCCACCAGGAAGTGAAAATCCCATGAGGGTGCTGGGCTCCTCCAGCCCCGCAGAGGGGACCCAAACCATTTTTCCACCCTCCACCCCCAGCCCTCACTGCAGGACAGGCAGATGTAACCATCTCGCCACAAAATTCTCCTGCTCGGCTCAGCACTCTGCTGAATGAGCCATCGGACAGAAATCCACTGCTTTTTACTAACGGCAGACGTGAGTTCGGCTAGATTTACTGGTTTACTAGTCTGCAGAAGAGGAGGGGTCTGGAAATACGAGGAGCACTCTGCCCCCAGGTTGCGAAGGAGTTAAGGAGAAGACATTACAGTTTAATGATTAACTTCCCCCATACCCTCCCTCTTCCTGACTTGAGCAAACAAGGCAGAGCTGAGGAACAGGAAGCAAAGGGAGGAGAAAAGGCTGGAGAGGAATCACTCGGTTACTCAAACTGCACTTCAACTTCACAACTGATCCCAAAGCAGCTGCACGAAGGCACCACCCCACCCGGCGGGACAGGAAAAGGAGCAAGCCAGGAGTACAACAGGCGCTCACACACTGGTTTACGGGGGGCAAAGGACCTCTCCTTGTGCTTGCTCGCCCCCATGTTCTGCAAACCCAGGGTCCACCCTTCCTCACGCCCCAGTCGCTCTCTCCAAGCTCACAGCCACGACAGAGGGAAGGTCTTCCCCATTCACATCCATCCCCGTTGCTGCTTCCAGCCACGCAAACTGTTCTCTGACCCAATCCCATCAGCAACCGCAGTTCCCTGAAGCTTTGCTGGACTGGGAAGTTGCGCCCGTTCTAAGAGTCCAGCAACAGCAGCAGAACTGCCCCGAGGAGGGCAGGGCAAGAGCGGTGGTGGCATGGTGCCCGCCCAGTCCACCCCACCTTGCGGGGCTTCACCCTTTGAGAGCGAAGCCACTCTGCAACCCCCAGGCACAAGCTGCAAATCACTCCCTTGGAGGTCAACCTAAGGAGTTTTGCAGTCCAGAGACCGACTGGAGGCAATTATTCAAAACTCAACCAAAGGGATTAACATTTTGTTTTCCACACAGCACCTTATCCCAAGAGGTCCCCAAGCACTGTGCATTCATTTAGGATTTGTGCAACTTTTTAACGCTACCAGAAGACAACGTGAGACAAGAGATGGGGGGAAAAGAATGGAGATTTATTAATGGAAAAAAGATGCATCCCTCTCTAGCTTGCTTTCGCAAAAGGGACCAGAGGGCTGTAACTCCATGAACCGTAACAAAGATGTTGTGCCTCATGCAGCGCTGCTCCTCACGTTACAGGATTGAGCTCACTACAGTGACCGCTCCTTAAATAGACTATTAAATAGAAATATTAAAGGTTTGATCGATTTATTGGGTAATGAAGTGTTCCTTCCCAAGGCAGCTCCTGAGGGACAGTGCTGCAGGAGGTGTAAATCAGCCAGTTAGTCCCTCCCAACCCGTAGGAAGCAGTTGACTGAATCATCCCAACGCACTGACGCAGACGAGTTCACACAGCCACCAGCCGTCAGAGGGCACCACCACATCCTTACATGGCCAGAAAGATGAAACCCAACAGCAATGGCTAACTTGGCAGTAACTTCACCTCACTTGTTCATCCCCGCAGGGTCGGGAACCCGTCCCTATTTTAGGTACACAGAAACTTTCTGCCGGTGCCACGTGTGCCGTACCCCCGCACGGAGACGTGCGTCTTCACACCAGCACACGCTGCAGCATCTCAGGGGCTATCACCAACCACACACACTGACCTCACCACAGTTTTACTGCTGCCCCAAAACCTCCCAAAAATACTACAGACACAGCTCTAGGAGGCAGAATCTCCCAAGATTAAAAGATCAGTGACTCATTTATCTCTAGAGGATAGATTTAACCGTTTTGTAGCAATAAAGTAAAAAAGAGAGGTTTATGCTAGATCTTCAAGCCATTGCTCCTCCACAGGATTGCCCCTCCCTCCACTCCCACCCCTACAAGAACCTACTAACACAACCCACAGACAAAATGTCAACTCACAGACATGTGGATGGGGTGGAATCACACAGTCCAGTTTCCAAAGACCCAGTAGGGCTTAGCCTACCCACAGGCACGGGCTGTGCATATAGACATTTGTATTTTCCACTCTATTAACAGTGTGCTGCTCAGTGGGGTGTGGAAGAGTGAGAGATACTTGCTAATACACCACCAATCCAGACACTCCTTGTCATCACTATGCTGGTGTAGTCACACAGCTGATACAACCCTAACTCACTGTCTGCCGCAGCACAGTGCATCTCAACATGTGCACACCTGGGTACTCCATGGGCTCCAGTAACTTGGCCAAGCACCTGGTAAAGCTTCATGCAAACATGAGGCACAGAAGGACACAGTCCCTCCTCCCTCCACTGGGCAACCCAAAAATTACACGCTCAAGTGAAATCATGTTCAGGCCAGAGGGCTACTCAAACCACACCCTTCTCAGCATGGGAGGACATTTGTGTTCGCATTTGTCGTGGTTTAACCCCAGCCAGCAACTAAGCACCACACAGCTGCTCACTCACTCCCAGCCACTGGGATGGGGGAGAGACTTGGAAGCATGAAAGTGAGAAAACTCGTGGGTTGAGATAAAGACAGTTTAATAGGTAAAGCAAAAGCCGTGCACACAAGCAAAGCAAAACAAGGAATTCATTCACTACTTCCCACCGGCAGGCAGGTGTTCAGCCACCTCCAGGAAAGCAGGGCTCCATCACACATAACGGTGACTGGGAAGACAAACGCCATCACTCCAAACATACCCCCCTTCCTCCTTCTTCCTCCAGCTTTATATGCTGAGCACGACGCCATATGGTGCAGGATATCCCTTGGGTCAGTTGGGGTCAGCTGTCCCGGCTGTGTCCCCTCCCAGCTCCTTGTGCCCCCCCAGCCTGCTCACTGGTGGGGTGGGGTGAGGAGCAGAAAAGGCCTCGACTCTGTGTAAGCACTGCTCAGCAGTAACTAGAACATCTCTGTGTTATCAACACTGTTTCCAGCACAAATCCAAAACACAGCCCCGTACTAGCTACTACAGAGAAAATTAACTCTACCCCAGCCAAAACCAGCACAGCATTCAAGTGTTTTTTCTACACAGATTTTCCTGTGGAGGAGGGACAGTTCAAGAATGATGTCACATTTGATACCTTTACTGCTATAAAGCACTCCAAGACATCTGGAGGTCCAGGTGCATTAGTTTGCCCCTCTCTCCCTTCCCTCTCCTTTGCCAAAAATCATTATTAACTACGAGGTCCCCAGGATTCCGCTCTTCAAGTCCCAACACACACATTAAATACATATGAGTGGTCCTTAATACCAACTGCATTGCTTCAAGGTAGTTCCCAGCATCTGCCAAAGCTCCGCTAGCCATTTAGACAGCTTGGGACAAGAACTCTCAAGCTGATGTCTGATGCATTGAACTGCTCAGAAAAAAAAATCCCTTTTACCAAGAAAATCAGCAAGATGAAAGAGCAGGACAATACCTTAGGGTAAGTCCCATTTACCAGTTCAAGCTGCACTGAAAAGAGGAATAATCTCCCAAGTTATATACTGCACATTCCTGCGCTATCTCACCAGCCCACACCTCTGTCAGGCCAAGGAACAGCTCGCACATTCCAGGGGCTCCGACGCAGGCTCCTTCACCATCCCTGCGTGTCAGCACTCGCTGTCCTGCAAATGCAGTATCCTCCAGCAGAAACGGCCTCGTGTGCAGCCGCAGGGGCACATTCTTCAGCTTCCCACATCCCAGGTTTGTCTGATAAAGAGCAGCAACGCTAGCCTAGGGATCACAACGCAGTTCTGAGGTACAGAACAGGAATGGATAACAAGGGGGCCCCTTTGTACTGACGCACACATCAGCCCCCTTTTCTATAAATCTGAGCCGCACTCAGCCCCCTTAAATACATAAAGTTATTAAAAAGAAAAAAAAGAGATATTTACATGTATCTTCCCATGCCTATCAAAACATACACTTTGTTCACTCCCCTCTTCCTATGCCTTCTGGGCATCTCAAAAATGCTCCTGGATTAAGGTGGCACAGTGGAGCAGGACACATCATGAACTTGTTCTGGAAAAACCTACGTGACAAGGCATCAACAAATTCACATTGGCCAAATGGCATCAAGCAGCTTTTTAATGCTAATTTTTCCTCAAGCAGTAAATAGTTTTCCACTATTCATAAGCAGTCTAGGATTTTTTATTTATTTATTTATTTTTAAGTGAGGCAATTTAGGGAAATCTAAATTTGCTTTCCTCTATTAAGGAGAAGCCTTCTACTACTGAGTGTCCAGCAAAACTCCAGCCTGTGCGAGGGCTGGAGAGACACAGCACACTCAGCCAGCTCAAAGATGACAGCATTAGTGCCAGGAGAGAAAACCACCTCAGCTTTCCATATGCAGTTCATCTCTCTCAACTGAGGAAGAGCTATTAAGCCATGCTGACACAGCAAATCAGAGCATTATCAATATAGTAAGCAGATCAAAAGGATGGTGGTCAAATTTTCTTCTACATCTCATCTACTGCTGGGGAGGAAATGGAAGCATAACCGAGGCAAGACACTTCAAATGCCTCAGATATCAGCCTTTCATTTTCAACAGCTGAAAGTCACATTTGCGCACCCATCAAACTGCACGTTGCCTGTAGCTCTGCTTCTTGCATGGGACATCTGGAAACTGAGCGACACTGGAGACAGAATTCTTCATCCAGCCACGGCACAGAGCAACTGCCTTCAGCATTCAGCCACAGAGTCCCATCTCCCCCAGCATCTCTGCTGCCACATGTCCCTGACAGCCCAGACACAGCACACTGGGTAATCAGGATGAGATGTCTGAGCACAAACTATGGTATTTCCTCTAATGCAGCTACAGAGAACAGGTGTCTGCACCTCCCCTCTTCTTCCCCACACCCCTGTTTACCCAAATAAGTAGAACTACTACAGGTTTTCCTGGCTTAAGACAGCAGAAGATTCCCAGAGGGCTGGCAAATGGAAATAAAAAGCAAGATAGTCTTAAGGACGGGTCTAAACAAGGATATGGATTTCACACGATAATCGTGTCTCACAGCGTAATACAAACTGCAGACCCCTCGTCTGCAGAACGACACACCATTCTCCAGCCCTTTTTTCTTAACACCTGTAAGATGCTGAATTCAAATCCTTTATTTTTGCTGTCTCCTAAAAGAATGAGGGGAATTGCATCTCCAGAACTGAACCCTGAGCTCACAGACTCATCCGAGCAGCCTCTTTGCAAAATCCCTGAATCCAAACTTTAAAAATCTCATTAGGTTCAAATAACTCTTCTCTCCCCCACCTCCAGGAGTAAATGTAACTCCAGCTCACATATGGGGAGACAGCTCAGGGCGGTAACCCAATCCCTGGCAAGACAGTTTTACATTGTGAGTAACTGCAGAGGAATGGGGAGCTTGGGTATATTTATCCTATTAAATAGCCTTTCAAAAGAAACATTTGCAATGCTCTAGAAGAGCTGCATCAAAAAGACTTGTTGGAGCCTCGCTACAGGGCTTCTCACTGCCCTCGAGTTTGAGTCTGGAAGGGGTGGGGAGCCCCAAAGAGCAACGCTGACAACAGGAATTCCCTCTTTAACAGCAGCTTTGACTTTTCTCAGCAAAATGGAAGAGAATTATCAGAAATAGGAAAACCATGAACAAGCAGGTGAATGCAGGCATTAGCTTCCAAGTAAAAGAAATGTAATAACAGGTTCATAAGGCATTATATCCTAATCAATGTTTTTAAATGCAAAAAAATCAGACGCTACAAAAGCAATTAAAATCCAAAGACTACTTTCAAAATGAGACCTTAAAAATTTGAAGTGCAATTAGATGCTCTTAAAATCCTGAAGTTCTCTGGTTCACATATATAGAAAGCACGTAAAATAGCTTGGCTTACTTTTGAAAACATTTTGAGAAGGAGGAATTTAGAAGTTTTCCAAAATTTAACCAATATGTTGAGAAGGTGGTTGGAACACAAGACGCATAACAGCTCTCAGCTCTCTTGCGAACCAGGGATAGATTGTTATTTAAGACACAGAAAAATTCAAGGCACAAAAGATAAGTCATTTGCCGGAGCTAACAACTGCTGGAATACCAGTACAGAGCAGCCACTGGTATTTTTACTTCACGTTGTCTAGACCTGCCCAGAGGAAGTTCAGATGACATGGTCAAAAAAAAAAAAAAAAAAAATCACTCAGCTATTTTCTTAATCTATTCCAGTGACTGATGTTGATTCGAAGCCTTGTGCTTTCTCATTGCCAAGGTATTGGTGCAAGTCATGCCTTGGGTCACTGCTCAATAAAAACAATGTCCAGACTAGTACCAATATGTGGTATGGTGAACTCCAATAGAAGACAACATGCATGAGAATCCTTGAAGATTCTCTGTTCTTTGAAACCAATACTGCTCTTTAGAATAAGCTAGACTATGCATTTGTGGCACTGATTTATGAAGTTGTGTGGGTGCTTCAGAAAAGCTTAACAGCAAAGGCAACCATCTAGTAGTTGTTATGCCTAGCTACAGCAGGCTGCAGAGACAAACTAAACAAGAATTCATCCCGTGATAGTCAGAAGAGCTTTCAAAATCACGTGATGGCAGCCACCGTGAATCCCATCTATGCCATAACTCGAATATGGACAGCCAAACCAGTTAGCTTTCCCCAGTACAGCAGCCCATGCACCCAGCTCTGACCACTATCAGCAAATGTCTAAACAAAGACAAGACACTGCACTGTGAGATGTGGTCTACATGATCAGCTGCAGCAATGATTGTGGCTTCCTGTCCCAACCACTGAGACCCAAGCTGGAGACTTTATTCCAGAGCTTGTGGCCAACTAACTGGTCACAACTAACATGCACTACTACCACCCCAAGCACAGGGTTCTAAAAGAGTGTGCAAATACAGCCTGTTTAAAGCAATTTCAGTAACTGTTTATCAGTAACTACTCACTGCACATTTGGGGATGAAATACAAACCCTTTGAGTGCTCTGGCTGTAGTTTCAGCAGAGCTGACACCACCACACGCTGCCAGTGTAAGGGAAGGGCCCAGCAATCCCTGCTTCCCCCAGCACACAAACCCACGCTGTTCCTGGAACTTGCCCTGCTGGTCGCCAGACGCTTTCTGAACTAATTCAACTTACTAATCCAGTAAAAGTTTGCTGGGTTGTTGGTTTGGGGTTTTTTTTAGATAAACTTGTTACATTTCTTGGAAGCATAGCTCCAGCCACTCTATGAATTAAGCAGCTTTTAGAAAATGTTTTAAAGAGACCAATGCCAGAATTTAGCCCTCGTCTAAGTAAGTGAATAAAACTTCCGCTTGAAATCGGAAATACTGTACTTTCACCTCCAAAACTCAGGCCAGGACACAAACTGTAAAATCCACCCCCATCCTGCCATTAGTTGAAAGAAATGACCCATCCTCCTGTCTGATTCCCATAATTAATCTGCATCTCAGATGCAGACCAGAAAAACTGCAGCCTGAAAAGGGAGCCATCAGCAGATAGCACAAACTGAAATGCTCTTAAATTCTAGAGACATCCCTCACCACTGCCAGCCACTTCTACCTGAGCTTACACTCACATTTTATTTTGGCTTTGCAGCCCCAGAATTGTGATGTGGCTCAATCAGTGGGGCTGCATACATTATGTACCTACTGGTGCTACCTCTTTTCTGCCACTGAGCTTAAGAGTTAGCTTTTGACAGAGACTACCCCCGACCATAAAACTTCAAAGATGAGCCAACTCTGTATGCTACAAAAACCCAACAGAAGCCATCACATGAGCTCAGACCTTCCACCGGATCCCTCTGAGGGGTAAGGGGGCTATTTGTACATCTGCTGGAAACCATAAAGGTCTCTGCAAAGATCCTTCCTAGAACTGGCCACGCCGCTTCCTTTCAAATTAACACAAGCATTTCACTCAAACTCAGACCCACCCTGTAACCCCAGCAATGGTGTACTTGTCAGCTCGGTGAGGGTGCTAGACCGCCAGCATCACGAGGGGTCAGCTAGTTCCTGTGTAACCCAGCAGCAAGGCTTTCAAGGGCACCGAGAGAGGCATTCTGTAGGAAACCAGCTGACCAGTTTGCAGCTTGACACCAGCAGTCCGTGGGAATCACAGCCTTGAGTGAGCATCTCAGATCCACCTCTTGTCATCTTTGATGCAACAGGCTGGGAAATCACCGAGTTCACATCACCGAGTTGGCAGAAAGGTAACCTAATCTTAACTAGACCCACAGGGCATGGGATCATCAACGCAGCATGCAGGCTGAGAGACACTGCAACTGCCTCGAAGATCTGAGTCAGCACAGTTTCCTGGATGAAACAACACAAATCCACAGCGCTCTCTGGCCTACAGTCCAAGCTGTGTGAAGGAACCACAAAAGATTTTCCTGTAGGACCAAATTTTTTCCACTTAGCTCTTGAACACTAAATTAGACCCCAGCTCAAACTGGCTGAGAGAAATAAACCACCACCTACAAAAGAGAAACTCATAGTCATTCTGCCTTCCTCCAACTTCCTTAGAAAAACTTTCATCCCCTTCCCACTACCTCAGAACAGTTCATTAGAAGGCTGAGATAGCAGAAGTGAAGTCTCACAAGGCATGTAACTGCTTACATGGTCAGAGAGAAATATTCCTCAATATGTTATAGGTTTGCTGAGCATCCTCACACTGGAAGTGATTTGTGATTTAAGTACTATCTCCTTTCAGAAGGGATGTACCTGATGCTCCAGAAAAAAACCCCAGTAAAGTTACCAGATAAATTTCCAAAGAAAGTATGGTTTGAATGTGGTTTTTTTTTAGTTTTCAGCTGAAAAGCTGCTAAACCAAGTGTAGCCTTTTCAAGTTCTTCAAATTAACCTAAGCTGTCCACTTCACTGCCTGGAGTGGCTATCTCATTCGGAAGCTGTCAACAGAAACACCAGGAAGAACAAACTCTTCCTGGTGTTGAAGATCTAAGGACAGCGTAGAGCAAAGCAAGACCATACAAACTCAGCTTAAGCTGGCTGTTGTATTCTTCATGTATTGCCTCCAAGAGGAGTACTTGAACTTACTAGCAGCACTGTGACATGTCTGGTTTCAGAGCCTGCTCCCTCTCAAAGGTGTGTCCTCTCGTTTATTTCTCATTTCCAGAAAGTGCTAGGGAGAGGGGGAGGGAACAGTTATTTCCTGTCATATACAGCATCCTCTTTTTTTATAGCATGGCTTTCTCCACATTTGAAGTGAAAAGAGACATCTTATACTTACTTCCCTCTGTTTATAGCCCTGAGTGGCAAACAGCTCATGCCAGGAAAAAACACCCTATGCTAAGACCTGGTGCCTTAAACTGAATTCATGTTCCAACTTACACGAAACAAATAAATATTTCCGGTTTCACAGCTACCAAAGGCTTCTGAGAATGCCAGATCCCCAGCTACACAAGCCTTGAATGCCTCTGTATAGCAATTCACAGACAGACGACCCACAGTTGCGTGAAGCTAAGAGAGAAAATAATCCCTTACGTGGTTCCTTTCTATCTAGATTCACTGTACTCTCAAACTGAGTCCTGAACAACAGGAAACAATTACCAAAGATGGATAAGCTTAGTCAAAAAATTCTTCCACTGCTCTATGAACAATCTTCAGGAGGGTCAGGAAAAGTTTGTAAAGGATTTGCAAGTCATAGCTCCAGCACATCCTGTGACACAGCACATGCAAAAGCAGTAGGCAGAGCTAATCTCATCACTTGAAAAATGTTTAAGAGCACAAAGCCAGGGTTCTGGTTTACTGAACAGAGAAGTTGGAAATTGCACAAGAAAAGTTTGTGATATGTAAAATGCTTCACGCAGACTTAACCAGCCTTTACTCAGTATGCCAACTCATGACCTCCAGTGATTCAGACCACCACGATTTAAGTACTACTGTCCTCAGATGATTATCCCACCCACAAGTTACAGCACTCACAGCAGAAGATAGTTTCAGCCACATTTTTCAGTCACAGCAGTTGACAGCTCCACACCCTAAACCTAAACCTCCATGTATTTCATTTTATATTGATATAACAGGCTGCGACCTGCAGCAACTACAGGCAGTAACATCTGCAGCCACTGCACCTGAATTCCAACGAGGATCACAAATCAGAATCCTCACCCTAACATTCACACTCCCTTGATAGCACAAAAAATCATCTACCTTTCAGAAATGGAGAACTGATATGCAGTCCTGAACAGCCCAATATAACATAGCAATATTATACCACGCTACATCAGAATAGAAAGCAAGGCTGACTCTCAGGCCTGTACTAAAAATACTTAAGTTGGAATTCCTCAGTCTGAATCTGCAGCCTATGAGCTCCACCTGCTACCGAATCTTTTGTCAGAATCCTCTCCTTTTGAAAGCAAATAAACTGGCGTTCCTACGGGCAGTTATAGTTAGCCCTATGAAAGATTACGAGGAACAACAATCTGCGCAAATTAGAGAGTCTCCATCTCACTCCCTGTGTGTCAACTACCAAATTGGAAACAGCTTTGGTCTCCAAGGAGGGTAAGTACAGCCTCTGACGGTCCTCTCCTAGAGTGGCTGCTCTTGTGCAAGATCTATTTCTGATCTCCGCCTGACAGCAAATAGATCCTCAGGCATTTCCAGGAAGTCCCAGACAAAGGCATTAGCAAATGGCCAGTATTGACCTAACTGTCTCTGGGAGGGAGGCACATTGGCTCAGACAAAAGTAAAGGACATGAGCTCTGTTCAAATACAGCAACACTCAAACTGAACACGAGTGAAATGGCATCCTGGCCGAGTTTGGTGGAAGGAACAGATTGGAGTGAGTGTAAACGTTTTACACAAGCAACTGAGCAGTTAATACCATCTTAATACCGACCTGGGCTGGATTTCAGCCAACATCCTAGATGGACAAAAAAAAACCCAACAACAAAAAACAACGTTAGTCACCGATGCACTAACCTTTTTAGCCCTCTATTTATCCTTACGCATGCAAAATAGTAAGTTCACCTTCCTCATGCATGTCATAAGAATTTTTACTTGCTGCTGGCTTCCCTCAGAAAGTTTCTGGAAACTGGGATCAACGTTCAAAAAAGTCCAGCAAGATCTGCTCTCCTCTGCCAAAACAACAACAACAAAAAAAAACATTCATGAAAACCGAACAAGCAGCCACTGAACTGACCCCTCAGGGACAATTTCCCAGGGCCAAGGCCTCTGATCAAAATACCAACTCCCTTGTATTCCTACAGGAAGAGGGGCTCAGCCAAGCCAGCTATCTGAGGAACCAGACCCTTCCTGCTACATCAGCATGCAGCTACTCCACAAGCGCTAGGTCAAAACACAGCGCGCACTGCCATTTTACAAACGTCTAACAAATCTAGTACAAAGGAGACCTCCATTGAACAGAGCAAGAGTCCAAGGATGGGTATAGAAACAGCAGGAAACAAGACACTATAGATTTTTAAACCACAGCTCTGGTAAAGGGAATAAACAGAAGCTCAGGGCTTGAGACATTTCTAGTCCCTTGGCTGATCAGCCAGGCAAACACTCATGGAAGTAGTGCCAGTGGGCAGCAAGAGCATCACAGAGCTGGGAAATTTATCATACCCTACAACTTCCCTGCAGTGGATGCCACTCCAAACCCATGCTGCTCTCTCCAAGTCAGGTACGTCAGGTTGATGCCATATAATTAATATCTTGCCAAAAGTCAGTTTGCCCTCCTTGTGCAATGACAGGAAAGACTCCCTCTCTCTATTATTCTTCTTCCCTAGCAGCATATAGAGCTGCTGGAAAAGTAAGACATCTGTCTCCTCCAGCAGACTAGCTTGCTTCCTTCAGCACGAAAGTACGCTCTTTAGAGACCTGAACTGGGCAATTTGTTCTCACACCTTTCTGGAAAACAGACAGGCAGAGAACAGTAACAACTACAAGGACAGTAGACCAGAGTGGAAAACACTGCCATCATTTGTGTGCCAGACCCCACTCAGCCCTGGACTGCAGGACTCGGAGAAAAACTGCCAAGTGCAGAGGTGTGCGGCACCCAGCTACTACCAAGCAACCCTCTACATGCCCACTGAAATGAGGGTAGACAAGGGCATTTTTAAAGCCCTGGGTGGACTGTATTTGGTTGAGATTCGCCTAATTGTAGGCAGTTGGGTCTGACTTGAACTGAAAATTGTCATAAGCAGCACTGAGGTTACAACACACGCTAATCCAGTACTGGATAACTCTTCTGAGCAGCTTCTAAGCAGTACGTTAGTGCCATAAGCAGTGGCAAATCAGATCAGCGTGAACACACAGCAGTGGTTTCCACATTTTTGGGCAACAGCAAGCCCCTTTTGCTTGCACTCCAGAGTCCTCAGGTGGAAATTAGAAGTGTGTAAGTTTGACCACTTAAGAGGACACCTTACAACAGCTGTAGAGTACTTACCACTTGGGGATCATAATTTGGTAACTGCTGATTCTAACTCACCTAGAGAAGGAAAACATGTTACATCAGGGTTTACACGGGAACAGAGCATAGGAGTTCCACTGGACAGTGAGCACGGTGGAGTGAAGGATACAGTTTCACAAGATGCAGAAAGGCAAATTAACAGTTCACCACTGCCAAAAATGGAGAGGTTTTATTCCCTCTTCCAGACATGTGCTGCTGCCACTTACTTGTGTTGGCTCTGGCTCTCACAAGACCCCTCTGTGAACCAGTTCAACAGAATATACACCCAGCCAAAAAAATTGACTGCTTTCTTTTGGGTAAGAAAAGAGAGGTGAGCACAGCAGTCAGCAAGAAGGAACGGGTATGTCCAAACAGCCAGACGAGGGAGCAGAAAAGGGGTAAGGATGAGTGAAAGTAAAGCCATCCCCCCCTTCAGCAGCAGCAAGCCATTATATTCACTCAACTGCCATCAGGACCACCACCTCAGATACCTCAGCCTCTCACCTTTGCCACACAGATAACCATGGTCAATAATAAGATTGCTAAAGATCGCTACGATCCTATCCATCTGCATACGTAAAAATGGTTTTGGACACAGCCAGAGACAAAATACCGTCAGAGCTTGCACATTCTAAGTTAGTTATCTGCCTTTTAAAAAGTAACAGAAACAGGAAAGCATGTGGACTCTATAACGAATAAAGAGAAGGGTAAGATTCGCATGGTTATGCAAGAATAGACATGAAACCTCAGGGAGGAAAAAAAATAGCATCTTTTAAACAGTGGAAATCCTATCCAAGCAGCATAAACAGATCGGGATATAGACCCGTCCAGGCAAAGTGCCAGTTACAAAATTTGAGACACACATAAAGATGATGAAATGAAGAACATGAAGAACAGAAATATTAGTATAAATCCTGAATTCATTAAAAGCATTAGAAGCACAAATTCTGCCCTTGAGATGTAGAATGCCCTGGCTACCAGCAAAAGAAGGATTCCAGCAATACAGAATGGGGACACTAAAGAGACACCGCAATCGTGCGGACACTGCAATCGTATCCTTATTTGGTACAGTCTTATTGAGACATTCCTATCCTGAAGGCTCTTAAATGGGATATCAGAATGCAAACTTGAGAGATTTTAGTCCTTGAAGAGAGTATCTTTCTTTGACTCCAGCAACTTCCCATTCAGTAAGTTACAAGCATATCTCCCAAGAGCATAAATGCAAAGAGCATTCAACAAATGCAAATCTACCCTTAAAAAACAAGGTATCTCAAGTTTGAAAAAGTCTGTGCCTATAAGGAGAAATAAAGCCCCAGCAAATCTCACCCAGATACTGGGGATGCCAAATAAAAGGTTAGTATACTGAGATGTAAAGACAAGTTAAAAAGACTTGCTGGCTTGACCTCCCAACCACTCTGAGGCAGGCTGTTTCCCTTTTTTTAAAAAAGGAACTTTTGTCAAACATGGTATGTGGTTTAACTGGCTTATTAAAAATCTAATTGCTAAGAAAGTACTCTCAAAATGGTGGATTTTTCTTTTTAAGAAGTTTTCATTTCTGTAAGGGTTCTCTGCAGCAGAGAGTGGGAGCAGACTTGGAAGCAACACCGAACTCGTTATAAGCCAAAAAGCGTAAGTCATCATCAGCAACTGACTTTACACAAAGCGCTGCCAAAAGCACAATGTAAACTCACAGAGCAGGGCAGGGGGAAATGACAACAAAATATTTAACATTTTTCAGTCATGTGGACCTTAGTACTACTTATAACTATAATAGGTAGAAAGTTTTAAAATTAAGCTTTCAATCTGATGAGCATTCTGCTAAAACTTAAAGATAACCGAATTAATTACAGATAGTGGGCAAGCAACATCTTTGAAAGACAACAGAGTACAAGGGGCCAAGAAGCACATGGTTAAAAATCTAATAAAAGCAGCTTCTTTTTACTTTAAAAGCAGCTTCTGGGAATGAAAGGAGGACAGTGTTCCAGAAACGAATGTGGGAACTGGTCCCCCAGTCTACTTTGGGAGAAGATGTGGGTGGTAATGTGATGGAGATCGCTGATGGCTCTACAGCTCTAGAGCTCTGCGTTTTGTTTTTTTTTTAGCATTGGCAGAAGAATGTGGCCCAAGAGTTTCACAATGTCATGACAGAGGCCCACTGAAAGAAAGGAAATTGTTAAAGCCAGACAGAAAACTAACATTTTTAGAACTAGAATATATTGTAGCCAGTGGACGGAGAAGAGGTGGAGAATGTTTAAGGTTTTCTTATCTCTTCCTACTGTGAGAAGGTAGATGATCTATCATCCGGCATCGTGACAGAAGTATTGGTCACAAGTCTCTTCTTGTTTCATCATCAGCAAGACAAATAGCGAGGATTTCTTTTTACCAAGAGCAGTATTAATAAAGCAATTAAATGCATGACAGCTTCTTCATCTCAGTGCCCTGCACAGAAGTTGTTGTTTTGTTATTAAAGAACTTTATTCTATCAGCCAAAGGCTGTTTTACTCACAAGAGAACTCATGACCACAGAAAACAGCAATAAAAAAAAAATACAAAGACCAAAGAGAAAATAGATTTTTGAGAGGTAAAGATGAGTAAGAGAGACCAATCTCCAGTGCTGACCAAAAATGGAAATGCCAGCAATACTGAAATAGAAGCAGCATGAGAATAAACTTCCCTTTCATAGGTACATGAAATAAATCCTTCTTCAGATTACTTTCTAAAAAAGGGGTTTCAGCATGATCTCTGATTGTTCCTCCGCCAATCCTGTGATAAAAGTCAACAATCATCTGAGATAACTGGAGAGAATATTTTGCACTGGTCTACAGAAGTCAAGATTCCCAGCCCCTACATTTCTGCTTTGTTGAAAATTAAGTTGACTTCTTTGTCTCAACTCATCATACTCTTCCCTGCTATACACTGAACTAGGGCATAGTGGAAAATTGATTCATTTTCCTATCAAGTACTTACAGGCGTATGTATTTTATACGGACATCTACCTACTCACATCACTATCGTCCCATGACTGTTGGGTACTTTAAAATTAATCTGATCCACTTCAGAACCACACCAGCATTCACAACCCACAGAGAAACAGACGGACCAGGCTCTTCCACTTACATGTTGAATGTACAAAGACAACCTCCCACACACGCACAGCAGTGCAACTGCCCCCTTGCTGAGAACAATATTCCACTCCTATCTCCGCGACAAATCCAAGCCTAACTGCTTAAAACAGCTGGAAAATAGACTAACTCCAACTCCTCCCCCCTCCCCCCCCCAAAAATAGAAAATAAATTGCTGTTTCTGCCAAGCAAGCATTGAATACACTGCATTCCATTTCATTAAAACAATTACTCAGAAGCCAGCCAAGAATTACATAAAGCTTCCTCCCTGCACCACCCCCAGCCCCTTCTCTTCAACCCTCCTCCCCAACACGCAGAGCAAACAGCTTCCCAGCTCTGCAAAGACAGGATCACACCAGAGCGATATCACTCCAGAGAGAGTGGCACTGAACACCTCACATTGCACTGGCCACTCCATCCCACGCAGAGTGCTTTTCAAACCTAAGCAATGCAATCAGAGGACTCTAGCAGATCCAGAAAGCCTAGAAGGTCTCTGATTTTCACACCACCGTAAACCGTACCATGGTGATCTGTTTCACACAGTCTTCTCCCTCATATTTGATGGTAAAGTAGCATCCAACAAATTAAGCCCTTAACCAACTCTTACAGAAAAATTAATGATAACCTAACAGATTTTATCTCTAACTGGCATGGCCAAGGCTTTTAAGCACGATCCCAAGGCAGAAGGTGCTGGAGGCACCAGATTTAAGCAATTAAGAAGTACGGGAGCAGCATGCCAGAGCAGCTGTTCTTGTGAGGCACTGCCCAAGGGAACTGCTCAGGACAGCCACGCAACAAGTCTCAGATTAAGCACCGGCAGGATAGATTGAAAACTACAAGCTTAGGGTTATAAGAACCTGACTGACAAATTCATCCCAAACTCCACACAGCCACTCCACAGCTCCCAGCCTGACTGACAGCACTGAGCTCCTCACATTTCACAGCAGAAATAAAAGGCAGCTTCTTCTGGCCAACACTGCTCACCCACCCACAACACTGAGTTGGCCACTGATAAGAGATTTCATGACGTGGATGAAATGGCATTTCGTTCCCTCCCCCAGAGCTCCAGCTCTCTGCAGGGATCCTGTCTAACTGCTGGAGCTGCTTGCAGCCAGACAGAATAGTTCCAGCTGTGTATCACGCTGCCTAACCATACCTACACAGCCCAAGAAAAGTCTCCCACATAAAACCATAACGAACAGAGGGAGAGCTGCAATCCAGAAGTACTACTCCTAGGCATCTTACTCTTGTGGACCACCTCCTCCCAAAAGGGATAATTTGTTAGCAGCAACAAAAAACCCTAGTCCCAAGGCAGCTGCCAGTGCTGAGGAATGGGGAGCAGCAGACATAACTAATGGCCAAACACGATGAGCAGCAGAGAAGACTGGCCAGGACATCCTCTTATTCCAACTCGTGGGGCACCAGTAACCTCAACTGACGGGCAGTTAGCCTTAGGCACTTTTGTCTGACCCAGCTGAAATTAGTGGCTCCAACCCAAAAGAAACCTTTTCAGAGAGAAGTCTTGAACTTGTTTAGAACCATGAAAGAGGATAGAACAAGGGAGTATTAAGCCCCTAATCCACGGCAAATCATTTACAGCCCTCCTGCCCGTGACCTTTTCTGCTTCTGGCTTTTTTTGCCCCCTCCTGCTCTTACAAAAACCCAGCCTAATCACAGTCCCTGAACCACCACAAACTTCCCTATAGGATGAAGTGAAATTCTCTGCTCACCTTGCTCTTCAGGGATGGAAATAAAGCAAGATCCTATCAGGCGTCTAGACAGACACAGGATTAGTTCTGTCTGCCAGCTCAATTTTGTGACAAAAACATGGGATTGGTTTATTCCTGGAGACCCCATACAGCTTGATTTATAGCCAAGCTGTTTAAAGCACAATTCCCCATGCAAAGTGTCATTCAGAAAGTTTATTCCCTGGAGCGCGATTTACTTTTTTTGATGTTCTTCACATCATTTGCAAAATGTTAGAGGTTTAAACATGTGCAATAAACAGTGAAAAACAAGAAATCAAGCTACACTCCACTGCATGCTGCCAGCCAGACGTACTCAGTAGCTCACCCAGCAAAGCCATCTACACCAAACTTGTACATGATAATAAAGAACACTGTGAGAAGTAGCACAACAAACTGCATTTGAAGACTTCAGACTACCCCATCATCATTTAAGTAACTTGAACTAAACTTGTTCACACCGTAGAGACAGTCCAGCACAGGGAAAAAGGAGCCAAGCAATAACAATGCAGGCTGCCTCCCCCTGTGGCCTGCTGTAAATTCTCTTGGATCCTCAGCTTAGAGTTGTCTCAAGCTGCTTAGATAAATTTCCCATGTAAATTCAGAATAATTACTGTCTGCTACAAGAAAAAGCTGCATTTTATATGAGCAGAAAAAGAGCTTATCAGACGCAACAGTGCAAACACAACCTCAGGGACTCAAGTTCCTGTAACTGAAACGCCACCACCAAACTTGTTCCACAGCACTCTAGTTGCTGTTTCTGCTTGGTTTTCTTCATGGGGGTTTAAAAACATACATACACAGAATAGAAAGCATGGATTTTAACACCAGTCAATCAAGGGAGACTGTCCCCAGCCAGCTGGTTTCTGCTGCACTGGGGCCATATGCAATGAGAAAAAGCAAGAATGGGAAAAATAGCCAAGAGCGATAGGAGAAAGTCATCACCCACCTCCTATTTTTATGGTATATCTTTAGCACACAACATTCTTTGAATGACTTCACGATGCTCTGTGGTAAAGGGAAAGACTAGAGCAGAACTACTGTGGAAAACTTGGAAGGGAAAGGAAATCTTTTCTCCCTACTCACAGCCTGTCATAACAGAGGATGAAGAAAGGATGAGCAATCAGAAAGGCAGGGGGAACATTAAACAGGGCTGAGAAGGGAATAAAACCTTACAAATCTAATTCAAACTTGCCATTGTAAGCTTTTCCAGCAATGGTGACCAGAGAAGCTTGAAAAAGTTACTATTCTGATATATTCAGCTGGAAGCTATTTCAGAAACACAAAGACCTCAACAAACAACCATACTTTGCAGGTAAGGAGCTATTCTCCCTATTTCACAGATGGAGAAACAATATGCCTGAAGTCAGGGCACGTTTTTGACACTGTGGATAAATGGTTACCTTACGCTAGATTAAACATAAACCACAGCCAAAAGAGGTGGCCTCACCTACTTCCCAATCCACTGTAATTTTTTTACATGTAAAAAAAAGACCTTCGGAAGAGTCAGCTTGCTGATCCAGCTAACTGCCCAATGGTTATTGTGGAGACAAGGAAGGGAGATGGGGAAAAAACCCACCCACCACACCTTGCAGCAGCCAGCAGTTAAATCACGTTAAACCAATTTGAAATCACAACTTCCACTTTCTCTCCAATCCATTTAACTTCAGCCCAAAATGGAAAGGAATGGTGCCACTCCTTGCTTCTACACTCTGCTGGATTTAGTTATCTTGCCACAGTGTGAGACAGTTCAGTTTACTGATCCAATGGCAAATCATTTGTTCAATTTGGGGGAAAGGGCTGGTTTTCTAAAAGATTGGCAATTTGAACCAATTCAGTCTGGAGCCTGATACTCACTGAGTAAGCAGCAAGCACACAAGAGATAGGGAAGCTGGAATCACCATTTTTGGCTGTGATCTGAAACTGAATGAGATGCGAGGTGAGATTTTACACACACCAAAACAAGAACAGGACCCAAAGGTCTCCACAGTTCCCTACCTAGCATTTTAAAATATAATAGCCTAGTAGTCATGACAACCTGTACTTCCAAGGCTTGTTATTAAACCTAAGTTAGTTAGGACAGGCTAAAGTGAGCAAGAAACTCATTCCCTAAACCCCATCTTCTTATCATAGCCCGGGGAAGCTTCCCACAGACAATGCCTCACTTTCAGGCAGCTGGAGCAGAAGAGCATCTTCATTAACAGCTTCCGCATCAGACAAAAAAGGGGCACAGAAGATCAGTACACAAAGGGAGAGAGGCGTAGTCTGAGACACAGAGCAGGAAACTGGGACCAGAGATCCTATTCACTCGCACTGATTTTCAACCAGCACAGCACAACTGAATTCAGAATCTGTTCTGGCTTTCTCCAAAGCTGCAGTAGATCCTGGATATCACAACTAACGCATTAGTCCGATTCAAACAGATTTGTTTTGTGGTCATGGACAGGCTTCCCCCCCCCGCCAGTTGCACAGATTTAAGGAATTTATATACATCTGTCTTAGCAGTAGATCAGAAAAACAACTCTGATCTAAGCAGAAGTGCATTGTTATTGCTTGTTCTGCTGCCAGACTTTAGAATTTTATCCATCATTTCTGCAGTTTCACAACTTGTTTCATATAATAAATACACTTCAAGGGGAAACGGGTGAAGGAAAAAAGGGTCTGGAGAAATTAAAGTATCATGATTCCCTGAGAAAGGAAGAATAAGTAGAGAGATGGAGTTAAAGAAGATGTATGAGAAGTTCCCCATTTCTTTCTCTAGTGGTAGAGGTGGTGTCAGAGGATCAGTTTTAACCAGGAGGGCAGCTGAACACTTGGGATAAGTTGACCTCTCCCAGCGAGGGACAAAGGAGCTAAAGACAGCACAGAGTCCAGCTTTTCCATGGAAATAGAGCAACAAGAAAAGAAGCCTCTCTCTGCATTGCACACTGCTCGAGGCAGAGGACTCCCTGTCTGAGTTGCTCAGGACAATGAAGTCCCTGTTTTATGAGGGGTCAGAACAGCTAAGAAGCTGAAACAAGTCAGAACCCCATTGTGCAGAGTATTAGTTCTGTTTACAGTCTTCTCGCCCAGCAGCAGGAATGACTCAGAAACCTGAGCCAGTAGAAAGCCAAGAGACCAAATTACTTTACCAGTGTTCTCTCCTCCCCCCCCCC
>WAAD01037328.1:2462-27243 GCA_013389945.1 Fregata magnificens
TTTAATGGGCTTGAGCTATTATTTTAATCATTTAAATGCAGCATGTATAATAAAGGAAGTATCTGAAAATACAATGTGTTTCCTCTTAAAGCAACAACATTAATAAGGGTGTGCTTTTAACAGAAAATATAAGAGGTGAGACCACCAACTGATTCCCTCAAACACCGGATCTTTTCTGAGAGAGCAATTCCAACCCTAAACATAAAAGGAGCAAATCCCAACAGCAGGACCTAACGGTGCCACACACCAGAAGAAGCAATTACCATCCTTTAATGTAAAACCATGCAAAGCTTCTGACAAAAAAATTGCATAAAACCCCTCAAATATAGGTTTTTTTCCAAAATACAGTACTGCAGCTGTAGGCGTGCATTACTGATGGCAGAGTAGCCATACCTGTATGGCTATACCAAAAGACTGCCATACCAGTATGAAATAAAGCTTTGTCTCTAACATGACTTCAAAGATAAGTGCCTGGCTTTGCACGCTACTGCTCTGCTGACTGCTGTAATACTCAAACCAGAAAGTGTTTGGGCCAACTTACTGCTATGCAATGTCCATTTTCTTCCTGCTTACTTAGTCCTTGACTTCAAAGATCTGAAGATACACAGCTTCACCGGGTAACTACCGGCATTGATTTCAGTCAGTGGCTTAGGCTAAATTTGGTTCTGCTCCACTCAGTTAACACAACCTTGTCTTCTGTTGTTATAGATCCTCTGTTATAGGGATTTCCAAACTGCTATGAAATAGATAAACAAGTTAATTCCTAAATTTGCATTTTGTGAAGTCATACTGACCAAGAAAAAGCTAATTGATAAGTATATTGATATTTTTATTTGGGTTGCAAGTAAAGTTTCTCAACTATTCTCAAAAGACTGGGAAATACCTATCGAACTCTCTTTCTCCAGATTTACCTGTCTGTATTAATGCCATAGCTCATACTCTTATCTCAGCATTGGGACAGTCTAAACAGTCTAAACTTCAAGTCCTCCTAGTTCAGGAAGAAAGTTCAGTCTCCTACATCTGTTATTTTTAATAATGAGGTGACAGAAAAATAAAAAAATGAGACAGAAAAAAAAATGTTNCTTCAATCCAGAGTAAAAAAAAAAAAAGAAAAAAAAAAAAATTTTTTTTTCTTTTTTTTTCTTTTTTTTTTTTTCTTTTTTTTTTTTTTTTAAATAACTGAAATCACTTCTGAAACAATATCTATCCCCTGTGCTTGCTCTTCTTGGGAGGTTGGTGTATGAACTACTACTAGATAAAAACATAATACTCCAGCTCTGCAAGACATTATGCATTTAAGGAGCAGAGTACTGCTAAATGACTATTACTTCCAGTGCAAAAAGGCAAATCTGTATTTTTAGCAGAAGACACTTATTGTTCAGAACCTTACTGGGCTAATATCAGCTGTACTTCCACAACACACTGGGATAACCAGAGCTGTAATCATTATTTTAGACCACAATGCACACACTCCTTTTAATATTATATGTAACACTGTCCTATCAGAGCATACAGCAAAATAATGCTTTAATGGGACACTAAAAGATGACCATTTCCCTGTTTCTATTCCATGCAAGTTGGGTACTGGTGATATTTTTTAACACAACACTATGTTCATGCAGTGACTGAAGTAAAGCCCTTCTTTCAAAAGAACTTTCCTCTTTAACTCTCTTGCTCTGCAGAATGACTCATTTTTCAGAAAGAACATTGTCTACTTTTGGCTAAGATCAAATACATTATCAGTTTAATTCATTCCAGAAAATGTTCTTTCCAACTACAACTACTATAATATTAACCCCAAATTCAGCCATAGTTTATTTTACTTCTGTCCTGCACACAAAAAAAAAATCCTTTTCATGATATTAAAACAATTGCATTTATTTTTCTCATCTCTCCATTTCTTTAGCATGCACTTCCTGCAGCTTTGAATTCAGCTCACAGCTGTAGAAAACAAGGACGACGAAAACGTTTATGGTGAAAAATCATTTGGCAAAAGGAAACACTTGGAAATGCTCATAGCTACAGAGTATTTCTTTCACTTGAAACTCTCTATCTAGAGTGGTGTTAATCTGTGGGGTGTTTGTGATGCCTCATTAACACTAAATTTCAGAGAGAAATGCCACTTTCTACTACCTCTTACAGGCTGTGAGGTTCCATCCCATGGGGGGTGACAAGCTGACCTCCACAGCACACGCTTCTGCTCAGCAAAACTGTGCAATCTCTGGTCAAAGTCAACCAAAAACCCAAGGAAGTGCTCAAAACCACAGGCCCTTATCAAGGGAGGACAGGAGTCACACTGACCATAATCCTTCACTAGAACAATGAAATCATCAACTAAAACAGTGAATCATCATGGGAAGCTGAACATTCGTTAAAACAAAACAAAAACTAGTACTACCAAAAAAACCCCAAAAAACCCAAGCCCAGAAAACCAGATGCCAAATGACAAGAATCAACTTTCTCACGCATTCAGGGCAAATGCACTAAATCCAGCATTTTTACAAATTTTCTTGCAATAAAATTGCTGTCACTGGTAAGGAAAACAGCCAACACACAAGACTCCATTGTCTTTTTCGAGCAATGATGTTTTTGTCTGCATCTACCTGGGGTTTATAAGCCTTTTATGGGTTAATTGATACATCCAGATGCTTAAATTTTACATTGTTGCTAATTAAAAAAAATATTAAGAGAAGTTTTCAAGTGAGTTGAAATTGGTAGTTATTGTCTGAGAGAGCTGATACTACCACCATTCACACGGTGTCAGCCAGAAATTTTGGACCCCAGCACCTGGCAAGAAATCATAACTCCAACCTGAGTTCAGTAGACCTTCACTATAAAAAGTCAGTCCACTCAACTTCTATTTACTATTATTTACTATTTCATTTTTATTTACTATTTCATTTATTTACTATTTTATTCATTCCTTTATTTATGTCTAATTCTCTCTATTTTCTGTAATGTGTAGGCAGCTTAACTAACTGGTTCCTTTACAGAAGAATAGCTGAGCTGCTATCTTCTACATTGAAGACACATTTTCATGATGGAATTTATATTATTTCTTTTATGCATACTTCTGGCTATTCTATTCCTTGCTTGCAAGCAAGCAAGTGGTCTTATTCCCAAGAACATGCTGCCTTGATTTTATGAAACAAAATCTTTTGCCCTCATTATAAATTCCTTTCTGAAGCACAGATTTCTGCTGCTGCTTCTCCCTTATATTGGTTAGTAAAACTAATCAGTCAAATTTGGCTCTCAGCAGTCTGGCAATTCAAGGGAAACAGTTCTCTCATGGATTTATTACTGTCAAGTGAAAAATGTGTGCTAAGAAAGAAAATGCACTATTTGCACTTCAGTGAATTTTCAAGCTGCTTGCTACTCCCTCTGGATCGCAACAGCACAGTTATTTGAAGTTATTGCAAGGCAGAAACCTTAAAGGCACCTAAAAATAATACAATTCTAATGTATTCATGTGTTTGTTAAAGCTTGCCTGTGCTTAACTGAAACTGTAGAAATCGCTTGGCAGTCTCTTTTTTTACCCTCTTGTATCCGGCCAAGTAATAAAAAACTCTACCTCTTGGATCATAAACCTGTATTTATTACACCCACAAGTTTTCACGTACTCTAAAAGTCTTATAACCTATATTTTCATTGAAAATTTTATATGATTTTCTTGTATATCTACATTTCAAATTGAAATATTTATGTTACTGAACTTTGTAGAGAAAAATCATTAAAGACCTTCAACTGACAATGCTCTATCTACCATAAAAAGCCTCCTAGAAAGCTGAAAAGCATGACCAACAGAGAAAAAAAAGCCAAATCAACAGAAGCTTCTTAATAAAAAAGGAAGACACATCATCGTGACTAAAGACTTGAGTCAGTGCAGATAGGATCTTATCTTCAGAAAACATACAAGTAAGGTAATCAGGTTTCAGAAGATCATCACCCACAAAAGGAAGTAATTGTGGGTCTGTCTTTTTGGTGTCCAAGAGAAGCAGGGGTATCTACGCATCTACAGGAAGTAGAGCTGATGAATCTGTTATGAAAAAACGCAAGTTGAAAAGAACGGGCTTTCAACCCGTTTTCCTCCTTTTTCATGCAGTCTCAGACAACACACAATTCTAAAATACAATCAAAAAATATTAATTCTCTTAACTCAAAAGAATCATGCAGAGCTAGGAAATATTTGAGGTTTTCCACCAAAGAAAGTAAAAAGCTATATAACAAAAAGCCAGTTAGGTATGAAAATACTGATAGGAAGGATAAGTATACATTCTCTGGAATAGCATCTTATCGAGACTACTACAGATAAAATTAATCTCTACAACTATTGCTAAGAACAACAGACAGTGTCGCCTTTGATAAATGTTAGTACTTTGTTTAAGAATTATTAAAGTCTAAAAGACTATTTTAAGAACTAAATACATGAAAAAAGTCTTCATGGTTCATTTCAAACACTTGTTCTGCTTTGATTAAATTAATGTCTTATTTAAAAGACTCACTGAAACTGGACCGCTTAAAAAAAAGATCTAAAACGCTGGAGCTGTTTTGACAATTTCTCTTAGAGGACTGAGGATTAGAAACTCGCCGTAGACAGCATTACTGCCCTCTACTCCATCAAGGACTGACAAACCAAGTACGCAGCTACAGGGGATCCCAGGATCTGGGCAGTGTCTAGAAGATCCTCCTCCAATGTAGGGAGAGTCTGAGCTGTCCCTCCCAAGCTGAGCAAGGAGCAGCTTCCGGTCCTGAGCTTCAGCAGGGAAGGGCTCAGGACTTTCTCTGAGCCCCTCTCGTTGAGCTACCCTTACAAACAAACAGCAGCAATAAGGCAATTGAAAGAACAAAGCCACAACAGACTTCTGCAGTCTAGCAAGACTTCTGCACCAGGCACAAGTCTTCCAAAAGTCAAGAAAGCAGTTTTCACTTTTTTTCCTGTAAAAACTGTTACAACAAATTTCTACTACAGGCATTAATATCTCTGCTAAAAACAAACTGTTTAAATTGCACATTCTTAGTGAGCCATCAGTAGCATGGGTAAATGATAAGGATCAGGTGTGATTTGCATTGGATCAACAGTTCTTAATATTCACCGTACTCCTTGTCTCAAGATTGTTCCTTGGCTGGCTTGTTGTATATAACTGAATACAAATAGCTATCTTATATAAGATTATCTCAACTAAAGAACATAGTTTTTGCAAATTAATGAAAATGGTGGGTAGTTTACCCAAGAAACTTCTTAGCATTCAGCAGTCCCTTCACAATAAAAATCTTTATCCACTTACAGACTCACATAGATCTCATTTACAGACTATTGTCTCTCTTCAGAAAAACACACCTCCAGAAATATTTGCAAAAGAGAAAAAAACACCCAAATAAACACTTACTGCTTGTTTTCTGGGTGGGTTTGGTACTCAAAGTTAGTAAATATGATTACCTTACTTGCCTGCCTTTAATTACGGGTTCTTGCAGGCATAGAAGATCATGTTGTGAAACGTGCAGAGAGCCTCACACCCCTGAAGAGGCATTACAAGATATAGTCATTAAGAACTGGTCTAACCCTGTCGTTTTTCTGTAGAGCATTTCATATTAATAATTTGTGGGATTATTTCATACCTGAGTAGCCAAAGTACTTTTTCAGATTGAGGTTCTGTCTCTATCAGAGTTTTTTATTTGCCACCTACAAGGAGAGTATTTCTGGGAAGTTCCTTTTTAAGTAAAAGGGTAAAGAACCATCATTTAAGATAACTTTTCAGTGGACTGCAGGACTGCTGTGCTTTTCAAGGCAGCCCTTGAACGTGGATGCCCTAATGATCTAGGCTCATTAACTAGAAAGATATAAATCATTATTACAGCAGGAAACAGACTGCAACATTTAAAACTCAATTAGTGACAATGCAAGCAAGTGGTAGACTGCAAAACTTGGCTTTTCTGTTGAATCAAAAATTTAGTAGAAGAAAATTTAGCAGAAGACGACCAGCCTCTTCTGCTACTTTAGTTTGCTGGGAAATGAGGAAATGTTTCTCCATTGTAAATTGCATCAGTAAAAGAGTTTATTGGGTAACCTAAAAGGCCATTTCTATTCCCTGTAGCCTCACTTTAGTTTTTCAGCATTCTTATGTACAGTATTCTAATATTCATTATTGGCTGATGCATTTTTTGAGTTGCTAACCAGCATGAAGTAATTTTGTTAGCATTTGTAAAAAACAGAAAGCTATTTCATACAAAAGTGCATCTTGGATTTTAAAATGCATTTTAATTCAGTAAACCTCTAGAAACCGAAAATTCACATTTTGGAATTGCTGAAGGATACATTCCTCAAACCAGAGAAATGGTGTAAGTGGTGGGAGAAGAGAGGAAAGCGAAAGGTGCAAGCACCTTATGAGCTGGAGGAGGTCACTTTACCTGCCCCCCAATCTTCTGTCACAAACAGAGTAATCACTCTGTACACAGAATGGTAATTTTCTGCATTCAAGAGAAAAAAAAAAAAAAGACTATATTTTTCTTCCAAGGCTGTGGGTATCCTGAGTGAAATACACATAAAATAAAGCAAGCAAAAAGGTTTCCTTCTGCTACTTAGGTAACCATTACAGGAGGAAAAGGGCTACCTAAATCCCAGTGAAAGGAAAATATTGATTGTCTATTGTTGACCTGACTGTTCAGGAATGAAGACAGTGAGGTGTTCAGTGTGGCAGATGCAGAGTTTGCGAGAAATGACAGAAAAAGCAACACTAAGGAAAAAAAAAAGATCATGCAAAAGTATCAATATACTTCTGAAATAAAGTACAGGCACACTGTTAAAATTGCTCTAAACGTGCTTTACAACTGTCTTAATTCCTACTTTACTTTCCTCTTTCCCTTGTGCTTCATTTCGCCCTATTTTTCAATACATCAGGACAAAGAAGACAGAGCTACGGCAGGAGGGAAGGAAGACAGCACAACTTTCAAGGCCCCTGCTTGTCCTGAAACTTGGACTGCATCAGAACCTGGGACACACAGAACTGATTCTCAGTCTCAAGGCAGGAACAGGTCCATACTTAAGTGACAGGCCAAGAATAAATGAAGTGCAGATGTGAAAAAAACTAATTCCTGAAGAGAATTCTGAGACAACAGCCATCATCTAATAATCCATTACTGTGTTTTATTTTTTTAAATGATATAAGCCAGAAAAAATCTGCCATTCTGAAGGGAATGAGTAAACAAAACCAGTGTATATTCAAAGTTAGAATCAAGTTTCACACTTAGTTCAATGCATTTTTTACAGAAAATGCATCCCCTGCAATCATCAGCCTAATGCTACCCATAAGCATGAGTCATATACAGATTTTGCATCCCAAATAAAAAATTCTCCCTCATCACTTTCTTCATATTATTAGAGAGAAGTTTATTTTAACAGAAAACAAAACAAAAGGAAGCATGTAATTGTTTCCACTGAAAATCATCAGGAAAACAAAGTGGAAAATAGCAGCTTCACAACACAAAAAAATGCATATGAGGCTGCAAAACGTCGTTACAGTTTAATCATCTCTCCAAGCCTCTCCAACCTCTCCAAGACCTGCTGGGGTCCTCCAGTTTTCATACTTTACCTATCAAGAGCAGCTGCATCAGCTCAGACTCTGATTTGGTATGAATCAGGCACCCTGTGTAAGAGTCAGCATGAAGGCCTCATCATCTTGAGGGCATCATGCCCACTTTCACTGGACTTACGCTGCAGCCTGCTTCTGTAAAGTTAGCATCACAGGTGATACATTAATGATGGCACTGCACCAACTGGTGTGGAGCTGGGTCATCCTGCCTCGTGCTGCCAGGCTGAGCATGGACCAGAACAGACGGCCAGTAGGTTCAGGTACCACTGCAGAACGGCTGACAGCTTACAGTAGGTGGTATTCCTTCCCAGGAACTATCTGTACCTCCTTTATTTCTTGTTTAAAAAAAATAAAAATACTTCTTTAGAAACATTTTGTGCCATTAGTTTCTCAATGCATAGTACTTACAATGCAGAACAGCTGTCGAACATTAGGTGGATATTCTACAATAAAGTAAGGTACTATCTGCTGGCGGCACTTCAAATTCATTTTTAAGGACTGTAAAGGACAGTGTCAATAGAGTGCAGGGGTAGGCACCATGCTATGCTGAGTAGCCACAGTTACCTTAGTCACTAAATTAAGCCATTTTACAGCCTACAATACACTACACTCAAACCCTCACCTCAGAAACTCCTGCCAGTTCTTTCTCTCTCCTCCTCAATTTGGCTTTATTTGATTTTTCCATTCAAATCTAATTCTGTTTCTCTGCACCTTTGGGAGAAACAGTTCCTGCTGTATTAGGTGTAGAGAGGGTGTGGCTGACATTAATACTACAGGCATGGGAACACATCTGATAGTCAGACACATTATTTGAAAAGGATTTATAGCATTCCCACTTGAAAAGAAACAACATAGACCAGAAATCACAAAATCTAACCAAAACTGTTTTCAAGCCGCCTAGGCATGAACAAGAATTAAGGAAGACATCCAGAGTACAACCTATTTTTACAACTAATTTCCAACAAATGTCATCAGATCTTTATCCTTCACCTCACCTGTTCATCTCAAGGGTTTACCTTTGGCAGGGTGACAGCAAAAGAGAACAAAATGAAGAGAAAAAAAATCCACCAAATCCAAGACTATAGCCACTTAAGTCAACTTTTGTTTAGAGAGCAGAAGTCCACAGCTCAAAATAAAATCTACTGTGTAGCATAATAAACTAACTTTAGAACAGCAACATTATTTTCCTTGGAATAGTAACGATTACACTGGGGATGACTAAAACTCCCAGAAGGACCTGAGATGCTATAAAATACAACATCTATAGATTTGAAATAAAGGAAATGAAAGACCCATAAGGTAAGACTTTATTTTCATAAAGCCTTATCATCATCAGTGGCATAATCCATATAGGATTAAGTATGTAGATTAAGTACTAACCAAGACGAGCTGTTACAAACCAAAGAGGGACCAGGAGACTGTACAACTAAATGGAGAGTTCATAGGAAGTAACCTCCTCCTCCTTAAATCTCCTTTGTCTGGCCATTGTGCTTCAGACTCTCTAGTCCATGGATGGACATCCAAGCCATATTAGAGATTAACAGCAGATGACCTGCAGGAAACTGAAAACCTGAAAAACAAGGTAAATCAGCCCACATGAAGCTCCAGGCTGGGCAATCAAACTAATGCAGGTATCCATGCTAACCTGTTTAGGAAATAACTTCTGGTTTCTCTAGAGCAGATCACTGCAACTGCAGGTAGGAAGAAAAAGGTTTCCAGGTGCAAGCTTTCACTTGGCAGGTGAGGAGGGCCATGCTGAGGGAGGCATCTAGCTGGAGTGTTTGGTGAGGGGGCATGTTTTGGTTTCATTCCTACCCATAATTTGGCTTTTAAATTACAAACACAAGTTTAAGCACATGGTCCAAAGCAGGCTGCCAGCAAACTGGCAAGCACCAAACAAGCATATAAGCAATGCATGGAGAAGACTTGTTCCCCCCATCTTATGAACTACTATCCCTGTAACACCAGCTTTATAGAAATCTAGACAGTGTTACTGAATGTTATGTTGTCATTTGCAGCTCACATTGCTCTCACATAAAAATCTCTTATCACACATTCTGTAAGACGGAGAAGAATCCCATTAGCATCTCTATTAAAAGGGTTTTGAAACCAAATCCTGGACTTAACAAGCATGAAACATCAACCACAAAACACATCTAAAAAGCTTTTGGTTTCCCAGGAGGGTTTTGGCTTTTTTTTTTTCTTGTTATTTTCCTTAACAGCAAATGAAATAACAACAACAAATGGTTCTGACAATTAAATGCCTCCACATGTTTCTGGGGGCATTCGTTTCTTTGCACTTACATACAAGTAAAATAACTACATGGTATGCTGCAGCAGGGTTTGTTCTTCAAGAGTATTCCTTATGCACTCTTTCAGGAAAGAAAATTATTAAGTCACCAGATGCAACAGATATTGACATTTCTCCATCATCAGGATCATGCCAAAACAAACACATTCACACAATACAAATTATTATATACTAAACTCTTCTACACTAAAGAAAAAAAAATCTGTAAATAAAAAGAGGTATTCCTCACCTGATGATATTCCCTAACTATAAATCCCCAGACGCATGACGAAATTTAAGCAATTCCTTGTTCACTTCTAAGACTTAAACCATGTCTTCATGCAACAAATCACTTCTGGATGAACTCATAAAGAGGGCTGGCTAGGCTAAGCTAAACAAAAGTCAGAAGATTCAACAAAAGGGCACAAAAGACAGCACATTGCCTCATGACTCCAAACAGATGACTAGACAGGCCACCATAAGTGACAAGAAGTGTAAGTACCAAAGAAAACATTTATTCTTCCCTAATATTAGTGTAAAAAAAAGTCTCTGTGACCTTATGATGCTGAGAGTCACAAGAGGAGAAAATAACTTAAACCTGTTTTCGTTAACTTTCAGACAGAGTCTAGAAGCATGCAATGACTTTGGAAACCTCATAAAACTAATGAAAATGCTTCAGAAATATCAGTGTCCATCTTCTTACTATTCTTAATTAAAAGTAATTACTCTTAATTAAAAGTAAGCAATCTTATAATGGAATTTGTCCTCTATTTTCCATCTTACCAAACTCACTTACCAGATTAGCTACCAGAACTGTAATTTACTCCATACATACTACTGCATGGGCTGCAGAAAGCTGACTACCTTTCCAGCTATGACTACTCTGCATCTTTCTGATTCATAACAGACACATGGTGCTAAAAAAAAAAAAGAGCACAGCACACTTTTGCAGAACTGAGTCTACATCTCCTTCAGATCAGCTCCCTGCAATTCAGTCCTCCAACACGTAATAGCAAGGTTTATATCCTTAGCGGGAGGTTATGTTAATAGCACTGCATTTCCCACATGGGAAGAGTAGCTGTAAGAACAAGTGCATTAGCAGATCCAAAACATGCAATTATTGGTTTGAATAAGATAGCAAAGTGTTAAAAGATCTTAATGGGAAAAAGCAAAAATCGTTTCACGCTGATGTTGAATGATCCACAGGAAAGACATCTTTTTTTCTTTCTCTTTTTTTTTAACTCCAAAATTGATAGCATCCTCTTCTGGCACAAGTTGTTGTTATTAGTCACAGAGGCTTTTTTTTTCACTTTCTTTATTTACTCAAGTTTCTCCAGCCAAGAAATCACAGGCGTGTAACCTCATCAGCAGGGAGAACAGATGGACATTCCCAACAGAGTCTCCTGTCCCCCCAGCCCAGCCTCCTCTTCCCAGCATACTCTATATTCTTAAGTGATGGGATAGGGGGTTGGCTGCCAGCACTACTACCCATGTGCTCAATTTGCAGAGTGCCCACTCCAGTGACCTGGCTCACTCAGCCATGTCGCAGGTGCCAAATATTGGTGACTTATGATGTTCAGGATGCTCTCCTTTTCTGCTGACAATGCACTAGTATTCCTTCACTGGATATGTATTCCCAAAAGATATAAGAGTAAATAAAAATAATGCAATTGACCTCATCTTTTAATATTAGCTTTTCCCCTTCCATTTGAGGTGAAAGTATAGAACTCAATGATTTCTTTTTTACCTTATTAAAGTAAAAAAAAAAATCTATCCTTGTCTACAAGAACCCAAACAACAGCACTAAATTGTAGGCATGGTAAAAGAGTTAAAAGAACACTTTAAGGTGGCAAAGTCAAGCATTCAGTACCAGAATTCAGCCTTCTTTCCATATGTGTTATCATCATCTTCAATTAGAGACCACAGTATCACCCCTTTTCTCCCCAGGAATCTTGCCACATACAGTGCGAAAGATGGACTGCACCAATTTTCGAAGACCAATGTTCTGGTTTTCTCCTGCTTCAACATATGGCTCCATGCTGAAGCCTTGCACTATTTCCCTCTTGCATCAGGCTTCAAACTCACAGCCGCTTAACTTCCCTGGGGGTTCTTCCAAGGCATGCAGCCCCACGCACAGGGGGGCTTCAAGTGGGACATCATAACAATCTTTTCACAGGAGTTGGATTCCTGTTAAATACCTATCAACTCTGCATATCATTTTGAGATACACAAGGCTAACACAAACTCTCAAGGAAAAAGAAACCAACAAAACATTCAGCATGTGATTAATTCCACCACAGTCCCCAGCAACGTCATGTGCCAAACTACATAATCAGCAATTCAGCAAAATCATAACCCAGGGTTTCAACTCAGGAGCTCATGTAATGAAACAAACCTAATGAAGAGCCAGCTGTAAAATGTCTGGGTTGCACTGACAAGCAGCCTACACTGCTGGCTCTGCCAGGGGGAGATGCCTGGACAGGCAGCAAGATTTCAGGAACAGCAGAGGAACTATAAATTCACACCTAGTTTGTGTCCTCGTGTCCTTTTTTGGGGCTATCTGACTTTAAATCACAGTTCTTACAATTACAAGCTCAGACACGGATGTGTACATTGTCTATGCTGTAATTTTAACAGTGTCAGTGGAGGCTCCCTAGCTTGTACTACACAAGTGAAATTGGAATGAGACAATGAAGCCTAAAGATGACTCTATGGCTAAAGTTATCCCAGATGCCATAAGTTAATGTCCCTGTCACTTGTACCAATGTTGTACTGCAGAGATTAAGTGTAGTGAGAGATGTCTGGTCTGATCTCTACAGCCTCCACGCTGCAAAATCTGACAAAATTCCTTTTGGACTTCTGCCGTAATACCTCCAATGGCTTAAACTACAATTTAGAATACAATAAAATTTCAAACCTCTAAGTATGCCAGCAGTGTTTTGAAAAGGAAATATTATTTAATGAAATAGATAACTCTGACTTTGTTTTTGTTCTTAATTCTGCTTCGTGTCCAGTGAACCCCTGTAAATCATGCAGAAGCACCAACTCCCACCAGCACCTACAACTGGAAGAGTTTACAAGAACAGACTTGTGCTTCTAAATTTTCAAGATACTGAAGCAAATCTTCTTTGCCTTCAAGATTTGTTGTTGTTCTTCAATAGGTCCTTTCCTCATCCTACTCTAAATCTATTTTACAGCTACTTTAAAAATGGGCTTTTGAATTTATTTTTCATAATCTGCATACACTTCCATTTTTATACTGCAATATGAAATCTTAAAAGAAACCACCAACTGGAATTCTGGCTCATGCATTAATAAAAAACCCGTGCGGCTACTTCTGCCTTAAGATTGCTTTCTGAAGCCCTCAGAGGAAAAAAAACCTTAAAGACCTTCCAGTGATACCATAGTATGGGAAGAATTCATTCGTGCACTGAGAACAGTTCAGTCGCTGATCTATGCCTCTCATCAGAATTCAGATGCTTTTTCCTACAGCAGTACCAGTTCAAGCCACAAGCAGATATAAAAATTAAATATTTTAAGATAAAAAAAATCCCCCACCTTTTATCAGTCAAGACATCATGTTAAACACACACATAAACACTCAGTTATGACTTTCAGAGGCACTGCAATATAGGATTGAAGGGGATCAAAGCCCACAGTCCTCACATCCTGATAATTCTGCTTACGAATCCTTAAAAAAGAAATACCAAAACAAAACACAAAAACAACAAAAAAAACCCCAGTTCAATTTTAAGTGGATTCATTCTTTCTCCATACTAATTCTAGTGCAATCCTTCCAGAACAATTTTGCTCTGAAAATGAGGAACTTTTCTTTTAACTTCCAGCTGACTTCTTATCTTTATTAATAGGTGACCATCCATTCTTGTACCAACACTGACTTTTAAAGAAAATAGGTCATCTTTCCTCCAGCTTTTTCCCCTCAACTGTTTTCAGTCTGCCCTGTTCCACCACTTCTGCACCCTTCATCCTTGGAGCATTTTCTCTGTATCTGCTTGTGTTTAATTTCACCTTGAATACAAACAATCAGAAATACATGCATTATTCCAGACAAGTTTCACCAGGGCTTTGAACCACACACTAATGAAAATCAGCTCAACACCTCTCTGCGTTTATCAGAAATGCCTTTTCAGATAGGAGGGAATTTGTCTTTTTCACACTTACATCCATTCTGCAATTAACTGTCAAAGCCAGGACTTTCTCTTCCACAGACAAGCTGATGAGCAACCTGCTTACAAAAGAAACTCGCAGCTTCACATAGAAAACTAAAGATTTCTTCCCATTTCTACTACTGCGACCTTTAATACATTCGAGTTCTACCCTCATTTCCAGTCCTTCTCTATTTGACAGTGCTTCCCACAGAGTATCCGCAGCAAAATTTATTAGCACATGCCCACTCTCTTATGCCAAGATAATTAATGAAAATATTATATACAATTTGTCTCCTGATCAACCTCCAAGCCTTCTGGAAAGAGGCACTTCCTTCAGCAGTGCTCAGGCCACCTTATCTTAGCATTACAAGGTTGACAGAGTTTTGGTGAGAATCGCAAGCCTGGTGACATCAATGATGACCAGACAACCTAGATGCCCAGCCTACATCCAAGCTCTCATGCAGCCAGTCAGACCTAGAACAAACTGACTGCAATATTACAAAAAGAATATCTTTATCCTAAGTTATGGTATCCTGTGATATTCTCCTGGAATTAATTGTTATCCCCAGTGCTAAGTTCCAGCTTGGAAGGATGTGACCTAGCAGCCTTTTCTATTGCTGTTGCCCTTCCTCAGACCTATCTCCCATCTCCAACATCTGCACACGTAGACCAGCAGCTGCACTTGCATCTGGAGAGAATGGAGCAGACAATTTGCAAAATGTAATCTATAAGCCACTATGCCTGCTCACTTTTCTTGCCTGGCTCCCCTCTTCTTTCTGATCAACCTCCTTGCATCTGCCCCACTACATGTTGAAAAGGCAATCATTTCCTACTTAGCAGGAATGCTGTAGCCAGCTTTGTAATGGACCAACCCAACTGCCAAACTCCTACTTATACACTTTTCCTCCCTAACTCTGCAATCCGTGACCAACATTGCCCTCAGCATCCCGTCCTTGGTTGAGATGCCAACTGTGTCTGAACAACAAAAGAAAAATCAGATCACACAAATGTGTTCACTGAAAGCAGACAATACAACCAAGTAGTCAGTGCAAAATTGCTGGGTTATACTCCCCTTAACAAGGACTTATCGTTAGGACAAAGCCTGTAAGAGGTAGCATTGCATCAATTCTGAAACTCTAGGTAAGAAACCTGTAATTCACACAGCTGTTTACAAGCCACAGCAGTGGTTAACCTCCAATACCTAATGTTACCATGAAAAAACATCTACACACAGCAAGCTTTAATCATACTG
Source organism: Fregata magnificens (assembly GCA_013389945.1). Taxonomy (NCBI): domain Eukaryota; kingdom Metazoa; phylum Chordata; class Aves; order Suliformes; family Fregatidae; genus Fregata; species Fregata magnificens. Next base: position 17,760 of record WAAD01037328.1, read on the forward strand.
TAGGGAACAGAAGATGGAATTGCAGATGCATAAATTGCTTTTACAGGGCATTACGAGACAGGTTTGCCTTCTCCCTCGTTCCAAGGCTCTCCCAGTCACATGACACAAGACAACACAGCCAACTGTGCCCATGGCTATGTGGCTGTGCACAACTTGGATTTGTTTAACTTACTTTCATACATGTTGTTTGGTCCCGCAGGTCAGGGCTGCAGGAGTCAATATCGCACCACCTGCAGAACTGCCAATACGTTTACTAATCAAACACCGTACCTTAAGTTACAGCCTTAGATTTATAAATGTGAATAGAACCAGAAAGAACAACTACACATCGTGACACAAATTAAAACTGCAAATAAACCATTTCTAAAATGGTAGAGGATTCAATCACTCTCACAGAGGCTGTCATAAGCCAGCAATGTGCCCTTCCTGCAACAAAGGCTAATGGTTCCCTGGTCGAGGGAGGTGGTCTTTCCCCTCTCCTCAGCACTGGTGAGGCCACACCTGGAGTGCTGGGTCCAGTTCTGGGCTCCCCGGTACAAGAGAGACATGGACATACCAGAGACAGTCCAACAAAGGGCTGCAAAGCTCATTTAGGGGCTGAGCATTTCTCCTGTGAGGAAATGCTGAAAGAGCTGGAACTCTTCAGCATGGAGAAGAGAAGGCTCTTTTCAGTGGTGCCCAGCGACAGGACAAGAGGCAACGGACACAAACTGAAACACAGGACGTTCCCTCATCAGGGAACACATTTTCCCTGCAAGGGTGACCAAGCACTGGCACAGGTTGCTCAGGGAGGTTGTGGAGTCTCCAACCTCGGAGATATTCAAAAGCTGTCTGGACATGGTCCTGGGAAACCGGCTCGAGGTGGACCTGCTTGAGCAGGGGGGTTGGACCAGATAACCTTCAGAGGTCCCTTCCAACCTCAACCATTCTGTGATAACATGTCCTTGCTGAGTGTCATTTAAGAGAAAGCATTTTTCACAGGATGCTCTAAACATCTTAGAAATCCCTAAAATTTTGCCTCTCAAGCCCTTAGAAAAGCACTCCTCCCATTTGCTCTGGAAACATCGTACAGCTGTAATATCTCAGGTGCATAACTATTGGCAGCCACAAGCCTTGTAATTACTGACCATCAGTTCCCTCTGTCTCTGAAAACAGCATGCTACCGTCATCACAGCTTTGGCTCAATAAAAAGCTTTACTAGCTATGGTACTACAGACTAAGTACCATACATTCAGGAAAAAAGAAAAATAAAAAAACAAAGCAAGCCTCAGGAAAACTTCAGCAGCATGTATTAATTCTGGTGAACCACAGCGGCTACACTGAAGCACAATAAAGAAGTTCCTCTTTTTTTCTTATATGCCTGCCATGGGTTTTATGTATACATGCTCCCAGAAAATACTAACAGCTTGCTTTACCTCAGTTTTACTGATAGAAACCACATGCAAAATCATTGATTGTACCTTGAAGACTGGCAAGATCTAAAAGGTGCGCTAAGAGTACCCTCTCAGCAGTAGGGCAAAGCTCCTACCCAAAGACTCAATATGCCTGCATCCAGTTGGTTGCTAATGGTTCATCAGCTAGTGGTTCATTAGGATGACCAAAGTTCAGGTGGCAGAAGTCCACATGGACAGAAAAAGCCACATACTTCTTCCAAACACCCTGCAAGGTGGTCTCCTGTTTGCATGCTGCTGCAACATCTCGAGGCAGGCTCTTTTGATATCTGCAGAGAAAAGTCCTTCGTCATCCCGAATGTTTGTAACCCAAGTGCTCCAGATCATCCCAGGTTCGACGCACACTCTGATCCTGCTAATCAGCACTTATCACAGGGGAGAGGCTTTGCCCAGGAAGATGACTACAACTCTCAACAGCTGGTTGTCCCTTTTCACCCTATTTTCTTTACACTGCAGCTTCAGACAAGAGACATTGCTGCAGACATTACTGCCAAAGCTGCAGGTCAAGTTCCCTAGCGGCACATCAGCCGTCTGCATGACACAGCCACCACACAGAAACAGCACAAACATCTGCACAACAGCCAAGTACTGCCCATGATTAGCGTGGCAAGGGAGAGTACCATTTGCTAGCGATGATCCGTTACTTATTTGACAAAAGTACCAGCTACACAACATGAGCCAGACACCTCCGTAAGTAATTTGAGAGAGGAATTATGGGTTGGTTTGTTTTTCTTGACATTGACACCCAGGCAAGGAATTGCAGAGACTCTCTCCACCTCCACTGCACAGCAAGAGCCACCCCACAGCACAGACGATCTCTCAGCAGCGGCAAGCAGCATAGGCCATCCACCCGCACCACTGAGCTCGCGCCTTAAAAGAAGTTCAACCCTTCTAGAAACAAGCTCGCACTGAAATACAGAAGTCACAAGAGGCACCTGCTCCATACCATTTAGTACAAAGACACTGCAATACTCTGGTCAAAAAACCTGAACGCTTTCCATAGCTAACACAATGATATTTTAAACTCCATTGTTTGGTTAGACTTGCTGGGGAATGTGCAATTAGGCATATTGGCCCTTTACCACAGGCAAAGTCGTGGACAACAGATTCTTCTGCTGGCATGTCAGTTACTGTTTTCAGTAAACATCATGCCTGTCTCTCAAAAACCCCTCACTTATAGCTGTAGCAGGTAAAGGGGCATCCTGTCCCAGTGACAAGCTACTGATATTCTGGGCCATCCCTGCAATCTCAACTAGATGTCTAGGTTCTAAATCATACTCCTCAAAGCACGTGTTAGCAATGGCCAATCAACCATTTGTGTGCTCCTTAGACAGTTTTCGAAGAACAGTGTGTTTTATTGGTTCAGTTTCAAGGGACTAGTCATAAGTATTTGGTGTACATATCCTAACGCAATAACACAGTGTGCACTAGCAATTAGGATGAGAGAACGATGTAAACCAATACTCTGAGAAAAGCAAGCCTATTTTTCCATCACATTCAGAAATCCCTCAAGTCAATTTTAAATACATGCATTTTGTTGAGAGAGATCATTGTTAGGTTCCCCACTCCTCCCTTTCTTAAAAAAAAAAACCCACTCAGTTTATATTGAGAATCCCATTTTAGTTAATGAAAACCTGAATTTAAGAAAAAAAAAAACCCACATCCTCATCCCTTTTTCTTCATATATACTTAATTTTATATTACATTTTATATATTGCTCTATTCTTTTGTTTCTCTCAACCTAGTTTGCAGGTGCTCAATTTCCCTACAGAAGTCTAACCTATTTGGATGCAAGTAGAGAATCACCATCTTCAGTAATAGCCTCTTTTTAAAAAAAAAAAAAAAAAAAAAAAAATTGTTTGAAGACGCACATTAAAACTGGGAGGCTCAATTATGCACTGTCAGTCATTCTAGTAGCTTCCTACTACAGTATGTGTCTGGGGATAAAGAGCTGGAACTAATTTCTCCTTTAATTCAATTTTTAAGATTTCTATAACCTCCGCATATAGTTCTTTGACCTAGTCTCCATTCACATTTCTCTTCCTTCACTTCCTTGGCTGTACCAGCCTACCTTGCAAAAGTTGCCTCACATATCCTTAGAATCAAAATGGTCATAAGGTCCATACTATAATCGTCACATCATCTTCATGATACTGCCCATACCGCACCTCTAGATTTAAAATCTGATTGACACAGTGGAAACGTGTAAATCAAAAAAGTTGCAAAAATCATGGCAAAAATGCTTAAAAAAGAGTTTATAGAAAACATGAAATTAAATCGTCACAAATATGCTAAATATCTGTCTTTTCGCTGGCTCCATACTACTGCATGTTTATCCGTCTCTTTCATGTAAGGATCTAAAAGCAGAGTTTCCTCTTCTGTGACACGGTCAGCAGCACACATTACTACAGTCTCACAGCCGAACCTGGAAAAAAGTGCTTAACTATTACTGCTCTAGAAAGGTATTTAGCATGATACAAACCCAATACACCCAGCTGAACCGAACAGCCCCTCACTGTTCTGTCTGAACATCTGGGCATCAACATCCCAACGCTGGTAGAAACTTGAAGTTCACGGGACTCAGCTGACACACAAGGGTCACTCTTCCAGAGGGGTGGGAGACAGGGTCAAAGGTCTTCGTGAGACTGGACTCATTAAGCGACTCATGGACTTTATTTTGTTATTTAAGTGCAACATCACCAACAACTGTTATTTAACGCAAATGAAAGACACAGAAAACATGAAGGCTTGAACCCCCTTCGTGACTTTCAAAGCACAATTTCTGTTGCTTCTCTAGGAATGTTGACAGACTGTGTATCAGGTACATGTACTACCTCTTTCTGTCTTCCATTCTCCTCCTCTCTCCCTCTCTTTATACTCTGAGAAAAGATGTCAAGTCATGTGAAATGACAAACACTCTTACTCTCCTTTGGAACGAGCAGAGCCAGACCATAAAACACTACTCCCCCAATGCCCACACAATCATAAGTTCAAAGCAAAGGCCAAAGTCACTTTAAGAACACATGCAAGAGCAACACAAAGTAAAAGAGAAGACTTTGTAATCCTTTCTTTAGAAGGATTAAACATTGTTTCGATTTAAAAATGGGTATCTTCACTCCGGGCTGGTAACGAAAACTGCAATATATAAACACTGTAATTTCCTTTTATCCAATGCACCTGCACCAAAGTTTGATGGGTAATGGAGTACAAAAAGAATTTTGCCCCAAATGCTGTTTGGCTCAATTTCTTACATTGATTACTTAGCGTCAGTTATTACACATAAACAAAAAAACCCACCACCAGCAAAAACCTACAACAACCGAGGGGACCAGAACTAGTGGGACAGACTGATTTGTGAAGCAGAAACTGTCTTTTCTACTAGATGACTGCAGAGAGCTTGGCATAATGGTACTGCAATCTGATTAGCATGGCTCACTACTTCTTTTATTAAATAATAATTTACAATAATGAACCCTCAGATGATAGAGATTAAAATAATTCAATACTACAGTAAATTCAGGTGGTACTAAACACATGACCAAATTTAATTCTTAGAAGAGATTCTATCATATATGTTAATTGATCATCGGGACTCTCCTTCTCCAAATTAACTGCTCCATATCAGCTGTATGTATACATCACATCAGGGACACTAACCCCTATCGCTTCATCTCCATTTCTGCTATCTTGCTGACACAATGACACATCCAAACACCTAGCAACAACCTTCCTCCGCAGCGGATACACAGATAAAATGAAGCTCACTCATGAGCCCAAGCCCTCCTCTCCTTCACATCCAGGCAGAGAGGCTGGGCAACACGGAGCCCCACTCTAGTGCAGAAGTTAAAGGTCTTTTCAAAAGGAGAAACCTGTCGTCTCAGTGCACGCACAAAAAGCCCCCAAGGAAGAGGCTTGTGTTTCGGCATTGTGTTTAGCCCCACAACCACCTGCCTTTTGCCAGAGTCATCTACAGTCAGATAAACAGGACACTATCAGCAAAGCTTTGACGAGAGTCCCATGGAACACTGACGGATAGCGGAGAGGGCCCCCGAGTTCAACCCTGGAAGAAAATATACTGGTACCTGCACTCTGTCAGATGTTTCAGCAGAGGAGCAAGGGAAAAGTCTTATTCTAAACAAGACAATAAAACCTTGGATTTCTTTTTGACAGTCTCACACGTACATGAGCAAAAGGAAGCATAAAAGCAAAATACAAGAAAACGCCCCAAGTAGAAGGCAACGTGCTTACAAATTAATTATATTCTTTCAACCATCGACTGCTTGAAAAGGACAACTGCATAGATCAAAGCACTCTGTTACACACCAGAATTTTTACTGCTGCAAACAGAATTAATTCAAAAGGAAAAACACCTCATCTTAAATTTTAGGATGGAACACCAGCCATTAATCATGTGAAGAACTGATGTAATGCAACCCCTTCAAGAATCCTCTCCAGCCAGGGATGCTGCAAGACACATTCCTTCTCGCTTTCATTCCTAGTTGAGTTTCCATCTGCCGCCAGACTTTCAAACCTAGCTACTTGCTACAGAGATATTAAATTAACACTTGCCTGCCTTTGTAGCCTATTCTCTGAGATGCAAACCCATCCCTCCTCTCAGACAGGACATTGTAAACCTCCCAAGGGTAAGGAAGATGCAGATGTGCTGAAGGAGATGAAAGAAGCACCTCGTGCAAGCAAGCCCAAATTTCTTATGTAGAGGCCTTTCAATTTGTGCTTGTATGTCTGCTGAAGAGACAGGAAAATTCCTTGAAGGCCAAAGAAAAAGATGCTTCCACGTCGAGAAGGGAACCACCACCATTTTGACACATTGTACAGTTATATCATGTGCAGGAAATTCTGCAGTTTAAAGAGCACAACAGAAAGGAGAGGAAAGAAATCCCTCAAACAATTGAATGTGTGACTGCAAAAATGACTGGACGCTGCCTTCAGAGAAGGGGAGAGAGCAGAGAATGCAAGATTTACAGGGATCGCTGTAAGACCAGGAACAGAAGTATTCCTTCTACATCTATTTGCATGCCAGGTGCTCAGCAAACCATGTATTTATGGGTTTATCACAGGAAAGGGGCCATGGCATTTAGAAGCAGTCATCTTTCCTCACTGTACTGTTTAGCAACTCAATAGGTAAAAGTAGGGAATTAACTTGAAGTGCAATTATATATTTAAAATCCATTCTTGCCTGCTGCTATTCAAGTATTTCTTTGTGTTCCCCAAGAAATAGTCCAGTAAATTATGTTCTGCCCCACTCTGACCTGTGACTATTTTTCATCTGTGAATTCTGGGTTGTTCCTGTTCTGCTTTTAAAGCAAGCTCAGGCAGCAGATTGTCCTGCATGGTCTGGCACCATTAGATTGCACTCGGCAATTCTGCATTTCACTCTCCCAGAGAGAACCATCTGCTCTACAGGTTTTAGATGCTGACCACCTGGGTGGAAGCAACTTCATTAAAAAAAAAAAAAAAAAAAGTACTTTTGCACAGTACTTCCACTTACTTAGGATGTACATGTATAACAAAAATATTCTGTGTTTTTAAAAATACATTACGTATACACTTTCTAGTTACTACAGTATCTAGTAATCAAGGAGTTCTTGGTCTTATTATTTTGTTTCAACTTAGTGCTTTAAACTTCTGCAGAAATTTGATGGATCCTTTCACATCAGCACCACTGACTTCTCATTGGAGCAGATACCTAGAAAATATATTCGAAGGCTCTAAATTCATTTAAAATTCATAAGGAATAGTCAATAGTGAAGTTTGAATAGGTAAACAGAATAGATATATCAAAGAGGAGGAATTAAAAACGGAACTAACATTTTTTTTTTTAGTTGAAAAACATAAACAGCATATAAAAATTATGCTCTGAGCTGGGAAGTGCCTCATTAATCCGGTCAGCATGTATGAACAGGGAGCTTTTCAAAACCTTTTAACATCTGCCTGATTCTGTCCCTTGGAAATCCTTCTCCATTTCAGTAGGATGAAAAAAAGACCTAGCAGAGTACTTTCTAAAAGCCTTTGGCTACAGACAGCACACTGCATACATCATTATACACAAATCCTCAGGGGGAAAGGGGGGATGGGTACAAGGAAATTAACTGTCTTCAAATCCTACCATTTGCTTGGCTGTTGTTTCCTGGGAGTTCATAATCCATTCCAATTTACCTTTTTAACCCCTGAAATCTTCTGTTTTCTGGAACGCTACCATTATTATTTGTATCGCTTGTTTGACACTGTGCTCCTCTGAATCAGCAAACTACACGTTTCATCCGTGTCCTGTTCCCATTACACCTTTATTGAGTACTCCATGTGAGCCAGCTACTGCCAAAACCTTTCTGACAAACATCAAATTAATATACCTTTCCAAAGAATAAAGCATCAAACCTCCACATGCTCCAAGAGAATACAAAAGGCCATGCCATGCAATTTTCAGGGTTTTTTAAAATATGGATTTCTTTAAGTCTTCGGCACAAAGATTAGGGCAACGCGTCTAGCCACTCTATAGAGGAAACATGTCCTGCTGTTCCCAGAAGTGTGCGTTTCTTTCAAGTTCATTTCCATTGCAGCAGCTGAACCAGGTTGTTCTTCAGCTCTTCCTCATCTCTGCTGGTAGGAAACAGCAGCCCAAATGAACAGAACTAATAAAAAAAATATATATATGAGAGAGGTGCATACATACTATAACAAACACAATCAAAAATAGTGGTTAAATACCACTGAGAGTTCATCTGTTCTGAAGTGACTATACTGAACATGGTAAAATAGCATTTGCGATCTCTGACTGTGCTTGACCCAAATGTGAAGGAAAGGTAATAGCAACACGCCAAAGAGCAATACCACTAGGCATGTTTAGACTAAGGAATAAACACATTTACCCGTGTTCTTCCCAGGTCAACTGCACAAATAAAATAATGTTGTGCTCTGTAGGAGTAGCTCTCCTTAGAGAACTTCCAATTAGTTTATTAAACAATAAATTAAGTTTCCCAGCAATTACTACATACCCACTCTTCTGCGCTTCCCCAGAAACTGTTGTGTGAAGATGCGGTGTCACTGGCACAATCACAGCAGTGATCAGCTGTTGTACCCCCTACAACCTGTGGAGCTCACGGCTTACAGATCAATTCAGCTACCACAGGCTTAACTCAGCCTAGCAGAAATAACTGTTTTCTTCTCCTTCTGGAGACAATCCAGTGACAAACATATCATTTCAAGCAAGATGTTCAGTACTACAGAACTACAGCCACTCCGAATTGCATTGGGGACCAATACAAGTGGTCACTTCCATAGTCAGTATTGTTGCAAAGCAAAAAAAAGTGGCTGCCTATGATGTGCTTATACTAGGAACAGCAACAGCTGCCAAGAGCAATCGGTCTGCCCAAGAAGTATATAATGAACTAACAAAGAAAATAAGGAATGGAAAAGGCACATTACATTCCAGAAAAAGTTGCTACTAATGTAGGAACCAAAACAGTGTTAACACCTAGTTCCCTGTGATATTTATTGCTACATACTGTAGCTACCTCATGAAATAAAAAATTACACAGAACTTAGTATAACTTTCTCTGACTTTTAGAATCATAGAATCATAGAGTCATTAAGGTTGGAAAAGACCTCTAAGATCATCAAGTCCAACCATCAACTAACACCACCATGACTCCTAAACTAGGCCCTGGAGTGCCACGTCTACACCTTTTTTGAACGCCTCCAGGGATGACGACTCCACCACCTCTCTGGGCAGCCTGTTCCAGTGCTTAACCACTCTTTCGGTAAAGAAATTCTTCCTGATGTCCAATCTAAACCTCCCCTGACGCAACTTGAGGCCATTCCCTCTCGTCCTATCGCTAGTTTCTTGGGAGAAGAGTCCAACACCCGCTTCACTACAACCTCCCTTCAGGTAGTTGTAGAGAGCAATAAGGTCTCCCCTCAGCCTCCTCTTCTCCAAACTAAACAGCCCCAGTTCCCTCAGCTACTCCTCATAAGACTTGTTCTCTAGACCCTTCACCAGCTTCGTTGCCCTTCTC
>WAAD01037328.1:28019-65921 GCA_013389945.1 Fregata magnificens
TGATGGAGAGTGGCTTGGCAAGCTCCTCTGCCAGCTCCCTCAGCACTCTCAGGTGGATCCCATCCGGCCCCATAGACTTGTGAGCGTCCAGGTGGCACCATACCAAAGCAGGAAAGCTGTACAGTACCTTGGGACAACAAGTAACCTAAAGAATAAGTACTTCAACCTTACTTGCACATATGCTATTACAAAATTAGGAGACACCTAAAAGGTGCTTGCCAGATAAAATACTTGGAACAAAATGTTAATAACCAAATAAAAGTACTGCTGACAGCTCTGCAAACGTCAGCAGTGACACAGAGGAGAGAAGATTTGGGGTCCGCTCTGTCAGAGCGCGCATGGGTACAGAGCCCTTAAGCTGCTCCTGAGACCAGAGCCCACTATATTAAAACTCCCTTCAGCAAACATTCTGCCCAGTTATGAAATATTAACTACAGTGAGAATCATCACTCAGGATTAAGAGCAGTCATCCGTTAAGCAGAGGGCCAAGCTTCACGTTTCCTTTGAGAACCGCAGCAAACGGCACTCGCTACCATTCTTATTTCAGAAGTCATCCTCAGAAAATGAATTAGAAGTTGATTCTTCCTATGTTGGGAGCAGAGAACACGTGTCCAATTCCAGAGCAAAAGAAGGCCTTTTAATATGAAATTCCAGAGGAAAAAAAGCCATTTAATAGCCCTTTAAATGAGATATTATAGTAGGTACTTCAGTAGTGTCACATCCATTACTGCAGTCTACCCTGTAGTGTCTAAAATCACTACATAGCAGTATTCCAGCACTCGCTGTAGTTTTACTACGAGTGTTACCAAATGCAGACAAACTGTATTTCATACTATGGGATATGAGAAGCAAAAAAAGACCTAAAAGCTTCAAGTCCAACCAGGGGCTAATGTAGTTTATCTGTTTAAATTCCAAAGCTGCACAACTTGTAAGAAAGTCTGAGATGAGAACTGTAATAAATTTAAGCTCCTTTGTGAACAGAAGTATTTTTAATGAACTTTTTTTAAAAAACAAACAAACAAACAAACAAACCAATCACCCCCAACTCAGAGACATCTAAAGCAGACCCCATTTTCCTAGAGGGAAGAGACAGACATTCTTCGTCACATTAAGATTTTGCCTTTTTTTTTTTTTTTTTTTAAAGCAATACTGCATCTTTCTCCAGAATTTCTTAAAATCTTTTAACAAACATACTTGAGATTAACTAATGCGTCTTCACATTTCCTCACACCCCAGGGGTCAATTTAAGCAGCTTGTTTTCAAACTGAAACTGTGTGTTTCCTTCATGCAGATGGATATTCAACAGGTGCTAAGGCAACTCCGTGAGATTCACTGTAAATGAGCCTACTTGAAGTGATCTGGATTAAAGACAGAACTAATAATGGGTTTTCTTCTTTCTTTTTAAAATGCAAGTCCTTTCAACTCTGTTTATAATGGGCCTTTTTAAAAAAAAAAAATTGAATTTGCATTGCTGCAGATATAACTAGCTGCCCTGCAAAAGAAGGGACAAGCCATAGGTGGTGGCAGGAACTTTTCTCCAGCAGTCGGAGGAGTGTCATATGCCTTGAGGCTTCACAAAGCACCTGCCTACATCCAGAGAAAGGGCATCTCTGCCATCTGGCCTCCATCCTGCCCCCAAGACACTCCCCAGACTTCAAAGGGAAACTGAAGGGCAAATCTGACTTTCCGGGGCTGGGCAGGGGTTACTGCCTTGCTCCTGACTTTAGACTTTTGAGCTTACTCTGTAGGTGAAAGATCTCACCCTTCTGCACGGGGACCCTGATGTTTTAAATCTTACATATGAACCATGACAGCCGATAAAGAACTGGCACACTGGTCTTAAAAATCCACAGCTCAGTTTCACCAATCTAAAAAGCTTTCAGAGGAAGTTCTGCATTATCCATACATCAGCCCTTAGACAGAGCATTTAAAGGACAGCCAAGATAAAGTGAAAACTCACAGTGATTCCATGTGTTTCTAAGGAAAGGAAGTGACCGAGAGAGGAAGGGAGCTCCAGATAGAGCAAAGAGAAAAAACGGGAAGAGCCAAGGCCAGATGTGTTGAGAAAGCAGAGCGAGGAGCAAACAGAAGGTCACGGATAGCTTTGAAAGCTGATGGGGGAAAGAGATGCGGAGGAAGATGACTGGACAAGAACTTGCACAGGGCTTTTGACAAGGCAAAGGTGCTGCTGTGCTTTCAATATGAGATGACTTAGCACAACAGAAATTGCTCAAAAAAACATATTGCATGATGCTTTAAGAAACAGAAATATCTGACGGATTTAGATTTTCTTGTTTTAGAGTGCCTGTTTTCTAAACTAAGAAGACAACACCTGAGAGAATGGGTAAGTTCTCCCTAGAACAAGAAGTTTAACTTCTCTCCCCCCACCATACTTTCAGCAAGAGGTTCTGGTGAAATAAAATGGGATTTAAAAAAAAAAAAAAAAAATAAGCAGACTTAAGTAGTTCTCAGCCCCAGTATTCAAGCAGTCTTCACCCAAACATGAAATAGAAACAGACGTAATGTTGGGTGCCTGTCAACCACTTAAGATTCTCCAAGAGGAAAATACAGAGGGTAGAGGACACAACATCAAAAAATCACCACTTCAGCTCTCCACCACCTAGATGAGGAATACAGCTAAAAGCTTCCCACCAGAACTAAATACAAAGTTAAATAGACTTTGGCATTCCTCATACGAGGTTAGCTGGCTTCTTTAAGGATGGCATAAAGAGGATACAGCCAAGAGCAAGCAGAAGATCATTTATCACCAGAGACAAATCTTTATAAACACTTTATGATTGAAAAGAAGAAAAAGTAGTAAATGGACGATATGGCATCAGAAATTACTTTTTAACTGATATTCCTTGGAGTACAATAAAACAAAACTTGCAAGGATAGAACTCAAAACCCTGGGAAGACTGCAGCAAAACAGAGTACGGGCATCCCTCATCAAGAGACACATCTAGTATATAATCAGCTGGTATTTAATATACAAGTAACAAACAATTGCAAACGAAGCCATAGTTTTGAGCACTGGCACAAGCAATGTTGCTACTTTTGAAGAAGAATGTTAGCTTATTTACTGTAAACACTTCAAATATCTTTAAAATCTATGTGAAATGTATGCACCGTCTGATGCTTCACCAGGACAGATTGCAGTATGTGTGCACATCTACACACACAAGTCCATGAAACCCAACTCAAAATAAGTGTAAGCTTTGTATCTTGTGTGTTCATACACGCATACCGATTTCAGATTTTCTTTAAGCCTAGAAGTGAGCAGTTGACCTCCCTTACACTAGTTCCACAGAGGATTATTTCAATGAAAACAAATACAACCTTTTCATTTTTTGAGCAAATTTCATAAATATAATTTAGGCATATTTACGAGACAGAAATCAGAGCAAAGAAGCGTCATGCTGTACTGCATTTCTTGATGACAAAAGCATCACAGCTCATTTGACACAGGATGACTCAAATACTGAGTCTAGGATTATTCTGCAATACTCAGAAAAATATCAGCAGATTTTCCATACAGTAGTAATATAAGGACTATAGAAAATTACTTTTCAAGAAATGTTGCATTTCTCCTATAATTTAAATATCATACCATAAGAAAATGAAAAAAGCATTACATGCTTTAGCTATGCATATTAAACATGCTCAGATTATACATTTGGCTTGACTTTACCAGGTACTGGCATTTATTCTTTCCCAGGCATTCAGGAAAATACTATATTTCAAAGAAATGACAGAGTACCTTCAGCTTCCCTAATAAGCAAACGTAATTTCAGCCTGAGGGTTCATGGCAGTCTCAGCTAATCGTGCTCCTGGCCATTGCAGTCCCCCTCGCTCCCTTGCTCCAGCTCCTGGTCTCAGACATCCTCGAGCAAAATGAACCGTTTCAGCATACTAAACCAGCAAAAAGCATTATATTTAATTATGTATGTTTTGCCAGGTTAGGTTTCAGTGGGCCTAGCATGCTGGAACAGCTGAACATGGGTCCAGGGGAGCTCCTAAGCCCAGGGGGACAGGACAGCCAGCAGGCAGGTCAGGCTGCCACCACAGAACAGCCCCCAGCCAGCCAAGCTCACCACAAATGCCGCTCGAGATGTCAACAGCCATGCTGGAGGAAAGGGTCGTTTACACTGGCTCAGCATTTCAGGAGGTGAAAGGAAAATGGAGGACCTAGATGCCCAGCTCTGCTCACTTGAGGAAACATCTTCTGCAGGACTTGTTTCGCTCTCTTCAACCGACAATATGTATAATGGTATTATTATAATAATTCAGTGATTGCATCAGGCCAAAAAGGATATTTGCAGTTATGTGGCTGGCAAACTAACAGCAGTGACAGTACAAGAACATGCTCTAAATTCCTTATGTAATGAGCCGAATTTACTATTACAGCCAATTTTACAAAACTGTCTCAGCATTTTAACTTTAAACCCAAAAAAGCGACAGCACATATTAAAAAAAAAATAGTATGAAGAGCAATCTTTTCATACATCTCAAAAAAGGAAGCAATTAAGACTTGTACTTTTTCCAATATCATCAAGGACACTGGAAAATTGCAGAGAAAATAAGAAGATTGCCAGGAATTACACTATTTTTATAGATGAAAGGATGGGGAAGAAGTGGGAGGAGAATGAGCTATCTTCCATATTGTGTAGTTAATTTTGCAATTGAATTGACATCGCAATGCTTTTACTTCAGAGTTTACCACACAATTGCAGAGGCATGAACCACTATCAAATCTTCCAAATGCAGCTCAGATTTTCAGTCCAGAACTACATTATCATCTTTATACTAAACTTCACAAAATAAGGTGCTCTGAAAACTCACAGAAAGGTGAGGTTGCTCCAAACCCCAATGTAACAAGCATGGATCAACCAGTTAGTTTCTCCAACTCTCTGCTCTTTCCATCCAAAAATTGGGTTACATTAAAATTTCTTGCTTTTCTGTATCTTAAATCAAGATACTCAGCATATGAGCCATAACCTTTGAAATATTGTACTTGTCAGGCTGCAGGTCACGTGTTATGTTTTGGAGGATGGAGTTCCTTCTGCTGCAAGAAGTATCAAACGCTACTGAATTTGTACTCAAAGATGTGTAGCACAAATGGCTTCAAAAGCCTATTTATGCTATGGAGAGGAAGAAAGCAAGGAGGGATACCCATGAAAGACCATCAGGCATTGGCATTGTCAAAAGCCTGCTCCGCTAGACACACTCACACAGCTTGACTGCATCTGTAGAATAAGAAACTACTGAAAAATATACATCTGTGCGATATTTTAAAAACATACCTGCTCCCTTCTGTTTGACCCAAGAATCTTTTCCAGACCACATCCCCCTCACAGTTTGATTAGCGTACTGAAGTAATGTATGCAGCAGATACCATGGAGACCCAGATTAAGGAGCCACTGAAATGAACTTTCCACTCATGGAAAGCAGCAATATTAATATACTAATTATATGTTTCTTTGCAACAATGTTTAAACCTTCTTAAACAGCCACAATACTTAAGGAAAGGACAGGAGACAGCATTTTTTCCTGCAACGTAGCGTAAGTTTTTCTGCATGATTAAGCTAAAAGGACAGCTATCATTTGTCATAATGTCTATCAAAAGATTTAAAAGTCACTGGAAATGTATGATGATAACAGAGAATTCGGAATCTCTCGTCTCCCAAATAATCTTTCTCGCACCACCTTACCCACCATTTTATCCTCAGGAAGAGGATAAAAGGCTCCTATCCTGGACATTTACTAAGTAGATTGCTAGTTTCCCACACATAGCTTATTAGTTAAGAATGCAAACATAATCTTAGTTTTAAACTTCATCATAGTCCAAAAGACTAGGCTTTTCCTTTTTCATGTGATTTTCACTATGTGGTTTTTCTTCTCATTTCTTATTGATTTCTTATTGAGCTGTTTTATTTGTGAATATGAAACACATGGTGTTTCAGCAAAAATACTATTAATAAAAAAATCCTATCCTTCCACCTAACCGCGTCATAAGGAAGGGTTTTCTTGTCTTCTGTTTTACAAGGGCTATTGCCACAGCAGTGCAGGAAAGGATGCACTCTTGGAACATCTGATGGATCAAAATAGGAAGATGTTGGGCAGAAAGTGTCACATGTTACTTCTTCCTTAAGCAGTCTCATAAGATAAAGGTTTTTTTAAAAATATATAAAACTATAAAACTTTGCTTTTCAGTCAAAGTATCAAAGCACATCACATAGTTTAACTAAAGAAATTTCTGGTACCCAAAATCTTGTGATTTTGTTACTCAGCCTCTAGTAGAAATTACTCATTGGAGCATAACTGAGCAATTCAAAGAATCAGCTTTTGCATTCCTATTGGTTAGTATTTCTAAATTATTCTCCTCCCCTTTCTTCTTTCTAATATTTACCTTTATACCAGGCTTTCCGTGCCTGTTTCTAAACGACATAGATATCATGTGAGTAATCTCTTCTGGTTGAAAATGTAATTTATTTTAATTGGAACTGAAAACTTGTTTGAGGGGTGGCAGGAGGAAACTGTTCCTATTTCCTGCTATAGTTCTCTCAGCATCTAATTACACCCATAAAGAGGAACAATGGGGAGGCTGTGTGTTCTTCAGTTTAATGTGGTTAATTACACGATTCCCTGTATGCATGCAAATACACCAGAGCCTCACAACTGATACAGCACCCACACAGCACATTTATCAGCTGTAACAATTGTGCTTTGAGACCATATACAGTATAGTCTCTAGATACAAATACTTATTTACTGGAAAAGGTTTCTAATTCACAAGAAAAAATGGAAAACACAGCAGAACAGACACGGCATCAAAAATTCTAACCATTAGCATCTGCATTTTCCACAAAATTCTTGTCAATATGAATTAATTTCTTGCAACTAACATACCCTTCTTACTGAAATACCTTTCCCAATGCTTTCCCTGTAGATAGATACTTTGGAGAGGTCCTTTTTTATGCCCCCATATCCCAAAATACTAACAGGAGTTGAACCAAACACTTCACTTCCAAAAGTTTGAAGAGATTTGGGCCATCTCAAAATGGAATAAAGGTACCAGTCATATTTTTTGCAAGCCAGATTTTGTGCCCAGGCACTCCTGAGGACACAAAAATCATATTTGAAATATTATGTGTCACTGTTGGGACAATGACACATCAGGTAGATGGATCCTCTTCGTTATTACTCTTTCTTCAAAGTCTTGCATAAGCAATACTTTGTGAGTCCAAAGGCAGACAGAGAGGGTAGGTGGTCAAGGAGGGTACAAATGAGACAGGTGCAGGCACTCATAATTGCCTCTGCCATGCTCTCCTCCATACAATTCCGTAAGCTTAATGGGGAATAATCATCAGTCGGGCACTGCAGACTAACACCTATTAATGATAGCTCAAATGTCAACACTGTCTGTCCCAGGAGGCACAGGTGAAGGGACTTGGTCTTGAGAAAAGACAGACAACTCAGTGCTCAGAGAACAACTCTTCCAAGGCCAGATTTTTCAAGAATAAAGTCACCAAGGGCGGGGGGGTGAATGGGAAAAGGAACTGTATATGGTCCTCCTCTTATGAAGAGCCAAAGAAATGTTTCAGAGGCTTAGCATGAAATGGTCTGAGCTCAGATGAGTCACTGGGGTTCCTGGAGTAAAACAGACAATCTGGATAATTGATAAAATAGGGGCAGACATTAAGAGGGATAGTCTTTATGCTTGAAGAATATGATAGCTTTTGTGAGGAGTTAACCTCCCTCCCTCACTACACAGTTGGAACAGCAGGAGGTCTGTTCAGAAACATGGTGTTGAGAGGGAAGGAAGAATGTGTGCAAGTTGGAAAAGATGAACTGGCTGAGAAAAGAAGCGGCAGAATTTAGCCCTGATATATCTTTTAAGCTGGCCCTGCTTTGAACAAGGGGCAGACCATGCGACTTCCAAGGGTACTGGCCAACCTAAATTATTCTGTGATTTTAAGGAAAGGGCTTAATGTAGGAAGAACATAACAAAAATAACATTATCTTCATTACTGAATGAAACCCTATGCTGAAAAAAAAGCTTTAGTTTGGAGAATAAGTCACTGATGGCTAGGGAAAGTGTGATGAAATAAGAGCAAAAGAACCTGCAAATGTAAGAGCAGATAGGTGTCTTTTGGCAGACATGCTTTGATTTTGTTTAAACTAGCTTAAGTAATTTAGCTTCAATAGCACAGTGAATAAGTGCTATTGCTACAAAGTTTTAACCTTTAGCCATTCAATTAATGTTAGACCTTAAAAGCTCTTCTCAAAGAAAAAGCCTTTACATAAAAACTAGGAAAGAAGATATTCATATTCCTGATATTGTTACAGATTTAAAAAACATACAGCCCTTGAGGTTTTAGAACACACACCAAACAAGGTTTGATCAACTAATGTCAAAACTTAGCATTTTTGCTTATGCAATTGAAACGCATTTTCTTTTGCCACAAATATCTGCACCAAGCAAAGGTGGCAGATCTTGATTATTTCATTGCCACCTCAATTCAACACAAATCCAGTTTATTTTTCACTGCCTCCCCAAGTAAGATAACCTGAAATTTTTCCCAAATGCTCATTTAGAAAAAGAAAATCAGACTTCAAAATAAAAGGCTGACTTGCATTAATTGCTTACGCTTATCTTCTCTCCCACACTTATGGTAGTCTTCTGGCCCATGCCTGTAACAGCAACTGGAGACCTTTGCATTCTGGCCTTACCATAATGGTTATTCTTTCTCTCTTGCACATTAAAGAATATATGGCCTTGATAGCAGGTCCATCAGGAAGCAGCCAGACATACCAAACGCGTACCACCAGATGGCATCTTCAACCAGTTACATTTTAAACAGCTCATGCCTTCAGAAGGAGATCATGCATTTGATATAGTCTTCGTATTCTGAAGCCTCAAGGCTCTATACTACAAAAAGCAGAAGCACTTTTGAACATTGGCACCAATGATCTGAAAGTCATTTTACATTGCTAAAACCATCAGTTTACTGGGGATAAATTTGTTCCCTCAACAAGGATTCAGGGAGCCATAGAAGTATTCTGCAGCATGCTTGGTGTCCTCTCCCTACAGGTCTCCTTAATGCTTCTTCTCTAATTTTACAGTAAAATCTAGCTGCAATGCCACTGGATTTCCACAGAGGGACTACTGATTTACACGGGATTTAATTACATGCAATGCTGGCCCTCTATATTAAGAGGTGGTTTTGGCCACAAATAACCTCTGTGTGTGTTGGGAAATTTTTTCCACTGTAATGAGCAAGTTATCTCCAGTGGCAGATACCTTAATAAAAACAAAACAAAAAAACCCCAAACCAAAACCCCTGAAAACCCAAGTAATTCTAAGAGAATCTGTAGACTACAAACCTACTTTTAATCCTCTGCAATCAATCATTAAAATAACAAGTACAACATACAAACCACCCTCAAATCCTTAACAATGATTGCTTTATTACATTTAGAGAGCAACCTAGTCTCACCTCAACACTGGCTTACCATGCTAATCTCATTTCATGTAAAGTTTTGGCAAAATAGCTATCACCTGTCATATGCTCTAATAACTAACTGCAGTTTAGAGTCACATCTTTTGTTATTTGTTCAGAATCTAAAGATGAGTTTCTCCTCAAAGGAGTTTTACCCTTTCAACTGGAGTTCTTGAGATTTTTTGGGGAAAAAAAATATAACCTAGTTTTAAGTATGTAGGCTGATCTCACAAACAGCTCTTAGGTCTACTTCTCTTTACTTTTAACTGTGTATCTGCACTGAGGCTAGCTTTTTCCCCTCTCAAGTCTGATAAGAGCCAAACGAAATGAAGTGGAACAAAGAAGCAACATTAGCTTTCATAATTTATTGTTCTAGACAACTCCGACTATTGCCCATGACAGAAAGCAAGCCAAGCAGAAAAAAAAAAAAAATGGAAGTGTTCCTGCACTGCCACTTCATCAAAGGCTGAATCACAGGATTGATTTCTATAGCTACCAGCAATGCCCCCAACCCACGCTGCCACCCTGTAGCTCTTGGGCTGTATACAGAGGGCACCGAACACAGAAGAGAACGTGCCTGAAAGATGAGCTGAAATGTGTTGTGGGTTGCTTTCTCTGTTTGTTTTTTTTAAGGTTATAGATTAAAAATTATACTTAGTGTTCTTTATTAATACAGGCTGATAAAGAATAAATCTGACACAGTTCACTCAATTTCATCTCCTTGATTATTCAGAAAAAAATATTTTTGGTTTGGCTGGATAAACTCCTGCAGTAAACTCTCACAAGCAGTTCATTTTGATTTCTGAATTCAACCTATCTTAATTGAAGCAATCCTTTTGTAGTGTTTTCCACTTGTAAAGGTAGAATTTCTTGCAGAGGTAGATTTGGAAGAAGAAGGGGGAGTAAGAGTGACTGTCAAACATTCAACACAGCATCTTCCAGAAGTAACATCTGAAAGCAATGATGCCGATACACCTAATGAGCCAGGATTCTCTGCAGCGCCTTCCCTTGTGCTGAGCACCAAAAGACTGGTTTTGATTCTTAGCCACAGGCTCTTAAATTGGAGCTTAATCCACTGCCATTGTGTCCTTGGATTGCCGGCTTTAAAGATGAGGACGTAGCTGGATCAAAAAAAACCTCACAAAAAGGAACAACACTGACTTAAACGAAGCAATCCACAAGGTTCAACGCAACTGCTGAGCTCAAGGGATTATTTACGCAATAAAGAAAGGGAACGACAAAACGGCATAGGACTTGGATTCCTCTTCAAAATTTAATTCTTGCTGAATCTTTGTCAGAGGATGAGGAGCAAGAACCTCCTCACTTATCAAGAATATTTTCTCAGGAAGTAATTAGCATCCTGAGTGGTATCAATACATGAATTTCAACTTGATTTAGATGCCCAAACCTAAGAGAAGAGAGAAGCAGAAGCCAACACAGTCATTCTGGAGACAGCACCGAGGAACAATTTGAAACTCACCATTTAAAGATTTGATGCCCTAAAAAAGGCACATAGTGACATAATGAAGAAAATGTTATGGCTTGACACACTACCAGTACAAGTCACGTACACTATTGCCACAATACCCTGTGACACTTACCAAGACTTTCCAAAATCAACTGCAGATTGAAAACATGCTCCTGTTCAGCACAGTTAATGTTCATAATTGGTGCATTTATTTAGAGAGCAGGGATTTTATAGAGTTTAAAGACAATTCAAAAACATAAGATTTTTTTTTAACTGATTAAAATGTTTTTAACTATAGCAGATTTTTTTCATTTAAAAAGGCAAAATCTTCACAGAGAATATTACATACAGTAGGAAATTATTCTATAAATGTTTTACCTAAATAAACTGCAGAAAATCAAATAGATAAAGTATCTGTCTCAGCTCCAGTAGTGTTTTTTAGAATAATCAAAATGCTAATGAAAAAGCATCTAAAGGCAGGAAGAAGCAGAACCACCCATACCAGAATAACATCCTTCTATAAGCATCATTTCCAACTTCTGAGTTATGCTCTTCCTAAGTGATGACAGGTAATGTTTATAATATCTCTTAAGAACGAACCTGCTAGTTATCTCCTTTGCATTTGCCAGTGCTTCACAGTCAGGTTTTGGTGAAAGGTCAGACACACAAACGTAAAGCACAGATGAAGGCAAAAGACAGCTGGTGTTAGCTCCAAAAGCACAACCGGACTCTAAACAACAGGGGCACACATCTGTACAGCGATTCCCAAATCAGATGAATGCAGTGGTACCTCCAAGTGGCAATGATCAGCTGACACAAAACGCTTTTTGTCTCTGTCTTGCTATTAGTCTGCCCCCTTGCACTCCTCCAGTTCCTTTTCTTCTCTCCCATAGCTCTTCCCGGCTTGATTTCTACACTATGGCTGCTCTACAGCTGTTGCAGGTATGGTGTGATTAAGACAGAATCAACCCCCCTTCCAGCCTTGCACACATATAAATCATGATCCTCTATTATTTCACACACACATATAAAGTGGGGAATGCTGTTTTGTGCGTGACTGGTAGATTTTTGTTTTGCGGGGGTAGGGGGGAGGCAAATAGATGCTGGAATTTCCCTCTGCCCCCTTCTAGGTCTTACTCATTTCAGTAGCTCCTCCATCCAAAACGGGGGAGGAAGGAACGTGGGTGGCTGCGATTTCAGCAGTGATCCCACTGCATTCCCACACGCCTTGCCAATACAAACTACGACCTAAGATTGAGTTAAATTAACCTGAGGCCAGAATCAAAAGGAGGAATAACTAGGCAAAGCTAAGAGAACATGAAAGGCAAGAACAAAAGATCTCTTTCTTTCTGTTGAGGATTACACAGTGCAAACATCATGGTTATTTTCAAAAAAGAATCCAAGTGTCAAAGACCCAGAACTACCCAGTTCTAACTTAAGTTGTGCCACTGACTACATAATTGCAAAGCAAATAAAAAACCTGATTTACAAGTTTCAGAAAAATCTTTGAGAAGCTACCATGAACACCACTGCTATAATGTACTATGTCTTCTTGAAGAAATGCTAAACTGCTATACTGTGCCATCAGTATTTACATGATGAAGAAGCACCCACACGCTAAATAAAAGATGGTAAGAACAAAGTCCTAAAGACTTAAGCATTTGCAAGCAGTTGTTTTTGTGTTTTTGCTGGTGGTTATTTTTTAATCAATGCAATTTCTGTGCTGACTTGAAGCCCAATACATATTTGATCCTCCATTTCACAGCATCAAATTAAGCTCCATATCTGAAAGGCATCTGAGATTCCACGATTTCACTTTAGCTTATTTGACTATGATTTTTGCACCAAAGCAAGTTAACTATAGATGGATTATTTACAAAAGCAAGTGAGGTAGTTGTAAAGAATATGGTCTGTAGTATCCACTGTCTTGGCTATAATGATAGATTTAAGCAGCTGCTACTAGAAAACATCAGCTCTGCCAAAATGTCAGATGCTAATGTCTGAAGCAGCTCAATTAAGCTACAAGATGCAATCACTTTGTTCTCCCAGGGATGCGGGCAGGCATATTTCAATCCATATCTGGAACCGACAGAAGCATTTATGGAAGGAACAGATCAAAAAAAATTTGAATATATACAGCCTTACATCTTCACCTTCTTTCAGAAGTCCCAGTTTTTAAGTCACAAGTGATTTGATGTATTATGAGTTCTCAATAAAGCATGCAAAATAGCTGGAGCAGTGTCAGTTTTAATCAGCAATCCAATTAAAGGATCCAATCAAGTTCACTTTAGCTGTTCAACAGTATGTTTATATCATAAGTTATTTTTAACAGGAGTTTAACATGCAGGTTCTCCATATTTTAATAATGTGTTCAACAGTGCTATGCAAAGGGAAATAATTGTTGTAACCAAACCGCGCTCATGTGTACATTGAGAAAAGAGTATATCTAACATTTTAAAAAATTATTGCAAATATTTCTTCATAAAGTCTAATACATTTAAGTGAGAGAACACATCTGCCTTATACCGGCACGTAAAAAGAATTGGACTATCATTTGTTTTCAAGAAGGATGCAAGAGTAGGTGGTGCTGTTGATACTTTCCCTTTCTTCCTCTTCCACGGTTTCAACCTGTTCTGTTGAAATGTCGTATTATTTATGCGAACAAGATCATGAATTGATATTTAAGAAAGAAACAAGACAAAGTTTATTTCAAATGAACATTTACCTCACTCCAGCCAGAGTTAATTTTCCTATGATGAAGGAGAATTAACTGCAGGCAATTCATTCTGAGAGTGAGAGTAATTTGCTGAAATGTGTCCAGTTCTCAGGTGTTACTGGTTCACACAGGGAATGTATACCAGTATAATGCAGAAACTCAAACTGATGTTATACCAGGAACATTTCGGACTCACATGCATTTTAAGGCTAGAATGAACAAAATACCAGAATGTTTTCAGAATGACTAGCAATACAGTTAAAGTAGCTAAAGGAGTTGCTCACAACTGAAAGATACCAATACTTGGCTGAGATACAGAAAAAAAGTGTCATACTGTAACCAGCACCCTGTTTGGAGGGCAGACCCCATCACTCACTTTTAGTATCACAAACAATATTAAAGATGCTTTTTAAAGATAACTTCAATGAATGCATTATGGCAAAGAAGGGAAAAGAATAATCCTTCTGTTTAACACTCTCAGAAGCTGCAGGCATCTAGACTTCAAAGCAGCATTTAGCTTTCAGACTTGGGAGTCTGAAGATACCGGCCACTCAGGATGAAGTTTTACAATTTGATCACGTAAATGCTTTTTTCATGACACGTAAGTAAATACTTTAGTTATAACAGTGTCCTGGAAATTCAATAGTTTCTTCTACAGTAATCATTCTACATTAGGTTTAGAGCATAAATTAAATTACTTAAGTGTGAAATAGAGAAGCTTTAACTAAAATTGCTTTTACTGAAATGATGGAATTCTATCTTAAACTACTTCAAAGGTAAAAATCAGAAATAACTCTTTTAGTTTGACTCTCCAATTGCATCAGATCATTTACACGTGTGCTACGGTTCGATGCAATTTTAAACATTATTGCCTTTTTTTTTAATAACGTGGGCATAAATACTTTTGTTAGCTTGCCTTAGCATTGATCACTTTAGCTAGATATTGTCAATGTTTACAAAGTTTTAACTTGCACAGCACTAGCAACCTATTAATATTATTTTATGCTACCAAATGAGAGAAATTGGGCAAAGGAAAAATGTATATGGAACATGAGGAAACGTTCAGGTCCAGGAGACCCTACTATCCCATGGAATAATGTACCCAGAGAATATCTGGAAGCCTCAAAGATCTTAAAGGCATGTGCTAGTAGGAAAGGGCTTTCCCTCTATAGTTTTTATGGACCTATAATGCACCAAAGGTTTCCAAATGTCACCAGAGTTGCCACAGTTGTTCCCACACAGACTATCCTCAGATGCCTACAACCTCTTCCCCACCCCCCCATCAATTTAGAGTTCAAATTGCAAAAAAACTCTCAGCAAGCTCACTACAATACAAATACTACAAGCAATTCAAGTATTTAACTTGTATTTTCATATCACTGTGACATTCAACCAAGCCAATGGAGTTTTTAACTACATTTTTACTACAATGAAACTGCAAGTGGGTGTATTCCCCCTTAGCGTGCATGAGGTTAGTACTTATATACCTATTGGAAGTACACACGCACCCTACCTTACATTATGCAATGCATAGGGAATAGCAAGGAAGGCTCTGCAGAAAACAGAGGTTTCCTTGCATCTACCACATCAATAAACGTGGGAGCTGCAAAAACCAGGACCAGTAGTGGAAAACAATATGACCAAGGAAAAGACCTGCAGACACTGAGACACTTTCCCTTTCTTTTATAAAGGTTTCTACACTGCAACAATAAGTTTTTATTCTATCTTCATCCGGTGCTCGCCTATCTTCACATACGAACCTGCATGCACCTGGCATTTTAGAAAGCTTTGAACACACGATAGCACAGTCAGGGCTTTCTCAATGAAGCATGTGAAGGTTTAGAACAAGAGTATATGGTTGTTTTACTTATTTTCCATTTTTCGTTAATGAGGGACTGACAGCTGTCACCAGGCCAGAAACTTGTCATCGCCACTGCTGGTGGTGGCACCCATGCAAACAGCATTGAGAACATCTGTACGCAAGCAGTTGCCTGGATCATATTCATCATTACATATAAGTACCACATGCAACAAAGCACAGATCTATAAAGATGCATACAACTTCGGCTTTTGTGTTCTTAGTTTACTAGAGGAAACTCTTGATAATAACGATGGGCAGAGACTAACCAAAAGGAGTGCACACTGCGTACACAAAATGAGAGCTGTCATATGTTACAAGAAGAAACAGAGCACATGTTAAATACTTTTAAAATAGTTATCAACAGAGGAAAAAAGACTTACCTTAAAAACACCAACACACACCTCTTACAAGCTTATTCACTTGTGCAGCCATATATGCAAGAGATATCATGCTATTTTCATTCAGTATCTGTAAATCTAACAATATCCTCAGGAAACATAATCCAAATGGTAAAAGCAAAGACACACAATGATAGATATTAGACAGACATACCGCTCAGAGTTCTAGGTCTACCCTGTAGTTAAGTATGACATTTAAGGAGGTATAAATTAAAATCACAGAAAAGTTAAGGTGGGAAGGTCAACTAGCGCAACCTGCCCTGCTCAAAACAGGGCCACCTTCAAAATTAGATCTGGCTGCGAAGCTGGAATTGGCTGTTGTCATCAGCTACTTTGCTGTTGAAATCAAATTCTGCAATATGACCTTTGAGTTCTTGTAATTTAATCCCAGCCCCTCTTGCAGCTGGTAATTTTTGCAGATGTTGGAAAACGACAATTTATCGTGTTCCAAAAGTGCAGGTTTGGTTGCTTTGAAAAGGACCAGTGAACTGAAGCCCATTAATGTCAATAAATCACACACCTAGTAATTTAAGTGAACACCACAAATGTTGGCAAAAAAAGAACTCCATATTTAAGATGTGACAGAATTAAGGTTTCAAGTACAACCTCTCTTGCATATGCATTATACTACAAATTCCTTAATTATATAGTCACTTTCTGCTCTTTTCCATGCAGTGGACAGAATGAACCATACTCATGCAGTGAGCAACTTTCAAGTTGTGTTCTCTTCACTTGTGTGAAATATGCTTTAGTTAGAAAACTTCTACAAATCTTACTCTGAAGACAGCATGATCAGCTTGCTCACATACTTTCAACACCACTCAGTACAGCAGTATCTCATCACTTCAAAAAACATGTAAATTACTGTCTTCAAAACACAGGTGAGTTAAAGTGTCCACTTTACAGACTGGGAGCCAAGCAAGGCAACGTTGACATCAAAGGCTTTATCTAAATTTGGTTTTCTGACATAACATTCGAAAACTGAAAGAACTTATCATTTTACAGATAATTCTATAATACACAGAGGTATACACGTATACTCATGTACAGAGAAAGTTACCCATGTACTGAAGTCAAAGGGACACATGCTTGGCATGCAGTTAAGAGTGTTCAGTACTTAGGAACAGCACATTTTAGATCTGGAAGTGAGGGCCCATAAAAACAAGCAGTAATTAGTCAGTCATCATGCCAAGTGTAGTGTACGTCACTTGCCCAGAATCGCTCTGTATAGTAATGAACCTATATAATAAGGCCACATAAAGCTACCCAGGCAATTCAAAATCTGGCATTCCCAGCTGTTCTTTGGAGCATGACTTCAGTAAATATTGCCATCAGGGAGGTTCAGAGATATACCTCCTTAGCCTTCTAGAAAAAAACAATTAAAAATGAGCCAATTTCTCCATGTGTCATTATACTGTTATGAACGTAAAACAGGACTGGAAATTCTAAGGCTGCCATAGAGACATCTTTCCTCTGAACACTTAACAGCTGTAGTCTAGTGGTAGATCAACCTCATTAAATCCACAAGTTTAAGACAAAGACCACATGCCTCCAAGAGACGAGGGTATAGATGAAGTCGAGAACAATCCACCTGTGGAAGGTGGCTCCCTGTCCCCTTGCCGTCTGCCCATTCCCTGGTGGGTGAAGGCTGGCATGGACATTCCCCACGGTGCTGCAGGCAACTGGAAAGTATCCTGGTAGCCCAGGGTGCCTGGCTCACTTCTTCCTCACACTGGAAACACAGATGACCCCACAAGCCTTGTGCCAGCCCCTCACTGCTGCCAGTCATGAGACAGGTCTGTACTGGTAACTGCTTCTACAACAGCTGTCACTCTGCAGCCGGGCCCACTCCACCATGTGCCCCTTCACCTCCCAGACTGGGTGCCTTGCCCAGCTAATCCCAATACCCTGTCAACCTCTTGCTCTTCTTCCTACTTTGCCTGCCCAGCCATCCTCTGTCAACTTCTGACTCAGCCTCTTGGCCATTTCCTTGTCTTTTTTCCCCTTTTTTTTTCCCCTTAGAAAGAAAATAAATAAATAAATATTATATGTTGTCATATAACAATATTATTAAGATATTATATAATATATAATATAATATAATAATTTTAAATAAAAATTGAAAAATAAATAACAGAGCTTTTCGCCTCTGTTACATATTCTTGTCTTGAAGTCAAGTGGCCAGTCTCAACCACCTCCTTGTTGTCTGTTGAGCAGCCCGCCTCTCACGACTTTTCATCCCTACTTTCAGCCTTCCCCTCAATACACTCACTTTTTTTGACTCAATTCTCTCCATCCTTCCCAACTCACATTCACAAGTCAAGACAAAGTTGCCTCAACTCTTCCCAGATGCAAGAAGAGTCCTGATAGCAGAGGACTTGGAGTCTCTTCTTAGTTCAGGCTCTGTTCAGATTCATACCCAGCGACGAGCAGCCCTGCGTAACAACTGCAAGAATAGTTCACCCTGGTTGTAAGCCAGAACTGTAGCAAACTATGCATGCATGTACGTGTGTATGTAGCAAGCGATGATAATTTGAGCTAAGGTCGTAATGAATTCATCAGCAATACTTCAAAATGCTTATAACCTTGCCAAATTTGAAACCAAAATGTATTAACTCAAAATGACAATCACATCAGTGCTTCTAGCTAACCAAAGACACAAAGTAAGTTTTATACATAAATGTAAAATAACAGATTGTGCATTCCACATTAAGGCTCTTTGCATGCCTCCCCCCCATTATACAAATCATCTTCTCCCTCAGGTCCAGGTCTTCTATGTACCCACCACTTTACTTCACATGACTTTGCTTATAAACAGAACTCTGATATTTTTTTCTGAGGACAATTATCTCACCCCTTAAAAATCAACAAAAGAGAAATTTCAAACTGATGGATGGCTGCACAAGGCTTTAAGAAAAAACTTTTCATGTTCTTTAACATTTATCAAGTATATCACTGTACTAATCCACAGTGCTCTCACTTCAACAGTTATGCTCTTCTATCTCTCTTCTTTTTGATGATCACCATCTCACTAACCAGCTACAAGGATATTTTTCTAAAAGATGAACGCATCTCGCACAAAGGATCCCATATTAATGATTTATGACTGTCACTCTCCAACAAGACTGCTTGCCATGTCTAAAATCTATTTTCTTCTCCACTCTATCAGTGGTTTTGTTTGTTCTTCCATACATTTGAAAAAAGCTTTCTTCTACTCTATAGTTATTTCCTGATTGCCTGGATACCTTGCACTTCCAGCACATCATTGGTCAATTAATATTCTCTTTATCCAGTCACCTGCTGTCATACTACTCATACAAAGAAAGTTGTCCGGCCTACAACAACATGCCTCACAAGATTTCCCAACCTCCCCCTCACAATTTATTTTTTTCCTGCTTTTGATGATCACTTTCATAACTCCAGCTTTCATGTTTGTTCATACAGAACATTAGCATTTGTCAGCTAGACCGCTAACAAGCATTAGGAGCCCAGCTTTCCTACGCTAGCTTAAAAGAGAGTAGCCACCAGTCACCCTGAAGAATGCTGCAGTATCACAATCACTGCGTGAGAATAATTTCAAAAGCGGGAACAAAGCAAGATGTAGGCTCAATGGAAAAAAAGAATCAAAGACTTAAATTATACCAGTGTTACACAATGGGATAACCTTCAGGAGATTAATCTCCAAAATATAATTCAGAACAATTCCGATACCTTCAAAAGCATTTAAGAAATAATTTTTAAAGAGAAAAATTAAAAAGAGAGAGAGAGAACATTAAACATGGACTTACGGAAATCAGTCGGGACACAACACACCAGACCCATCCTCCTACAGTCTACATGTCTCAATGGATTTAAAAACAAAACAAAACAAAAACACCACACACACAAAAAAAAAAAAAAAGAGAAAAATCCACAGAAAGGTAGAATTCCTGCATGTCTGCCACTCAGTTATGGACAATGGTATTGCACCTCTACAACTTCTTCCATTTATCCTGAAGTATCAAAGAAAATGTCTGCAGAACTTTATTCTCACTCTACTCGGGAGATCCTTTTATTCGTCCTATGTCCTTTATTCATCCATGAGCTGCAACACGATTGACATCTTTTCCATCAGAATTGTACAGCAGCATGACAAGTTAATTATTACATAAAAGATGATACACATTACCTCTCTAGGCCAAGCTACAATCCCCTGTTTGGGTGTCATTTTAAAAATTACAAGCTTTAATGACCTGCGCAGCATTCTAGTCCAGACACTACGCTCTTCAGTTTCAGAGAACGTTTCCTGAAAATGAAGGGTTTGCTACTTCTGTGTAGTTTTTGGTGAACGCTACCAGTACTCATAATAAAGACTAGTAACGCTTCTTCTGCAGAAGATGAACCTATTTCTTTTACTTTTGTCAGGGCTCTCCAGAAACAAAAGTGACAAAAGGACCTGCCTTCTTAAACCAAGTTTTATAGTTTGGTTTCATAGTTTAAGCTGGCTGCAATTAGTTATCTTTTGCTGCAAAGCTAACTTTCTATGCCACAGATCGATTTCTTGCCAAAAGTGCATTCATATCCAATAATAACAACAAAATGGGAGGAGGCACATTAGAGCAAGCAAATGCATTCATATGTTCAGAATGCAGTCGGAGGCAGGAGACAATTAGAGAAGGAAATTCAAAGTATAAGGCATTTCCTGAGGATTAATGAGTGGGTGGTAGTGTTTGATAGTCAAGGGCAGGATGGGTTCTGCAACCAGCACAATTCATTAATCCCCCAGGCAACACAAACTCGGATTCTGCTAATTTTTTTCCTTTTTTGCTGCACTCGCTATTTTTCTTAGCATTTAATTAAAATTTCCATTTACTCTGACACCATTGTTCCTTCAGAGCTGAGCTGTCTGTATGTCTGAACAGTGCTACTATGGTAAATGACATCTATAAAATTATGGAATTAATACCTGGTACAAAAGGCCAGATAACTTTTCAAGTTTAAGAAAGTTCTTCTAATCTTCTCCTAAAGGCTAAAACCGTTCTCTGCCTTAGAAACAGAAAGGGCTCAGCAGATGTGATCCCTTCCTCTAATTTACAAGCTGCTTGATGGCCTCCATTATCCTAGTGGTAGCAGACAAAGAGAGAATTGAGTATTGGAGAGAATAAATGGTTTTCAACCTTCCTTGCAGCTCCTTAGGAAGCCACATACACTAATGCATTGCTTAACATGTCCCAAACCAGCAACCATCCCCTCCGTCATCATAACTCCATACTAACCTGTGACCGGTGCATCTATGTCCAGCAAATTTTTTTCCTGGCGGAGAATTGAAGCTCCCTCTGTTATTATTCTCAAAGCAACGCTCTCTTCCAGTCTCCCTTCTTTCATAAGGTGTGCCTTTAAGATATCCACACGGGGTTTTCCATCATTATCAAACACTTCCTTAGCTGTGAGCCGGTGGCTTGGAGGAAATGGGACAGCTGAGTGGAAAAAAAAACCAAAAAATATCTGGTCACTTTTTACAGTAAAGCCTCTATTACTGATAATGACACATTTCATAAGACATCTCTGCTGCAAAACAGTGTTAACACAAATTTTCTACTGCCTCTTATAATTTGTGGTTTAAATTGCACATAGATTATCAAAGATACCATTAAAGCACATGTATTCTGCAGGCTACATTATTCATGCATGCAAGAACAACTAATTCATGCCTATAAAAAATTGAGAGGAAGATTTAGGCCATATTTACAGGTAGATACATTCAAACAAGCCCCCCAAACGGCATGGGAATAGCAGGGAAAGAAGGGAATGGAGCTTAAACTGCTCTAGTAGCACTAGAGAACATTGATATAATGCTCCCTTGCATTAAGAGCATAAAATGCACAAACAAGTGCAATATTTAATTTCCGTACATGGACATGCATAGATACACTCCAATTAAAATGCTAAAATCCAAGACAGACGTGTCTCTAACGACTTGGGGTAGGGGGATGGAAGATGTCTTCCCTGCGTAAGTAATAGCTAGCTATGCAAGAGACATTCGAAGCCCATCAAAGCGTGTGCCTGAGTGCCAAACAGACCACTTCAGCAAAGGCAGGGCAGAGGATGTATCAGACTGAAGTTGGAAATACATGAATAAATAGGCAGGTTGCCCTAGCAACATGGCAGCGACTAGTGAGCTGCGCACTGCCGTCAAGTAAGGTCTGAGGTGTACAGCAAACTTCAGATGCTCCTGCTCTCACTCTCCTGGAGCCAGTTGAAGCGAGAAAGCTCAGAGGTGATGCTGTCAGCTGCCAGGATGAGGCTGGAGCGTTATCCCAGCTTAACCCCCTTTCCCTCGCAGTTCAATTGGAGGGGCATTAGGCACCGCCTGCCTTGCCAGCCACAGGGTAATTCTACTGATCCCTGCCGCAGCCACGGGAGGGTCAGGTTATTCAGGAGATCCCGAGCAGGGAGAGGAGGGGGCCACAGGGCTGGTCTCAGCTGGCCACGTCCACAGTGCAACCCTGTCCCTGCCAAAGGACCTCGTCTCCCACGGTGTGTCTTACTGGCAGCTCTGCCACATCGTGAGACATGAAGCCCTAACGCAGCAGATCAACGTATCTGTTAGTTTCAATTTTCTTTCATTTCACAATCAGCGTACTTCAGAAACAGCCCACAAATCACACACATCATTTAAAGCCCAAACCAAGAACTCTTCACTTACACTACCAGAAGTAACAGAGCAGATAATAAACAATTTCGCTTTGTGCAGTTATTTTCCACAGATATTTTAAACACAACTTTGGAAAATCCTTTTTTTCCTTTTTTTTTGGCTCAATTTTTTTTTTTTCCTTTTTGCTGCCCTGGCTCCAGTAGTCCATTCACTGAAATAGTCTAGTGTGGACTAACGAATGTGGGTCTTTGCAATACACTGAAGCCCGACTGCTCTCCGACTTAAATGTGGGACAAAAGGGGGAGAAGGTGAAAGTTTATGACATCCCTGACACCACTGGATTCTCCTGAAGCAATGACACCTACAACCAACAATGAAGTTAAAACACAGCCCTCAGCTCTGGAAAGCCCTGCCACAGATCCATGATAATGATCTCACTCAATCGACAAGAACTCCTAGACTGCTTTAAATTAGTTTATGTTTTGGATGGTACTTCTGTGGTAAGAGGTAGACCAAAACCTCGCCCTGCTTTTCACAGCTACTGCAGTTAAGCCTATCCCATGACACTCGCAAAAATGAGGTTATATGCTTTGTCAATCTTTCACATATATCTGCAGCAGACCATCAAAAGTAAGATGGCTATATACATGAGCTATAAACAATTCATTATGCAACACGGAAAAAGAATAATCATTGCAAGAAAAAAGAAGGTGAATGAGAACTCAGCAGTTCTCCAAGCCTCCATCCTCCTTCTGCAAAAAAACTCGCCCCAAAACAAAACCAAAAACCCAGAAGGCTAGCTAGTCTTAATGATCCTGCATTTCCTATGTGGAGGAAGGAGGAGAGGGAAAAGTTATTGCTCATCTCCAATCAGTTTGGCTGGAAGAAGCACGTACCATTAGCTTGCATTCCGTTGCAAGACAATCATCTCTGTTCTTCCCCAAAGGTATCACAGCGTAAAAACCTATGCAGCCATACTATTACTTTGAGGCAGCTACCACATATGCATGTATGCTGAAAGCAGATTTTTACATTTATAAAGACAGGGCAAAACAGACAAGCAAGCAAGCAAACAAACAAAAGCTATGAAGTGTTACCTACTGATTAAGAGAAAGATCCGGCATACACTGCAGCACTGTAAGAGCACTGCAGGCAGATTTCTAACAAACATGTACCAGTGGCTAATGAAAGAAAAAAAGATACTGTTCCAATAGCAGATGATTAATGATTAATTAGCAAAACCATGAGCGACTGAATAGAGCACAAATTGCATCTTCCATTATGAGAATATTAATTTTGTATGTAGACATACACAGAGCTTCCACAGAAGAACAACGTAAGAAATGGCCATGTTCATGTGGAAGTCAGTTAAACATCGTTCTTTACTGGTATCACCCACAAATGCCTGGATCAACCAAAATTCTTTTATAAATATAACAAACATTTAATTTCCATTGCTTTATATATAGCAACGTTACCATCTGAATACACAGGTATCCATCAGCTTCTCCATACTTGCTTTCTTTTTCCGCTTTTTTTTAAACCTATGCTATTAGCGCTTGCAACAAATAACTCTCTCCCCCAGCGGTTTTCCTTTTATCAGAAATAAAACTGAGAGCCTCATCAGACAGCCACTGTGCACAAAACACACACAACGGGGAAGAGCATGGAGCTGGGGCAGGAGCCCACCAGGGAGAGGCAGGAGGAAGAAGGAATGGTGGGCTGAACTGCCAGCACCAAGCTCCTCGCCACGGCACAGGCTCAGGGGATGTTTTCGTAAAAAGAGGTGGGAATCTGTATTAAGCAAAGGCCATGTATTTTTAGGAAGTTTAGTGACAAATCCCACCACAAGACCACCACACAAGAAAGTCACGCACGCTTTTCCATACTCTGTAAAACTTAAAATCTGGACCGGTCTCCACCCCCGTTTACATTTATTTCTTTGTATTGGCATTAATAAAAAAAAAAAAAAAAAAAAAAAAAAAAAAACAACCAAAAAAACCCCACAAACACACACACCAAAACCAAAAAACCCCAACCATTCACCATGTGAAATACTACTCTGGTGGTTTGGTAATCATAGAATCATAGAATAGAAGAATCATAGAACCATTAAGGTTGGAAAAGACCTCTAAGATCATCAACTAACCATCAACTAACACCACCATGACTCCTAAATGAGGCCCTGAAGAGCCACGTCTACACCTTTTTTGAACGCCTCCAGGGATGATGACTCCACCACCTCTCTGGGCAGCCTGTTCCAGTGCTTAACCACTCTTTCGGTAAAGAAATTCTTCCTGATGTCCAATCTAAACCTCCCCTGACGCAACTTGAGGCCATTCCCTCTCGTCCTATCACTAGTTTCTTGGGAGAAGAGTCCAACACCTGCTTCACTACAACCTCCTTTCAGGTAGTTGTAGAGAGCGATAAGGTCTCCCCTCAGCCTCCTCTTCTCCAGACTAAACAGCCCCAGTTCTCTCAGCCGCTCCTCATAAGTCTTGTTTTCTAGACCCTTCACCAGCCTCGTTGCCCTTCTCTGGACACGCTTTCCAGCCACTCTTCCCCAAGCCTGGAGCGTTGCATGGGGTTGTTGTGACCAAAGTGCAGGACCCAGCACTTGGCCTTGTTAAACCTCATACAGTTGGCCTCGGCCCATCGATCCAGCCTGTCCAGATCCCTCTGCAGGGCCTTCCTTCCCTCGAGCAGATCGACACTCCCGCCCAGCTTGGTATCATCTGCAAACTTGCTGAGGGTCATAAAACACCACAACAAAAAGCAAAGAAACTAATTTTTTAACCCTTTACCTCAGCCTGTCAGCACCATCCTCCCGAGATCTGAAAACACAGGAAACACAGGAAAATACTCTTTAACCACTTACTGGGTTTTTTTTTTTGTTTGTTTTTGTTTTTTTCCCCCTTGTGCTATCAGGTCTCTTGAGCATGTTTCAGCAAATGGAGAAAAAGATCAAGCTGCTATTCTACTGCTCTTGCAGGGTACTGCAAAACCCATCTTACCGATAACACAGCCACTGCAAAGGCCAGAAACATTGCTACTGTTTCTCCCAAATATTAAGCAGCCTCTCTAGAACAAATAAATAAACCATAAAGAGCTGTGCTTAATTAGAGTGGACCATGTGTGCACACATAAATAAAATACAAGCATGCAGCAAAGCAAGCATTATTTTATTTATATATTATTCATTTAAAAATGAAGCTGTACACTAAATTAATGCTCTCAGAGGAGGCTGTCCATAAGAAAAACTATCTTTCATCAATATTCAAGTTCCTTGCAAATTATCTCCCTCTGTAATGCTTGTCCTGTAATTTCATATAACTTATGCTGTATGTAACTATGTTTATAGCACACCATACTTTTATGAAAAATAAATACTTTCCTCTTCATTTGTAGGGAAAACACACCAATAACTACCATCATCTCAACAACCCAATGCGTTGCATTCGTCTGATGGCAATTTGCAATTCTGCATTTTGAGAAACATTTGCACTATAGCAGTGGCTAGAGAACAATTTATTAAACAGGTCGACACTTATTCTACACGTGCAAAAAAAGCCAGGTCGCTGCAGCTTCATTTTTTTACATCTACTTATTTATAATCTTCAGACTCAGGATACATAATATTTTTCCCATCTCAACCTCCAGCAAAACTGTATTTCCAAAAGCCAGGAACATTTTTAATAGGCAACTAACACTATTTGCAGGCTGACTTTGAAAACCTCACCCCATTTTACAATGTGGTTCAACACTTGGCATATTCTTAGGCATTCCTGCTGAACAATAACAGCATCCGTACTGCAGTACTTACTATTTAATCAGAGTTCTGCATTTCCGTACCATGCCGCGTCTGACCAAAGCTATGGTCCGGTATGTAAAGAAGCAGCCAAAGATCAACTTTTTGACTTAATGGCCATAGTTTAACACTACATAATTCTGAGCATGTTCCTGTACAGCTGCCTACAAATTTCTGGCTTACAGGGTTACTATGAACCAAAAGGGAAAGAACGATGAATTTTTTTTTTTCCAAGAACACTACTTACTTCAGGTGACAGACAGGAATGAGAGGATGAGTCACTGCCATCCACAGCTGCTAAGGGGACCAGAGTGAAACCTCCCAGACAGTGCAGGGCTCACCAAAGCGGCGGGAAAGGGAAAGGGCACTGCCAAAAACGCTCAGCCACGCAGGACATCGAGTTCTCACATGACAAACATACCCGTCCACAGACTTCCTCAGGCAGCACGTGGATGATGCTTTCATCTCCATACACAAGTTATCTGGCGACAGATTCACCATTCAAACACATTGGATTATTGGGATCTTTTTCACCTACACCTTTTTTTTTAGCAGGTATTTTTAGGAGTAGCATACAGAAGGATGAGTTATTTAGAAGACAAAATTTCTTTTTTGATATTAAAAAAATGTACTATAGCATTCAAAATTTGTACAATTTCTTACTAGTGTTTTGTCCACTTGAATTTTAGACAGGAAAATATGTCTCTACCTGGTAAAAAAAAAATCCAACTATTTATATGACAGTGTAAGACTCAAACCAAGTTTTTCTCAGTGGAGCTCATATTCTTTCATTTTCTAACAAAAACTATCAGGTTTCATTTTACATTAGCTCCTTTCACTAAGAGTAGGCACACACAATGTAAAGCCCACCTGGTAGCTATTCCCGATTTGGAAACATCACTGGAATTAGCAACCTGTTTCTAAAAGATCAAACTTCCATGTGCCATTTTAAGACATTATGTATTTGAGGACTACTTTTTTTACTAAATCTGTTCACCAGATTTTCACTAAACAATTTGACAAAACTCAATAATTGCTGATATGGTTAAAGTGTTGGAAATTAAGATCTGAAAAAGAAATCTACGGTATAAAATAAGAAACTAGGAGGATTTCTATAGAAATTTAGCATTAATTTTTCCCCATGACCAAGAAGTTCTTGCAGTGTAATCAGAAGTGCTCAACACAGCTGCATTTGTTTAAAGATGTGATTAAATCAACACCACTCAGGAACAAGGTATGTTGCCTCACAGAAAGCTGGGGGTTAAACTCGGCAAGCTAGTCAATACTGCATAAAGAAACAGCCCAGTCCATCAAAAAGAAGGTGCTGTTGCATTGTCACCTCAGAGTAACAGCACCTGTAAACCAAACTGGCAACACACAAGAGGGTCATTCCTCAACAAAGCCCACATATACCAAATTCAGAGAGAAAATAGAAAGAAAAGAGTTTCTTTGACAGATATCTCAGCTGCCAGCATGGAGAACATGCCACTTGAGAAGAGGCAGTAACACCTGCGACCCAGAAATAATCATTATCAATAGACTTGGCAGTCAGTTGTGGTAAAAATGGTCAGTATTTACCCAAGGTCACTGACTCCTCTTCATGTAACATGTCAGGGGGAGCATTTTTCTCAAAGAACAGTTGGGCGCAATAAACCCCACCACAACAGAGCTGCTTAAATGCTGTTGAAGTCATTAACAATTCCAGTCCTTGGTGTCATCACCAGAAGGTACTACAGGTTGGCAAGGAAACTGCTTCACAGAAGACTGAGATGACCCTTGCTAGCATAATTTCTTGATGCATGAAGGCTCGAAATAAAAAAAATAAAAGAGAAAATAACAAAGACACGTCATCAAATATCCCAGCTCTGATAACTATTTTTAATATCTTCTAACATTTCAGTCAGAACTGGGGAACGCAACAGCAAAGACAGAATTGCCTCAGAGAAGCTCGTCTAACTTTGTATGGAGGCTATGCTACGAAGGTGTTTGTAAAAGGAAGGGCTTTGTCAGTCATGTAGTGTCCCCAACACATTGCCAAGTTGTTTCCAGATGCTAAGGCACTTGATGTGGCCTTCTAATCAGTGCGCTTCACCCCTTCACTCCTCGAGTGAAATGCCCCACCCGAAGCTGAAGAGAAATATGGAGGAAAATAATAGACTGGAATAGAATAGATTATTTCAGCTGGACGGGACCTACAACAATCATCTGGTCCATCTGCCTGACCAATTCAGGGCTGACCAAAAGTTAAAGCATGTTGTTAAGGGCATTGCCCAAATGCCTCTTAAACACTGACAGGCTTGGGGCATCGACCACCTCTCTAGGAAGCCTGTTCCAGTGTCTGACCACCCTCTCAGTAAAGAAATGCTTCTTAACGTCCAGTCTAAACCTCCTCTGGTGCAGCTTTGAACCGTTCCCACGCGTCCTATCACTGGGTACCAGGGAGAAGAGATCAGCACCTCTTTCTCCACTTCCCCTCCTCAGGAAGCTGTAGAGAGCAATGAGGTCGCCCCTCGGCCTCCTTTTCTCCAAAGCAGACAAGCCCAAAGTCCCTAGCCCTTCCTCATAGGACATTCCTTCCAGCCCTGTCACCAGCTTTGTTGCCCTCCTCTGGACGCATTCAAGGACCTCAGCATCCTTCTTAAATTGTGGGGCCCAGAACTGCACACAGTACTCAAGGTGAGGCCGCACCAACGCTGAATACAGCGGGATAATCACCTCTTTTGACTGGCTGAGTATGCTGAGTTTGATGCACCCCGGGATGCGGTTTGCCCCCTTGGCTGCCAGGGCACACTGCTGACTCATGCTGAGCCTGCTGTCCACTGGCACCCCCGGATCCCTTTCCGCAGGGCTGCTTTCCAGCCACTCCTCTCCCAGTTTACACTTGTCCCCAGCATTACTCCGTCCTAGGTGCAGAATTCGGCATTTGGACTTGTTAGATTTCATCCCATTAATCATAGCCCAATGCTCCAATCTGTCTAGATCCCTCTGCAAGGCCTCCTGTCACTCAAGAGAGTCAACAGCACCTCCCAGTTTGGTATCGTCAGCAAACTTGCTAATGGTGCATCCAACTCCTGCATCCAGATCATTGATAAATATATTGAACAGAACTGGCCCTCGAATTGAACCCTGAGGAACACCGCTGGTGACCAGTCGCCAGCCAGATGTAGCTCCATTCACTACAACCCTTTGAGCTCTGCCCTTCAGCCAGTTCTTCACCCAGTGGACTGTAAACCGGCTCACCCCACAGTTTGACTACTTGTCCAGAAGGATGCTGTGAGGGACACAGACAACCCGTTCAAGCACGCTGCAAGCAATCCTCATGTAGCATAACTCTGTGATATCTACGGGAAGAAAATTCTTGACACAAAATACTTTTGCAGGATTTGAGCCTCAAACTTGCAAAGGAAAGATTAAGTCTCACCCCCCTGTAGCACCCTGCTACTTCACAGGAGAAGGTTGCATTCGACCGGCTGCAAAGCAGAGACTGCACATTGTGCCGGCAGCTATTCCGTTACCTCTCAACGATGCAGATACGTTTTTGACAGGATAATCTTGTCTCAACTGCCTCTGTCATTTCAATGGGCACACAGGGAACTTTTTGCAAACAGATGAGCGGCACAGCAGAGGGGAAGGGCACAGGAAGTCACCATTAACTTGGAATCACAGAACATGGCTGAAATCCTGTCATTTCTGTCGAATTACCCGGCTGAGGTAAGCGAGTATTTCAGTGTCCTCAAATCTGAATTCCTGATGGTTTCTTTCCAACAGTTACTTGTTCTCAGAGGACTAAAGGTCACAGTACTACCCCTTCCCACCACTTCAGGAATTGGTATGGTCTTTTCATTACATTACCGGCCTTCTCCAGACTATACGGTACCTAACAATAAGAAAAGTATATAGCAACACTTTTCTTCAACTCTTTAAAAGAGCATAACCAACCTCCTCAAACTCAGGTCAAATTCTATTTGAAAAGAACAACCATAAGTAGCTATGCCACCTTAAGTCACCACACACACACACACACACAAAATCCATTAAAAAAAAAGACCACCCACCAATATAGGACTTGATGTTCTTTATATTCACCACAGAAAACCTTAAAAGCCCTAAAGAAGAATTCACATAAAGGAGTTCTTCAAAAGGGTTAGAGCAGTGACACATTATTCTTACTCTGGGCTCAAATGAAGAGTAATAAAACACACAAAGGCCTGGATAAACACACAAGATTCCCTTGGTGGTTTGATTTTCATCCTCTGAACACTTTTATAATAAATTAAAGCATTGATATCAGTAGCACACATAAATTTGGATTACCATAATCATAGCCAAATCTAACTTCAATCATCATCAAACAATTCAGCAATAAAAATGTTTTTCAATGTCTCAAAAAAATCTGAAAAAAAATAATGACATCATGACTTTTACAGAAGAACATTTACAGGCAACAGACACATCAGAAAGCATACCCTGAGAACCTAGAAAGAGGTACAGGTTGGAAAGGGGAAGGAAAGGAGGTGCGCTTTTACCGTACTTTAACTTTAAACGTACCGGTTTTTAACTCTTAAAAGAGTTGCCTGAAAGAAAAGCCTCAGAATTCAAAGAAACAGGTCTATTTGAAATATCAAATTTTAGGGTATGTGGTTATTTATCAACAGCATTCCCAGAGTATCTTTTCACCAACTGCTGGAATAAGCAAACAAATCCTACCAGTCTTATAGAGCACAAAGCAACATGCATCCCTATAAAATATTACAAAAATACATCCTTTCCCTGTGTTCGAGATCATACGCAAGTATCTTTGACATTTATTATCCCCTCCTGTCCACAGTTTATGGATAAAAAACAAACTACAAAATAAAATAGAGAGGAAAAATTCAGTTTAACAGGAAACATTCCCAGTTAGGATCAACACATACAGTTGAAACTGGAAAATGTGATCGTAGCTTCCTGGCCTCCTCAGAAAAGTTTGTTTTTCTACTTTGTGTGTTACACCCAAGTTTTTCCATAGGCCTCCAACTGCATACTGTTGAGTTTTGTTTTTATTAGCTTTTGGAACAGAGAACAATAATTATCCAGAGTTTGAATTCCTTTATAGGAACAATCCATTTGCAGAAAACAAAGTTGGGGAAAACAACCTTGTAACAATGGAAAATACCAAAGGTCTTCCAAGACTTAGATAAGGAATCAGGCGCACTCCTCCATCCCCCAAAATGCTTGAGTGATGGATAATTTCTTTTCTACGGTAAGACTTCACTATTGTCCCTAATTGGAAGCAATTAGGAAGTGAGCGCATGTGAAATTATTTCAATCTATTGGGAAAAAAAATAATCGATTTGAGGACCCAAAAAACCTTCGGATGTCAATACAGATTTATGGCACCATTTTTTTCTGACGTTCTGGTTCAACCTACTTCAGTCAGCTGACACTACCAAATTTCAGTCTCTTACCTGGTAATGTAGCTAAAAGGAGCACTGCAGACCACTCCTCAACTAGAAACTGAAGTCTTAGTTAAGACCCTCTCACACCTTTTGAGCATAACAGGCTTATCGTTACCAAGTTTGGTCAGAAGTCAGCTTAGCTTTGAGGTCTACCTCAAAGCCTCCAATGACATGCGAAAGGGCAGAAAAGCAAACATCCTTTCCTTTCCAAAGCTGCTCCATCAGGACAAGGTCTAAATACAACGAAGACTTAGCTTCCAAAAATTGACCACTGTGCACAGTCTGGCATTAGACATGCAAATTTGTTAAAACCAGTCCTAGAAGGAGAGATGAGGAGGTGCAGGTAAAGCAACCTTTATTTGCAGATATTCTGTTTTCTAACACTGCTTAAATGTTACATTACAGAAGTTGCTCTGCTTAAATGTCAGCCTGCAAAAGTTCCTTCCTGGAACAAGAAACACCAGCTCACCTCTTGCTGCTACAAGAAAGTCAAGAAGCTATTCACTGGGCAGAGGCAATGGAAATTCCTGCTAGCCTTTTAATTCTTAAAAAAAAAATCTTACATTTCAAATTTAGGACGTTTTGCCACCTAGCAATCGATACCTTGCCAAAAGAGCCTGCAGCCTACAGGGCAAAGAGAAGGGGATAAGGATGCTAACAGAGCTCAATACTTTACTGCCTGCATCTTCCAGGCTCTAAGCTGCTAATGCTGGCCAAAGGACTTGCAAGTAGCATCTGTGAATCGTGTAAGTTTTAGTTTATTTAAATTTTTTTTTAAAAAGCAAACTTTGGGGAAAACTAACAAACAAAAAAACCAAAACACCTTACCTAAGCCAATAAATATCAGGATGTGAAGAACATTTAAAACATTAATGTCTGAACTACTCCAAGTGAACCAAATCAAAAAATTATGCTGATCTGTAAATGTTAACCTATTTATTAACCTGTTTATTATTTTGCTGGTCATGAGACACCCAGTAAGCAGCAGATCTACACCAGCACTTCATAAATCAGTCAGACAAGGCCAAAGCTGTATAAAGAGTAAAGCCTTACAAATATAAATATGTGTATGGACTAAGTGCAGGAGAAGCCAGACTAACATTAAAAAGTAGTTGGAAACAGCAGTTGATGGGGTTTTTTTAGTTTGTTTGTTTGTTTTTCTCTTTTTACTCCTGAACAGCTTTGCTTGGTTTAGTAGCATTTTTGCCTTTGACAGAAGTTTTAAATCAGCATACTTCTGCACAAGTGAATCTATACTGACTCATACTGGTTTATGCTGTATGAGGAACTGGCCAAGCTCTACACATATTAGTGTGAAAAACAATTTCAGAATTACACTAAAACTGAATTCTGCTTGTTCAGCCATTATCAATAGACAGGAAACACAGGACAGGCATAAAAAAAATATGCACCTGATTACATAAGAAAACTAATTTGTGCCAGGTTACACCTATTACTGATCCAATTCTTAGGATTCCCCCTTTGGAAAGGGGAAACCCCTTTCTTGTTTAGGGGTCAGGTCATATACCTGGAAAAACAGCAACATAAAAAGGTACTAGTCATTTTTTATATTTTTTTTCCCTCTGCAGTTTAACTCTTCACAGCATGGTTTGGCTTGGTCTAGATTAGGATTTAGGGACATGCACATCATGTTACACAGAGTCATATTAAGAACAAAAACAAAACCACCACAGTCTCTACTAAATACCCAAAGACAGTTTGAATGACTGCCTTCTCCTGGAACTGAACTTTAATCAACTCAGCACATGCTCAGCACAATTTGTTTCGTCTTGCCTGATAACGGAGATACTGTTTGCCAGTTCAAACTAATACCCCAGTTCAAACTGGAACATTCAATATGGAAATTCAGACCTTCATTTTCAGAAAGGGCGCGAGCAGAAGGCAAAGGGCACATAAGCCCTCCATGGGCCCTGTAAGTGACGGTGCCTTTCACTCCCGATGAAAAGGATTGAAACTCTTCCAGTACATTGTATGAACCAATTTCCAACAACGACTTGTTCTTCTTCCAACATGCTCAAAGAACTAATTTTCTTGCGATGTTATTACAGTTTGCATAGATCAACGCTAAAGATTATGGACCACATTCACCACTGCGCTATGCCACTGTAATGCCATTAAACAAATGTTCTTTCTAATCCAGCATTAACGGATCACACTGTGAGCTTTGAAACGGGGTTCAGCCTGCTCTCGATGTCCAAATAAAACTTACCAAACCCAACTCAGTGACACTGGCATTAATCTGAAGTAACGTGGCTGTCAATCAGCCGTGGTATTTTTGTTCAGTTTTCATGGCTCGCCTCTACTGGCGCTTACACCATGGAGCATCCACATCTCCAAAGCATATTTATTTCCATCAACTAAGCTGGACTGTTGTAGAAAGTTGTTTTTATTTTAAAATTAACACATGCAGGATTGTAAAAAAAAAAAAAAAAATTTTTTTTTTTTTTTTTAATTTAAAAGGCAAGTTTTTGTTGATTGGACCATTGGACCATTATGTACTTTAAAAGGCTTTTTTTAACTGTTGTTCTGAATTTTATCTGGGTATACATGGCAGCAATAGAGTTTCAAAGCCCTCAGTATAAGCTTCTAGTCCTGTATTTAAAAGAATATTTAATCCAAAGCCTCCTTTTATTTATTAAAGATGCTTTTATATTTTTTGTAGACTGTATCTTCCCTCAAATCTCAATTGCTGCATAATAAACATGTTGGATAAAAATAAATCTGTCTAAACTTACCATTTTGCTGATACTCTCTGAAACATCCTGTTCTTAAGCAGAACATTGACGTTTAAAAAAGCAGCTTTATGAGGCTATGAGAGAATCAAAGACCTGTGCTTTATTCCCAGGTCTGTTGTGTGCAAGCAATTTAATCTTCACTTGCTGATGACTACACCCACAGAGAGACCTCAGCACTGAGGCACTCAGTTCTGTCATCCACCGGCATGTGTTAGGCATGGTGGCTCTGTGAAGGATGCCTGCATGGAGACCAGCACAGCACAACAGGACTTCAGCACCCTTTCCAAAAAAGCCAGCGAATGAGCACAGTTATCAGAGAGGAACTAAGAAGAGAGGACTCTGTCATCTGCTAAAGACAAGGTGGAGGAAGGCCCTTTTGGTCACACCTCAGGTCTCAAATCCCTTAGTGCAGAACAGTTTTTTCAAACCAAGATCAAAAGAGATTTCAATCAGCCAGAGCTCACTTCACTCAGTGAATTGCTGCGGCTGACAGACCTTAGC
This sequence comes from Fregata magnificens, assembly GCA_013389945.1. Lineage (NCBI taxonomy): Eukaryota > Metazoa > Chordata > Aves > Suliformes > Fregatidae > Fregata > Fregata magnificens. Next base: position 63,103 of record WAAD01037328.1, read on the forward strand.
TCAATACCATCTCCTCTTCTCTTGGTGAACATCTCAGCTATAGACCTGTCCAAGATGAGGTTTAGAGGTCCTCTCCCCCACCCTGACCAAGCCTGAAATACTTTTCCAAAGATGACTTAAAAGCCCTGGATCAGACAGGAGGAGAGGGAATGTGATGCAGCAACCTAGGCAGATACAGGCACCAAGCAGTGGGGAAACTGAACTCATGCCTTCTGCTCCAAAGACTAGCATCTAGATCCACATTCAACATTCAGTGGTCGCTAGGCATAAAAAATGGCCTTATCTGTCCTAGGGTCAGGAATTTTGATGGCAGCATTCCTCTCCTGCATGAGCAACTTTTCTCTGGTCCTAAGGAGTCTGAAAATTTTTTTATGCCAAGTTACATTTTCAAGAGAAGCTGAGGAAATTGTCTTTTCCTCCAGGAAGAAGTAATAGAGTGTTAGTGCACCTTCCCAGAAGGTGAGAAATTTTACTCCTCCTTGAACTGAAAAGTTTTAATTAGCCTGGGAGGCAGGTATGGCTACAAGATTAAGGGGGGAGAAGAATGGAGGGACAACTGTGCAAGTTATTGCTGCAGCATGGCAGGATTGCAGTGTGCATACATTTACAGAAGTTATTATTAATAATGAATGTTAGGACAAATAAAATTAGGATGTTTTCCACATAAGGAACAGTAAAAACCAAAAGTGGCAAACAGGACTCAAGTGCTCTAGCAACCATCTCAAGCCAGGTTTTCTGTAAGATTTCTGCTTACATATGAAAGTAAGCACCATTAGCCAGAGGAGAAGCCACAGATGCTATTTCTCATGGAAGTATGAAAACAGATCCATTCACCAGTGGATTGCAAATGATAAAACTAGGCTACACATTTTCAGTGGTTCTTAATCTCTCAAGACCATTTGCTCACTATATGACCAAGAGATGAGCTTATCTGTAAGGTTCATCAGAATTTTTCTGATTAAATGACCTTAGCAAGAAACAGGAATTTATCTATCTGAAATATCATTATACTGACATTACTGATCTAACTAGTATAGCTGGCCTACTACATTATTACCATAATGAAGCAAAGGAGCATAAGGCAAAGCAGGACCTAGAGAAGCAAGCCATAATCATAACCTAGCACCAAGAGGCCATCCAGCACACACAATCCATGAACGTGGCGGTTGGTTTTTCTCTGAGAGTGCTGCACTGTTCTGTTTTGTTAGATGCATTACTTCATTTCTGCGTATCATCTTGACTCAAGGCAAACAACTCTGACTTAAGTGCAACATGGGGTTGTTAGTGCTTTTATTCAAATATCAAGGGGCTAGTTCCTGCTACTTGTAAATGAAAGAAGCATCTGTCCAAGACTGCAGTTACCTCTCACACTGAACAATGGGTCTGCATTAAGCATATAATAAAGACTCGCAGATAAAAGGCATACTTTACAACTCAAACGAGGGGGGACAATGCGGCACCAGGCCAGAGAATTCTTGCTTCATGCAGATCTCCCCACCGGTGCAAGAGAGGCAGCAGGAAGGTCAGAGAAGATCAGGGGGAAAGAAAACTTCACAGCCTGAACAAGCAGTGGGAAAACAAGCAGAAAAAAAAGTAGGCGAAAGAGTTCGGGTGCTCAACACCTTTTGAAACGGATCTGTAACCACACACAGAAGACTTTCTCCTGTTTGGTTCAACTCTTTTACATTTGTATGTACTCATGCAGTGTTAATAAAGCCTTAGGAAACAAAAATCAACAAAATTACCCCTCACACACTTTTTATTTCTCCTACACGAAACAATCTCCAAGACCTCTGGTGTACAGCTGGCCTCTAAAATAAAATGGAGTAAAAATACCAACATAAAACCTGGTAATTCCCAAGGTCTCCAAAATTTAGAAATATTTAGGTTTTGGAATTGTCCCTTCTTTCACTCTGTTTTAAAAGCAAACTTCTGATGTACCACATATTTAAAACCCCTGGCACGGCCTCACTGTGTTATAAGCTCGACCTGTGATTTGATAATACACGTGCAGCAAAACCTCTGAGGCGATACTGTGTGCTGACTAATGCCCTGATGCAACCCTGACTAGGCTGGGTGAAAACATCACAGAAGGAGCAAAATATTTGCTACATCTCTCAGCTGAGCCTCCAGCAGGGATCCTGCAGATGCCTAGTATTTACTCACAAGACGAGCACCTCAAACCACCTCTGTCAAGGCTTGCTATGGTTCTCTCCTTGGTAAGGAGGTAACTTGTGTTAGCCTGCACCATCTGCAGCAAATGCAGAAGTACATGTAAGGTGGACAGAGATTGCATCTGGACCTGAAGTATTTATAACACCTATCTGTGCACAATTATTCTAAACAAAACACGCTGATACGTTCTGTATTTAATAGACAATCTACTGAGGAAATAATGTACACCATAGTGGTATCAAGACATACTGCTGACGCCCTTGTTACACACTCTTACATGTTTAATAGCAAAGGAGTGAATTACAATTACAGAAATTGTAATGAATTTATATACTCATGTGCCTGTGCTTGCGTACGTGTTCATGCACAGAAGTAAAACCCATACAGATTACAGATTTTATTTATTAAAGCTACACAGAACTAGAAAGAAGTACCAAAGGCTGTACCGACTTCTATTTTCTTTTCACACAAAAAAACCACCCACATCACACACAGCTGAGAAATTAAAAATGCTTCTCTAGGCTTGCTGACAGGTAACGTTACATTGCGCAGATGTGAACAATCGGTCACTTCTGAGAGTGCCGCCCTAAGAAATTAAACAAATTTTGTGAAAGTTTGGGGGAAGTATACGTCTTAAAGTCTCA
>WAAD01037329.1:0-11704 GCA_013389945.1 Fregata magnificens
AGAGCACAGGCGGGGGGATGCCGGCGGGCAGCGCTGCTCAGCCGGGGGCTCGGCGAGGCGCTGGGTGCCCTGAGCATCCTCTCCCCGTGACAGGGCTGCCTCGGGGGCAGGTGCTGAGAGCAGCCGCAGGGTGCCGGGAGCTCTGGCTCGCCTCTCCCTGGGGAGTCATGGGCTGAGCCCATTCATGGTGGCTACGGCCCGTGGCAGGAGGGTGAACCCTGCGACGCCGGTGCACCGGCCGCTGCGGTGCCCGCCAGCCTCAGGGAGGGCTGTGTGAACGGTGTGCACCCTGGAGCCGTACCCAAACCGGGAGTGGGGGCTTGTTTCGTGAAGGCAGCGTGAAATGGAACCCTGGTGCACGAGGGACCCGACAGCTTAAATGGCAAAACACCCATCCCATCCTCCATCACACAGGTTTCTCACTCTGCCCCTCACCGTGGCGCCAGGGCCCAAGGGACGCGTCTGTGCCTGGCAGCAGGTTGGGGCAGGGGATGTCTGGCTGCACCCGGGCACTGGGAAGGAGCTGTGTGGTGTTTTGGGAGGGTGTCCTCTTCCCCCAGAGCCTGTGTGGCGAGGATGGTGCCCACGGGCACTGCTGTTCTTGGTGCGGTGCTTCTGCCGGGCCCGGGTGTCTTGGCATCGCTGCAGCACCGGGCACGTGGGTGCTGGGGGAGAGGTGCCGGGGGTGCCCGCACAGGGTGCTGCTCGCTGGGTGCCTGGCACCAGCCGACTCATCCCACGGGGTCCCCGGCAGAGGAGGCAGCACCGTGCTGGGGAGGGGGTCTGCGATAGTCCGGAGGCAAAGCCCCCGGGGCAGGCAGCTCCGTGTGGGGGAGGCAGAGACGGACAGATTGACAGCTCCGGGGGATGGACAGATGGCTGGATGGAGAAGCAGATGTGTACGAGGGATGGATGGATGAAGAGATTGATGGATGTGTTGGAGAGGGGGACGCATGGATAGACAGACAGATGCACAGATGGAGAACAGACGCCCGTTCCCTTCCCTCTCACCCTGGGTACGCCTGGGGTGCTGAGCTGGGGTGCTGCGCCGGTCCTCTTCCCCGAGGCTTGTCCGACGGTGGGACGCTGGCCAGGAACCTGCTGGGGCAGCGGGACAGCCGCGGGGCTCCCAATGTCCCCCGCCGAGCAGCTCGTGCCCACGCGGCCCCCGACAGCCCCCGGGCGGGTGGCACCGCTGGAGCCAGCCATCTCAGCCTTCCAGCTTGCCAGCTCTGCGGCCGCCCGGCTCTGCCTTGTGGCACGCCAAGCCTGGCTCAAAGCAGCCCCAAAACGCCTGGTGGGTTGTTTCCAGGGATGGCGGCAAGGCCTCGTCCCACCTCGGAGGTTTTGTATCCTGGTGGCCCCCCCACACCCGGCTCCTCGCCCTCTGCCTGCATTGGGGGCATGGGTTTTGCCTGCCTGCTCTGCCTGCTGGGCAGCCCCGCCGCGGTCCTGCCCTGCTCCCACCCGCATTGCGCCCGGGATCCTGCACAGGAGCGAAAGCTGCAAATTCACAGCTTTTCAGCTGCAACCTAAAAATAAGAGGTTTGGGAAATATCTAGCAAATGAGTGGGAGGATGAGAAGAGGAGGAATTAACAGCCTGGCACCATGCAAACAGCATCTGGGAAGCCCCGGTGTGGCAACACGGCCGCCTCGCTCCCTGCCCCGCGGCCCTCCGCCACGGCACGGCCTTCCCGCGGCGCAAGGGGATGCTCTGATGCCGTGCGGGGCAGGATCAGGCCCCCTCCCATCCCCGACTCCGCAGCATTGCCCCATCCCCTCCCCAGCACCCTCATCCCCATTCGGGCTCAGCATCACATCCCACCCCGGCTCTGCGGCTTGCGGCGACGGCTCGCGGCAAAATGTGGTGGTGGGGAAGCGTCGCTCGCTTGGCACCTTCTCCCGCNAGGGAGAAGTTTCTCTGCATGGAGCTGTGGCATGCCGGCTGCAGGGATAGGCTTTGATCGCCGCTTCCAGAGGCGGCTGGGGGGGCTCCGCACAGCTTTGATTTCTCCCCCGGGGTACTTTGCATTGATGGGTCTCGCCGCTGGGCCGGGGTGGGTGGGAGGATGCTCAGGGAGACGGGGCTGGAATACCGAGAAGCTGCAGGGGAGATGCCGTGCCCACCCCAAGCTGGGCATTTTGGGTTCTGCACCCAGAAATATGGCCCTGAGAGCCTGGCCGGGGCCGTCCTCGCCGAGGTCCCTGCAGAGGGGTCGGCCCCAGCCCCGGTGCCGGCAGATGCTGTCAGCTTGTGCCCGCTGCTCATCCAAAGCCCTTGGCCACTTGCCGCTCCATGGAAGAGGTTTCCAGCCTCTCTATCCTGTGCAGGAGCCTTTTGCTTGGGAGAGTGTCCAGGAGCTGAAACCCTTGCCTGGGTGCCCCTCGCAGGTGCTTTGTCCTCCCAGCGCTGCTGCGTGCCAGGGTGGGAAGTGCTGCTCCGGGGCCGTGGCCTTTGGTACAGGTCCATGGTGGGGAGTTGGGGGCGATGGGGGAGCTGTCAGTCGAGTCTGAGTGTCAGGACAGGCACAGGGAGACAGGGCGTCCCTGCCACACGGGGAAGGTGATCGGGCGGGGAAAGGGGTGTAGCTGCCCTTGAGTGTGAGGGTCTCACTGTGCCGGACTCGAGCGATGTCTGTCCTGGAGAGCTGAGTGTGCGCCGGGCCACTGAGATGCACAAAGCAACTGAGATGCACAAAACCGCTGAGATGCGCAAAGCCACCACGATGCACAAAGCCACCAAGATGTGCGGGGCCACTGAGGTGCACAAAGCCACCAAGATGCACAAAACCACCACGATGCACAAAGCCACCAAGATGCCCAAAGCTGCCGGGATGCACAGGGCCACCGAAGTGCACAAAGCTGCCGAGACGAGGACCGAGGCCAGGGAGGAGATGGGAGCAGGCTGGGGCACCGCAGGCTGTCCCCGTACCGGGCTGCCTGCACAGGGGTGCCTCCCTGCACATCGCCAGTGCCAGAGCTCAACCGCGTGTCGAATCCGTTGGCATCAGCAGCTCTCGCCGCGAGCGCCTCGCCTCCACCAGGCCGATCTTACAGGATCTCCGGCTTACACGCTGCTTAGAGGAAAATAATCCCTCTCGGATTTCTGCGCCTCTCACTTGTGCTCGGGTCTGGTTTTGAAGTGTTTCCTCCGCAGCCACAAAGGCCGGAGCTCGCTCGTGCTCCGGAGGCAGCTAAACCCACGCCTGCAGGAGCAGCAGCTTAGGGGAGATGGGCACGCGGCGGCACGCTGCCATCGCCGCCACCGGCCCCCTCTCCCAAGCACCCAGGGGACAGTGGGCATGGGGTGCTCCAAAAGGTGTGGAGAGGTGGCCTGCTTGGCCAAGCGCATGGGTCCTCCGTGCCCAGGTGCATGCTCGCAGGAGGGTATCTGGCCAGGGACCCTCTCCCTGCATGCACGGACCCTCTCCCCCAGCACGGGGACCCTCTCCCCCGGCGCGGCCGGCTGCTGCTCATGCAGCGCCACGCAAATCCCACGCTGAAGAGCTGTAGCGCTAACGAGGCAGGTAATCCCCTCATCAATAACCGGCTGTAAAAGCGGAATTATATCCCATCAAGCAGCATTGAATACTGATGAAAGAGCTGCAGGGCCGCGCCGCTACGCCGCCCCCTTCCCCAGCCTCCGCAGCCATCCCCTGCTCCGCCGGCGCGTGCAAGGGATGGGGAGAGCTGAGCCCTGGTGCCCCCATGGCGCTTCAAGCCCTTTCTATCCTCCAAGGGTGGACACCGGGTCTCCAGCTCACGGATCAGCCCCTCACTGTGCTCTTGGGATGAGGCAGGACCAGTGAAGGGCAGGTGTGATTTGAGGGGGGGCGTGCGGCTGCAGGGACTCCAGGGCAGGGGTGTGGACCCCCCCAATGCATGGGGCTGAGGTCCCACCGCCGCCATCTCGCACTCTCCCAGCTGTATCCGCACCGGCAGAGCAAAGAGATTTATGGTGAGCGCCGCATTTATCACCCTCTCTCGAGGCTGCGTCCCTGTGCACGCCGCGGCCGCGCAGCTCCCCGTGTCCCTCCAGCCTCTCGGTGCCCCCGTGCCCAGGGCCACCTGCCCCATGGCATCCCCATGCCAAGCATCCCAACCAGGGAGCTGATGCTGCCGGCATGGGGACACCACACAGTGCCCCGGGGCGGGGACCCAGGGCTGGGGACAAGCCAGGAGCTCCACTCTGCTCAGCTTCTCTAATTAACCAGTGCTAATTGCCCAGAAAATGAGTCATTTAAATCATGCTGAGGGTGGTAGCAGCCCGGGGGCCAGCATCTCTCCCCCAGCCCTGGGGACACAGCCAGCACGGGCTGAGGGACACGTGCCCCCGCCAGGGAGGTCTGGCACCTGCCTGTGCACAGGGACCCACGTGGCTGAGCCTGGAGGTCACTGGGGGCTAAGAGCCATGCTGTCAATAAGCCCCCGGCATCGCGGCGTGGAGCCCCCCGGGCAGGCGGGTCCCCGCCGGTGTAACCATCAGGCTCACCGGGTGATGCCAGGCTTGGGGCTGCGGTGGCAGCTTGGCACGGGGAATTTGGCCAGGGGTAGGTACTGCGCATGGGAACCGGCATGCACCAACGTCCCTCTCCAACCCCGTCGGCGGCAGTGTCCGGACACCGCGCTGGATTTCTCCTTCCTAAGCAGCGTAATCCCTCAGTTGTGCCATGCCAGCACCTCTGCAGGCAGCACGCATCCCTTCCCCTCGCCTTCTCCCCTTTGATTTCCCTCTCGCCAGATTACATTGAGGATGAACTTGACCCCGCAAGGACCGAAGCATCTCTTGAAGCTCCGGGCTAAGCCTGGAGGGGTTACGGCGGGGGTCCGTCTCACCGCAGTCATTAGCGTGCCTCTTGCATGGCGGCCAGGCAGGGCACTCTGCTTTCGGCACGTCACGGTGTCCCCAAGCAGGCATCAGGGCTGTGGGGAGCACCGGGGGGGTGAGCCGGCGTTTGGGGGAGCAGAGGAGGGCTCACCCCGATTCCGAGCCATGCCAGCCCGCCCGCGTAGCCCATGTGCCAAACTTGCACCGGTTGGTGTCCCCCACTGCCGAGAACTGGGCATCCCAAGGGGGGGCTGCCCCAGCCCTCCCCGCCGGCGCGGCTGCTTTACATCCCCCCAGCAGCTTATCTAGCTCAGGTTTATAAATGTTTGAAATTAAGGGCTGGTCCCAAATTCCCTCCTAGGCAACAGTTGCTAAGCGAGTTTTATACACAGGCTCCTCGTGACCGAGGAGCGATGGAGGGGCCCCCCTCACTGGGTTTGGACGGAGGGAGCATGTGTGCCGGCTGGCTGTGCTGCTGGCGAGGGGCTGGCCGTGGCCCTGGAGCCGTGACCCCCCTGCCCTGTCCCCTGAAACCCCCCGGGGCGACTTCACCACCCTCCTGCCCCCTCCATCCCGCCCTGGCAAGGGCTCAGCGCCGGCCGTGCGGCTGCTTAAGGGGCTTCTATAAAACTCCCCTTTATTGCCACCATCCCCTTTGCTTCTCCTTTTATTCCGCCGAAGGCCGCGGGGCTGCCAGTGCTGCGGCTGCTTCGGCACCCGTCTGCACGCCAGGGTGGGAGCGGGGCGCCGATGGCACCGGGGACCCTGCCGCATGCCGGGGGGATGCCTGAGCCCCCGATCCGGCCACCCGGCCGCTCTGACTCATCCCAGCCCCTGAGCCACTGGCAAATTTCATTACAATAACAAGGTCTGCGGGCAAATTAATTATTAACAATTATTGTTTAATATTTATACTGCAGTACAGCTACAGGCAGGCTGCTTCGGCCTCGCCGCTTCCCGCTGCCGGCTGTGGCTCGAACGATGGCCTGTCCCGGTCCCGGGGTGCAGAGCTGGCTGCCGGGTCCCCGCAGGGATGCCACAACGGGGGGTCGTGCCAGGGGACGGGGCTGAGCTGGGCTGGGGGTCCCACTGGACCCCCCCAAGCCACCTTGGGTCTGTATTAATCCTCCCACGGTGCCAGGGCCATCACGCTTGTTGGCAGTGTGGCCGTGAGCTCGGCGACTGTGCCGGGGCTGCCAGATGCTGGGGACACCCTGTGCCGGGCGGGGGGTCGTGGGGGGAGGCAGGGCAGGTCCCTCGGGGGCTGGCGAGGGGTTTTCCTGCCCACGGGGCTGCTTGGGTGCAGGACAGGAGCAGGGTGGGTGGGAGATGCCTGCCTGGCCCCGTAACCATCCCCAGCGCCCGTGGGGGGTGATGCTGGAGCAGCAGAGGGGTCCACCCCCACTTTTGGGGTCCCCAAGGTTGGCCCCATGGCCGGGCTGGGGAGCAGCAGAGGAGCCTGCTGCCTGACCCCTCCCCAGCAGCCCCTGCCAAGCGCCCGCGCTGCCGTTTGGGGTGAATCTGTGTGGGTTTGGCTGACCCAAAGAGGGAACCCCTACTGCGGGGTGGCTGTGGGGCACCGATGGAAAGGGCACAGATCCAGCGAGGAAATGGGATGGCTTGTCTGGAGGGGATGGGGAAGGGGAAGGGGAAGGGGAAGGAAAAGGGGAAGAGGATGGTGAAGGTGAAAGGATGGGGAAGGGATGGGGATGGGATGGACATTGGGAAGGCAAAGAGGAACGGAAAGAGGAGAGGGGAAGGGGAAGGGGTGGGCAAGGGGAAGGGCTGGGGATTAGGAAGGCGAAGGGGAAGGGGAAGCAACACAAAGCAACAGCCGCTGCGCCGACATGGCATGGTGGGAGCTCCAGGAGGCACCTGGTGATGCTGCGACCTTTGCCGGACATGCCAGCGCTCCCAGGGTGCTGGCAGAGATTAAAGCCTTTGCTCTGTGCCAACCTGAGCTCCTGGGGAGCGCTGGGGGCCAGGGCGTCCTGCCGGGAGCCCGGAGCCAGCGGAAGGGGCCGGCGGGGAGGCCACTGTGCTGGGGTGTTTCATGGGGTTGGCGCCTGTTAGCTGGACCCCGTTCCCCGCGTTTGCTCTCCCCATTCTAGCCCAGTCATCCCCGGGTGCTGTGTGCAGGGCGCTGTACTCATGCCCACACCGGGGACGCCCCCGGGTGGGTGGCTGACCCCCCTCCCCGTCCCCTCGCTGAGCGGCGGCTCTGCTCTGCTCCCCCACAGGGGCTCCCTCCCGCGACGTCCTCCTCGTCTCAGCCATCATCACCGTCAGCCTTAGCGTCACCATTGTCCTCTGCGGGATCTGCCAGTGGTGCCAGCGCAAACTGGTAAGTGTCTCCGCGCCGGCCGGGTGCCCGAGGTGGGGAGTGGGTACGGGGCACCCTTCCGCCCTTCCCGGGGTCCTGGGGTGCGCTGGAATGGGGGTCCCGGCCACCCTCTGCCCCTGGGTGGTGGCTGGGGTGGGGATCCCGCTGGGTGGGGGGCGACGCCGGCCGCCGGGGCAGCNAGGCTGCCGGCAGGCAGAAGCAGTTGCCGAGAGCGGTTTGCAGTGGGTGCCGGCTGCAGCTTTTATTTTGCTCTTTAGGAGATGTGATAATTAAATGTTTGGGCGAAATTGTTTGTGCGGCATAAAGGGAAGTTTCCAAATACATATATATATATTTGCGACAAGCGGTAACGATCTGGCCCCTGTCCTGCTGGGCATGCTCCTGCCTGGAAGAGCCCCGTGGGAAGGCAGCCAGCCTGTCCCTGGCAGCGCCGGGTGCTGTGAGCCGGCCCCGCCGCCCACTGTGCCCCCCACCGCAGTCCCTCAGCACCCTGGGGCACCCGGCTTCTCTTCCCGAGCCCCACTGCGGCAGGAGGGCCTTTGGCTTGGGACAGCACTCCCTCCTGCCCCGCGTCCTTCCTCCTCCTCCTCTTCCCGGAGCAGCCTGGCATCAGGATCCGGCCACGTTTCCTTTGCCATCAGATTCAAATCTGGGTCAAGTGCTGCGATGGCGGCAGCTCTTCCCGCACGGGAGATGCCCGCCCTGGCGCTGCCGGCGGCTCTCCTCGAGCCACGGGAAGGCAGGGCTCCCCCAGAAAGGCGAGAGGGGGTCCGGCCGGGGACGAGGCAGGGTGGGAGCCGCTGCAGCTTGCGGGGAGGGGAGATGGGTGGGAAGGGGAAGGGGTTTCCAAGCTTGCTGGTGCCACCCAGGGAAGGGCAGGCTTGACGTGGCGGAGGGTTAAGCACCGGGGAGGAGAAGGGCCGGTTGTGCTGAAGGAAGAAGCTGGCAGAGGAACAAACAAGTATAAATTGGCCGGGAAGGCGTTCAGGCTGGGAATGGAAAGGCGCATCCCGGCCGGCGACGGCGCAGAGCTGGAACGGCTGCGTGGGAACCACGGCCAAACCTGCTGAACGCCTGCCGGGCTGGCCCCGGTCTGCGCCCGCGCGGCAGCCCTGGGTCGGCTAGTGCCAGGGGAGCGTGGGCCAGCAGCCGCTGCTGCCGTGTCCCCACGATCCCTGCACTGTGGCTGGCTGGGGACAGCACTGAGCACAGCGCTCAGGGCTGGCTTCCTCCAGGATGGCCCATGGGTGTCCAAGGAGGTCCGGCATCCCTGTGCCGCCCGGGAGGATTAGCCTGTGGGCATCCAAGGTGATCCAGCATTCCTGCAGCTCCCAGCAGGATTAGCCTGGGGGCATCCAAGGAGGTCAAGCATCCCTGCAGCTCCTGGCAGGACGAGCCCATCGCTGTCCAAGGACACCCGTGCTGAGGGTGCAGGAGTCCTTTGACGCAGCACTGCCAAGGAGACGGCTCTGTGCAGAGGTGATGAGGCTGGGGAGAAGGAGAAGGGAGAAATACTCTCTGTTTCGTGGGCAGGCTGCATGCAGGGCTGGCTCCTGCAGGAGGGATGCTTGCAGGTCCAGGGCCACCGTGGTGGGAGGGCTGGTCCGCAAGCCCAGCCTGCTCCGGAAGCTGCTCCCGTCCCACCTCGGCCTCCCCGCACCTGCGCGGAGCAGCCTCCGCTCCTAATTGTTCGCTAATTGGCATTAATTGTGCTCTTGTCCGCCCTGGATCGGAGCAGCACGCTGAACCTGCCGTCGGAAATCACAGTGAAGTGCCCTGATTACAAGCCCCAGTTAGGAGCGAGCGCCTGCTTCATTATCATATGGCAGCTCTTCCCTTTCGGTGGGGAAGGTGAACTCAATTAATTCAGGTTCAATTAATCCTAAAATTACCCGCTCCTCCCCCGGTGAGGCCGTGGAAGGGTATGCGGGTGGTGGCTGCTGCTCTGTCCTTGGGGTGACACAGGGCACGAGCCCCCCCTGCCCTCCAGCCCCTTGGGGACGGTGCCCAGGAGCCAGGGCAGCCGGGCCAGCGTCTCCCCTGTGCCTTTGCTGGCTCATAAGGGCCAAGGGATGAAGCTCTCAGGAGTTTTGCTGCCTGGCTCAGTGGGATGGAGCCCAGCGACCGGGAGGCTGTAAGGGAAAAGGGCAAAATCCAGGTCAAACCCTCCAGCTGATGGAGGTGCAGCCCCGGCAGCTCCCATCCCCGTCCTCTGCCGCGGTGCTCTGCAGCGCGGTGGGGGTCTCCCCGCCGCCCCCTGAACCCCTCTCCTCTCCTCTCCTCTCCGCAGGGTAAGCGTTACAAGACTTCCCTGGAGACTGTGGGAACTCCGGACTCCAGCCGAGGCCGCAGTGAAAAGAAAACCATCAAGTAGGTGCCAGGGTAGAGGGGAGAGGGGCAGGGGGCTGCAGCGCCGGGAGGCTCTCTGCCCACAGGTCTGGCACAGCCGCAGCCTGCTCAGCACCCTGCCCTCTGCCACACGCCATCCCCCAGTCGTGGGTGCCCTGCCCGCATGGGGACACGTGCCGGATTGGTGTCGGCCTGGCCGGCAGCAGGGAGGTCCCTCCTTGGGGACAGAGGTGGCCGTCCCTCTGCTCCCAGCGAGGAGGGTCCGTGTCCAGCTGAGCCCTGGCAGAGCGAGTTTGGCAGCGGCTGCTTGCCTGGCTCTGTCCTGGGGGCAGCGGGGGCTGCCGGGGAGATCGAGCGATGGGTGGTCCCCACCGTCATGCCAAAGCTTCGCCGATCCCCGCTCCTCCTGCAGCTGCCTGCAGGATGGGATGGTCCCCCCGGTTGGGGCGGAGGTGTCCCCAGGTCCCCCAGCCCCAGTGCGAGAGGGGCTCTGGGAGACCGGGAGAGCTGGCGGGTCTCTCCAGCACTCTCCGGTACCCCTCCTGGCTCACCCACCGAGTTGCGGGCTTGACCAGATGGAGCCGCAGGACCTCAGCGTGGGTGTCCCCAGGGATGTCCTGGGTCTGGGCATGCAAAGCCCGAGCCCTGCCCCGCTGATGGAGCCCTCCCTGGCCCCGCTGCGTGCCTGGCTGGCATGGCTCTGCAGACCACGGGCATCAGGGATGCGGTGGGGAAAGGAGAGCGGAGCTGGGGCATCTCACAGCACTGGGTAGGGAGTGAGGAGGGGGGTTGGCAGCCGGGGGATGCTCTCCGGGGCACCCCAGCTCCAGCTCTGCCCCCTGCACCCCCTGGCACCCCGCAGGGCTCTTGGGAGGAGCCAGGGCTGGACCACCAGGAGGGAAATAGCCCCTGCCTGGATTAAGGCTGTTGCAAACCTCCTCCCTTGGCTGGCCTGGCCTCCTGCCCAGGGTGTTATTGGGGTGCAGGCGTCTGGGGCTACCTCAGGCACCCCTCCGCCTGGGCGCAGCCTGGCCAGCTGCTCCCAGCAGCACCGGGGCTGGCCGTGCCCCGCTGGGACCGGAGGGGTGAGGCATGTCCCCTCCTGACGGCACGGCACAGGCGGCTCTCCCTCCCCGGCTCTGGCAGGGTCCGCACAGCCGGGCTCAACCCAGAGCCGCAGGCAGGCATCGATGAGGGGCGTGAGGGCTGGGCACCGGCGGCTTTTCAAGTCCCCCAGCGCCAATGGGGAGCTGCTCGGCTCCACAGCCCCTGGCACGCAGCTCCGGCCGGGCAGCGGGGTGCTGCAGGCGGCTTGCCGGAGCCAGGAGGTTCAGGCTCCACGCTGGCAGCGGGCTGGTTTGGCAGGAGGGGACCCAGAGGGGTCTGCGACGCGCAGCAGCATCATGGTTAACCAAGCGGCGTGCACTTCCAGGACCCGGCTGCTGAGGAGGCGAGGATGCACGGACACGCATGCCGAGGATGCACAGACACGTGTGCCGGGGACACTGTGCCGGCACCACACTCGCCGGCACCTCTCTAACCTCACTCCATCCTTCTCTCCTTCCCAGCTGGCAGAGCTGCCTGCTCCTGTCTCTCCACAGCTCTGCCCTGCTCCATCCATCCATCCGTCTGTCCGTGTGTCTGTGTATGTGTGTGTCGGTGTCCAAGGGGTGGGTAGCTGCGCGCCCCGTCTCTCTCCGCAGGATCCCGGCGCTCCGGGGGCGGAGGGCTGCTTTTCCTCCCCTCTCGCAGGAATTCAGCTTCTCTCTCTTGTATTTCCCTTTTCTTTCTCCCCTGGTCTCCGGCCGCTGTAGCGATCTAGACAGAGACTTTTGGAATAACAATGACAACACAGTGCAGCAGAAATGGAGCTCCTACCCTCCCAAGGAGTTTATACTAAACATTTCACCTTACGCCCCGTACGGTGATCCGCGGCTTTCCCTCAAGTGAGTCTCTCCTTACCGGGTTTGCTCCGTGTAGTGAGTATATGGGCAGCACCCACTCGCCTTCCTCCTCCTCCTCCTCCCGGGCTCCCTGCACGCCACCCCATGGGCAGCCCCATGGAGACGAGCAACCCCTCCTTCCCGCTCCCCCGGGGGCGACCGGGGCCGCGGCGGGTCCCCCCTCCTCACGGCGGCGCAGGACGGGGTTGCGCGTTGGGGGCACCCCCTCGGCGTGGGGA
>WAAD01037329.1:20127-32818 GCA_013389945.1 Fregata magnificens
TGCTGCCGTGCTCCCGGGTGGCATGCTGCAGGTCCCAGGGCACCGGCTGGCACCCAGCCCTGCCTGGCGGCAGCGCGGGCAGAACCGGCTGCCTGCGTCGGCCGGGGCCCCTCTGTGCGGGGAGGCTGGTGGGCTGCAGCGGATGGCACGCAGCCCGGCTCTGCCCGCATCCCAACGGGCAGCCTCTGCTGAGGGCACAGCCCAGGTGCAGCATCCGCTGGGAGAGGGGGTCTGGGGGAGCCCCTCACTGTCTCGCCCTTGGCCCTTGGCCCCTCTCCTCTAAGGTGCTGCCTCTCTTTCCCCAGGTTGCCGGCCGGCGGCAAGGCGGTGAACACGGCGCCGGTGCCCGCGCAGCCACCACACGATGAGTCCGACCGCAAGACAGAGCCACGCTCCTCCGTCTCCGACCTGGTCAACTCCCTGACCAGTGAGATGCTCATGGTGGGTGCATGGGGTGCGCTGGGGACAGGCTCCCCAGGGACGACATCCCACCCTGGGCATCTCTCGGGCGTCTCCTTGCACCCCCCACCCGGCTCTTCCCCGCGCCTGCCCTGTGCCGCAAGCACCCTGGCACATCCCAGCTCGCTCTGCCAAGCCCCCGTCAAAGCCGGGCGCCGCAGCCAGCGCAGCCCCGGCTCAGCCAAGGTGATGCAGCCGTCCCTCCCGGGCTGGCACGAGGGAGCGGTGCCGGAGCTGTGAGGGACGGGCTGTCAGGAGGAATTTCGTTAATTAGCGCTCCCCGTCCCCGGGATGCGTGGCGCCGAGCCAGGAGTCATCTGAGGCGATGGTGGCGGCAGGGAGCCGGGGAGAGGCTGATGCCCTCTGACAGCTTGCGGAGCTGGGGGTCGGGTGCTGGTGCGAACCGAGTTTGGGTGCCGAAACGGCGGGGACAGGGGTGTGCAGACGCCGCTGGTGGTCCCCTGATGGCACCGCAGCACTGTGCTCACTACCCTTCTCGCCCCGCCGCAGCTCTCCCCAGGCTCCGAGGACGACGAGGCTCACGATGGCGTCAGCCGGGAGAACCTGGGCCGCATCCAGTTCAGCGTCGGCTACAACTTCCAGGAGTCCACCCTGACCGTCAAGATCATGAAGGCGCAGGAGCTGCCAGCCAAGGACTTCAGCGGCACCAGCGACCCCTTTGTCAAGATCTACCTGCTCCCCGACAAGAAGCACAAGCTGGAGACCAAGGTGAAGCGGAAGAACCTCAACCCGCACTGGAACGAGACCTTCCTCTTCGAAGGTAGGGGCTGGGATGGACTGGGGTGGGAGCGGAGTGGTGCGGGACCCTCTGTCCTCCCTCCTGGGCTGGACCAGCTCAGCTCGAGCTGCCGACGTGGTGGCCATCGGTGATGAGATGGGTTGGCCAAGCCGTCAACGCCAGGTTGGAGGTGTTTGCTCTGTGTCCCATGAAGGGGACACGGGGGGAGGCTCCTTCTCGCCTCGGCAGGCACCCATGGGTGGCTGCACAGAGGGGGATTAATCTGCTACCAGCCATCACGGTGGCCCGAAGCCACAAGAGGTGCCCCATGCTGTTGTCTGCTCCCCATCCACTGCCTGGTGCCAACATCTCCCCATCAGCACAGGCAAGGCAGGGTGGCACCGGCACCAGCACTGGGTGCTGCTTGGCGTGGCCGCGGCAGCTCCTCATCCCCTCTGTCTCTGGCACAGGGTTCCCCTACGAGAAGGTGGTGCAGCGGGTGCTGTACCTCCAGGTCCTGGACTACGACCGTTTCAGCCGCAACGACCCCATCGGGGAGGTGTCCATCCCCCTCAACAAGGTGGACCTCACCCAGATGCAGACCTTCTGGAAGGACCTGAAGCCATGCAGCGACGGCAGCGTAAGGCCCTGGTCCCCCTCCCATCCGCTGGGGACAGTCCTCGAGGGGAGGCTACCCCCTGTCCCTGTGGTGTCCCAACAGGGCCACCCTCGTGCTACTCCAACAGGGACATTTTCTGCTTTGTGAGAAGGTTCAACATCTGATGGAGAGGTTTCTCTTCCCAAATCTTTATCTTTATATTAAGGCACTAAGTAGCCTAAAGCGAGTGTCTCATTTTGGGTCAAAAAGAGCTGTTTCAGGTAGATCTAAACCAAAAGTTTTCTTTTTCTCCTGCCTCCAGCAAGAGCAGAAAACGCCCCACTGGGGATGGCCCCATTTCCTCCTGCCCTGATTTTCCATGCAGCCCCAAAATCCACCCTTGGGACGGCTCGGGGGGGTCTCAGCAGAGCACCTCACTCCCGTGGTGGGACACAGGGGCTTTGGGTGCCCCGTCAGGGCTCGGGCTGGGTGCCACGGCAAGGGGCGGGTGTTTTTGGGGCACCCACCTAAGGGCCTCCGCGGGTCCCACAGGGAAGCCGTGGGGAGCTGCTGCTGTCGCTGTGCTACAACCCCTCCGCCAACTCCATTGTGGTGAACATCATCAAAGCGCGTAACCTCAAAGCCATGGACATCGGGGGCACGTCAGGTACGAGCTCCGGCTCCTGCCATGCCGGGCATCGCTGCCCGACACCCAGCCAAGGCTGAGAGCAGCTCCTGTCCCCCCAGACCCCTACGTGAAGGTGTGGCTGATGTACAAGGACAAGCGGGTGGAGAAGAAGAAGACAGTGGTCATGAAGCGGTGCCTGAACCCCATCTTCAATGAGTCCTTCGCCTTCGACATCCCCACGGAGCGGCTGCGCGAGACGACCATCGTCATCACCGTCATGGACAAGGACAGGCTGAGCCGCAACGACGTCATTGGCAAGGTGGGTCCCGCGGCATCGGCGCGCGGTGGAGGGACTCCGGCAATGTGTCTTGCCGAGGGATGGCGCCTGGGGGACAACCGGGTCCCTGGCTGATGGCGACCGGTGCCATCTCAAGCTGGAGAGGAAGGTGGAGCGTGGTGGGGGCCCCTCGTGTTGGCTTTCCCTGGACATCTTCGGTCCCGGCCGCGGCACAAGTGGGGAGACAATGTCACAGCCCCCATCCAGCACAGCGATGCCCCGTGCCTCCCGCCACGCCGTGCTGCGGCACAGCCTGCGCCGGGGTGAGCTTCAACCTGCCAAAAGTCTATTTATAGTGAGGCAAAAATCGAAGTCCCTGATGGCTCCAGTGTGCTGCAGCGCCAGGTAGAGCCGGAGCCGCCCCCCCAGTGCCACCGTCCCCGGCTGCGGGAGAGCAGGGATGGGGCGTGGGGCTTGGCCGGGGGCCCCAGGGTTCGCATCCGCCACCGGGCAGGCCCCAGCCCCCATCCCCGTGCCGGGATTACCCACCACCTCCCGACGAGGGGAACAGAGGAATTCATCCCCTCTCGATTTCATTTATGTTAAATCCATCCAGCTCTCCGCTCGTTAGGGTAACAATGACAAACGAGCGCAGTAATCTCCGTTATTACCGCTCACCGCAGAGAGTCGATGATCCCCAAACGCAGCGCTGTAATCAAGAAAACACATAGATTAGGATAAACCCCGGAGAGGGCAGCCAGAGCGGCTCAGCACCACGGGCTGCTGGAGAGGGGCAGAGGTGCCGACATCCCCGGCGCGGGCACAGCGCGGAGGGGACGTCGCCGGTGGCACGGGCACGGCTGCACCCAGAGCCCAATGCCAGCCAGCAGGCTGGACGGACAGACAGACAGACGGTTCCCGTGATGTTTCCGCTTTGCATTAAAGCTGCCAGGAGCGTTGCAGCACGAGAGCAAAGCTGTGCTGCCGGCGGCGGAGCAGAAGGAGCGGAAGACGTGCCCTTCATGCCCCGGCTGCCCCGCCGTGGCCAGCAGCCTGCTAATCACTTTTGATCTCATAATTAGCAGCAAGCCCCGCTCTGGCGTGGCGATCCACTTAGCTGGAGTGGCGGTACGGGCTCCCCGAGCTGTCAGCTGTGGGCAGGGCTGGCACGTGCGGTTTTCCGCGTCACCGTATGGAAAATTGATGGATAAAAATAGCCCGGCCCTGCGCAGAGCCCGGGGCCGGTGCCCACGGCTGGTGGCACGTGCCGGGGGAGTGGAGAGGGAGGAGGTCGGTAGCGAAGGCGGCAGCGCCCGGGAGCGGGATTGGGCTGGAGGGGCCGGGAGCGGAGCTGTGGGTCCAAGGGCTGCCTGTCCCTGCAGATCTACCTGTCCTGGAAGAGCGGCCCCGGGGAGGTGAAGCACTGGAAGGACATGATTGCCCGTCCCCGGCAGGCGGTGGCACAGTGGCACCAGCTGAAGGCCTGAGCACCCCAGGACAACGGGGCTG
This sequence comes from Fregata magnificens, assembly GCA_013389945.1. Classification (NCBI taxonomy): domain Eukaryota; kingdom Metazoa; phylum Chordata; class Aves; order Suliformes; family Fregatidae; genus Fregata; species Fregata magnificens. Next base: position 24,338 of record WAAD01037329.1, read on the forward strand.
GGGGTCCCCCTTCCCGGCCCCCATCACCCCTCCGAGGGGTTCCCGGCGAGGAGCCAAGGGACCGGTGGGACGGCAGCCCAGCTCGTGGGGACCCTGCGGTAGGAGGGGGATGGAGCCCTTTGGCCCCCCGCTTTCGCCTCTCCCCGGTGCTGGGGCATGGGGGCATGCAGCCACCCAGGACCCCCAGCCAAGAAGGGTGCCAGAAGCGAAGACCCCCCCGTCCCCATCCCCGCTGCTGGGCAGGACTTCTGCGAGTGCTTCCAGCCCCGGTCCCTGGGAGCCCCTCTGCCCCTCCCCAGCCTCACCCCCCATTTCAGGGGGCCAGGCTGCGGGTGCGAGAGGGGGCCCCCCTTCCCCTCCCCTTTCAGCTCAATAAAACCTCTCCGAGCTGTCAGCGTCGCTCAAGCGGGGCCGTGGAGCCCCCCATGCCCTGCCTCGTCCCCACCGCCCTCCCCGAGCCCCCTGGCCACGCTGGACTGGCGCGGGGTGGGGGGCATCCAGGGGGGAGGGCAGCCCCCTTCCCCGGGCCAGGCATGGGCTCCTGGGATTGGAAGCCATGACACAGTTCGTTAGCCAAAGCAGGCTCGTTTGTGCACTGCCTTCAGCCGCGTTTGATGCTTTACCTCCGTTTTCGGGCTCAGCGGGAGGTCGATAACCCTGTCCCGGGGCTCGTCCCCNGAGCCCCAGAGCATCCCCTTCCAGCCGGGCTGACCCAGGCACCAGGGCTGGTCCGGGATGCCCGTGAGCCCTGTGCCCAGCGCTGGGGTCCCTGGGGGATAAGGGATGGAGCAAGCGCCGTTGTCCCCATCCTGGGCATGTGGCATTCCCTGGGCCAGCCAGCCTGGCAGAAGCGGTGCCAGCAGCATCCCTGTGGTTCCTGCATCTCCCTGTCGGCTCCCCCCGGATGCACGTGCCGGACCCCTGCCCGCTCCCCGGGGCCGAGGCTGCCGGTAACAGGGGCTCCCCAAAGTGGGGACAGACCCACCTGGGAGCCCCACGGGGCGCAGGGGCTCGGGGCAGCTCCTGGGGGGGTGATGGATGGGGTCACCCAGCGGGGTCGTGCCCTGCGGGTCCTCCCCACCACCCTGCGCTGGCGGGGTCGGCAGCGGCTCACCGCAGTGGACGCAGGTCCTGCCAGGACCTTCCTCTTGCCAGGACTGCCGGATGGTGGAGCGGGTCCAGCACGACCACAGGAGTGCTGGGTGTGATGTGACACATCCATGCCCGTCCCCATCCCCAGCAGATGACACCGGTGAATCTTGGTGTCTCGCTGCTCTGCCAGGACTGGCGCAAGGCGGGGACGCGGTGGCCAGTGTGTGTGTGTCTTGTGGGGGCTCCCGGGGTGCCCCGCCAGCCCCCGTGCTGGGTAAGCGGAGCCCCTTCAGGCTGGCCGGCGTGGGGGCACCTTGCAGCTCCCTCTGAACGGAGGGGCATTGGCCGAGCCCTCCCAGAGGAGGGGAGAGGTGGGTGCTGCCGCCTCCGCAGCCATCTCAGGTAGGGCACGGCCACCTGCGGGCACGGGGGCACCCAGAGCGAGCCTGAAGGCAGCCGGGTGCCCACCAGCACGGAGTCACCCCGCCTGGCCAGGGGTCCCCCGTCCTCAGTCTTCCTGCTCCCTCCGCTGCCCCCGTGGCACCCACCACCCTTCACCCCTCCCGCACCCACGGAGAGGACACTGACACCCCACCACAGGCTGCCACCAAGTCACCCCCAGGGTGCCACCAAGGCCACAGGCTCTCCCTTGGGGGGGCTGTGTGCAGCCGGGAGCCTGGTTTCAGTGAGTGTTTCACCCCATCGCCGTCATCCCTGCGCGTGTCCCAGCCCGTGTACAGGCACCCGGTGCGCCCCGCGGCAGGCACGTCTCCGCGAGCGGTAACGCCACCCCACTGGGCTGCACGGGGGCACGGGGCGCTGGGTGGGGGGGCACCCGCTGAGCCCCCGAGGTGCTCCACGGGGTTTCTCCACTGCACAGGGGGGCAGCCTGCACCAGAACCTCCCCAAAAGTCCCCGAGGTGCCCGGCTGCTCCTTCTCCTGCCGAGGGGGACATCCCCACCACCCCGGGGCCATGCAGGGACAAGCCACCGGGGGACACAGTGGCAGCGGGACGGTCCCGTGGCTGCAGCCGGGAAGGGTTTGGCAGCCCCCACGGTCCCTCTTTAGACGATTTTGGACAATCTGGAGAGAAGTCATAATACTACTACTACAGTAATAATAATGCTTTTAGGGACATTTGTATTTTTATCATATTCTCTCTTTTTTTAACATAAGAGATTTACATGCCTGGGGAAGGGGCCGGAGCCGAGGGGCGGCAGGGCCAGGGCACCCCAAGGCCGGGCACCGCGGCAGGCTGTGCCGGGCCCCCCCGAGCCCCGGGGGCTCCCCGGGGGCAGGGGCAGCCCATGCACCGGCAGGGCTGTGCCAAGCTGGGTGCCCACCCATCGCCCCTCGGGCACCCCGCTCCTCCGGGAAGGATTTCTTGTCTGCGGTTGGCTCCCCGGGGCTTGTGTGTTCATTTTTAACTCTAGAGCTCTTAGCCGTTATCTTGTTCAGGTATCTCTCTTCTTCATGTGACGGTAACATCCAACTGGTGTGTAAAATACAGAAAAACAGAAAAAAAAAGACCAAAAAAAAAGACAAAAAAAAAAATAAAGACAAAAGCCCAGACCGGCTGACGAGCGGCTGGAGCAAAGGGATGCCCGGCTGGCGATGCCACCCCGCTGCCGGTGGCTTTGCTGCGTGGGGGTGGCCGTGGCCGGCTGCCCCCTTTTCTAATAACAGCAGCAGAGGCCGGGGCTGGCACCGCGGGGAGACTGGGGGGCAGGAGCCGGGGCATGCAGGTCGGGGCGCCTTCTTTGCAGAATCCTATTTTTGGGGAGCGGGGCCCCTCGTTTTCTGGAGGTCGCCCCTGTTCTCAGTAATAAAGGACAGTCAGTAACTGCCAGCGTGCCTCTTCTCTGGGCTCGGGGGGGTGTGGGGGGCGGCTCCTGTGGTCCCCAGGCAGCTGTGCCCGCAGCGAGCGCTGGTCGGAGTGGGGAATGGGGTCCCAGTGTCACCTGCACTTGGCTGAGCATCCCCCCCAGCACCGAGCATCCCCCGCAGCACTGAGCATCCCCCCAGCAACGGGCATCCCCCCCAGCACCGAGCATCCCCCCCAGCACTGAGTATCCCCCCAGCACCGAGCATCCCCCCCAGCACTGAGTATCCCCCCAGCACCGAGCATCCCCCCCAGCACTGAGTATCCCCCCAGCACCGAGCATCCCCCCCAGCACTGAGTATCCCCCCAGCACCGAGCATCCCCCCCAGCACTGAGTATCCCCCCAGCACCGAGCATCCCCCCCAGCACTGAGTATCCCCCCAGCACCGAGCATCCCCCCCAGCACTGAGTATCCCCCCAGCACCGAGCATCCCCCCCAGCACTGAGTATCCCCCCAGCACCGAGCATCCCCCCCAGCACTGAGTATCCCCCCAGCACCGAGCATCCCCCCCAGCACTGAGTATCCCCCCAGCACCGAGCATCCCCCCCAGCACTGAGTATCCCCCCAGCACCGAGCATCCCCCCCAGCACTGAGTATCCCCCCAGCACCGAGCATCCCCCCCAGCACTGAGTATCCCCCCAGCACCGAGCATCCCCCCCAGCACTGAGTATCCCCCCAGCACCGAGCATCCCCCCCAGCACTGAGTATCCCCCCAGCACCGAGCATCCCCCCCAGCACTGAGTATCCCCCCAGCACCGAGCATCCCCCCCAGCACTGAGTATCCCCCCAGCACCGAGCATCCCCCCCAGCACTGAGTATCCCCCCAGCACCGAGCATCCCCCCCAGCACTGAGTATCCCCCCAGCACCGAGCATCCCCCCCAGCACTGAGTATCCCCCCAGCACCGAGCATCCCCCCCAGCACTGAGTATCCCCCCAGCACCGAGCATCCCCCCCAGCACTGAGTATCCCCCCAGCACCGAGCATCCCCCCCAGCACTGAGTATCCCCCCAGCACCGAGCATCCCCCCCAGCACTGAGTATCCCCCCAGCACCGAGCATCCCCCCCAGCACTGAGTATCCCCCCAGCACCGAGCATCCCCCCCAGCACTGAGTATCCCCCCAGCACCGAGCATCCCCCCCAGCACTGAGTATCCCCCCAGCACCGAGCATCCCCCCCAGCACTGAGTATCCCCCCAGCACCGAGCATCCCCCCCAGCACTGAGTATCCCCCCAGCACCGAGCATCCCCCCCAGCACTGAGTATCCCCCCAGCACCGAGCATCCCCCCCAGCACTGAGTATCCCCCCAGCACCGAGCATCCCCCCCGAGCATCGATCACCCCCCCACCGCATGCACAAGGAGAGGGGAGGATGGGACAGGCCATGCTTGAGGATGCCCTGGTGAAGGGGGCACATGTCAGGGCAGGGGGGAAACACCCTGAAGGGTCCCTGCGAAGGGAGGGGACAAGGAAAGCCACCTGGCCAACCTGCAAGGGCTGCAGGGTTGGGCCTGCTAACGAGGGCAGTTAACGAGGGCAATTAATGAGGGTTCATTAAGAGCAGCCCTAGCAAGAAGCTCTTTCTCAAGGTGAGGTGGCTTCAAGTGGTGGTCGTGCTGGGAGGTGGCTCCTAGGAGCAGTGCGGGACCCTGCCCGGGCTTGGGGCCCCCATGGGGGTTTTGGGGTCCCCCAGCCCCGGGGGATGATGCTGACAGCCTCAGCTTGCACTGAGCCGGGTGACGCAGCCAGCAGGTCCCTGCGGGCAGCAACAGCGCCAGAAAGGTGAGTGCCCATCCCAGCCGGGTCGGGGTGTGCTGGTGGGTTTGGGCTGGGTCCCTGGGGGGTGACGTGCTGGGTAGGGACTGGAATATGGCTCCAGGGTGGGGGGGCAGAGGTGGGGGACCACGTCCTGGGCAGATGCCTGTTGGCGAAGCAGGAGGCACATGGCTGCCTGGGGTGCTGGCTGGCACCGCAGAGGCTCGAATGGCTGTGTTAAATAATTCAGCAAACACTGGTCTTAAATAAATAAAAGAAACTCCAAACGCGGGGATGGCAGGAGAGACGTGTCCTCTGTGTCCAGGATGGCATCCCTCCGGATCTGGCTTTCAGGGGCTGAGACACAGTATTGGAGGTGGCAGTGGGGAACAGAAGGGGACAAGGCTGTCCCCTGGCTGGCTCCTGCGTCCCAGCGAGCGTCAGGTCCCTACTGCTTGCACCCCTTCAGGCTCTGGTTTATATCCAGCTGAGCCAAACCTGGAGGTTTTGGCAGCAACAAGCCACCAACGGTGTCAGTGCCACCGAGCCTGGCTGCTGTCTGGGCTGTGTTACACCGGAGCTGGGTTTCTTTTATCATGCTGCATCTTTGAACACAGCAAAAAGAAAATACGCTTGGCCGCGTGCGGCGATCCCAGTGCTCCTGTTGCATGGAGCTGGTCCGAGCAGCAGCGATCCCCAAGCTCCTTTGTGGCTGCAGCCAGCGGGAGCAGATGGGAATAGCAGCATGATCCCAGCTGCGGCGAGGCCACAAACCGTTGTACGCAGGGATGGGAGAGTGGGCAGGGATATATATAGAGACAGACGTATGGATGATGCACTGCGCACACGCCTCGCCGGGTGCTGGGGCTCAACGATGCCAGCGTCCCCAAAATACTTGTGCGTAGCAGAAACGTGTGAGGTTTCCGCTGGCGGTGGTGGCTCCTGGCCCTGGCGTCACCGCGCCAATTGCCACCGGTGCCGTGCCAACGTGGCACCTGGACCCCGACCCAGCTCCTTCTCCAGCCAGAACGTGAAACCCAGGGCTGCGAAAGGCTGGGGTGGTGGGAAAAGGCTGCAGGAAGGCAGGGAGCCCCCTCCCCAGGTGTCAGAGCTTCTGGATCTGGCCCCTGCTGCAGGCTGGTGGCACCCAGGGCCACCTGCACCCCTCGCCCTGCCGAGCGCAGACCGGCTGGCAGGGGTCTGCACGGAGCCAGTGGCAGCAGATGGGTTGTGCCAGGCAGAAAAGGACGTCTCATAGCTGGGGCTCAGAGTCCTGTGGGTCTCTGCCAGTGCCAGCACCCTGCGGGGCAATGGATAATTACCTGCTAATTAGCACCACTGTCTCCCCAGGCAAAGCAGCAGCACCCCAGATCGATGGCATGATCCCTGTGCACCCCTGGGGGCCGGGAGCCACCCGCTGCCATACTCAGCACCCCAGGGTGCCACGTGTGGGGCTGGGTGCTGGGGGCACCCTGTGCCAGGATGCTCTGCCCGCTACGAGCCACAACGCTGAAGGCTGCCTGGGTGGCAAGAGGGACCGACAGCCTGTATGTGTACCCCCACGGGCAGACCTGAACCCGAGGGGGAAGAGCGAGCAGAGCTCCTGCCAAGCCCCAAATCCACCATCCACAAGTGGGAATGGAAACGGGGCCTCGTTACCGCTGGAAATGTGGGGGCTTCATCAGCCTCCGCTGCCGGAGGGGCTGGCACCGACAGGCCCTGCGCATCCCGCAGATGAGGATGCTCCACCGTGTCTAAAATAGCCGCGGTTCCCACTGCAGAGCGGGGAGGGGGGGGGAAAAAAGCCGGGCAGCATCTGCCCCATGAGCACGGGAGAGGATGTGGCAGGAGCGCTGGCTGCCTCCCAGCCACCAAACCCCTTGCAATTAAAAGCGGATGTGCGGTCCGAAACCTCCAGCAAGCCCCAGCCCTCGGAGGGAGCATTCGGTGCCAGCGCGGCGGAGCTCCCCTGCCGCACCGGGATGGCTCGGTGGAGAGTGGGAGCACGGCTCGCAGACGGGCGGAGGAAAACAGGACTCCCTTGAACGTTAAAAATAAGAGGAGCTGGTGGTCTTGCACCAGGATGCATCGCCGTGTTTCCAGCGGCTCCCGAAGAGCCCCCTTCCCTGCTGCAGCCCCCCTGGAGAACAGATGCCATCACCTTTCTCTCATGCCAGGTTTTCTTGGGTTTGTGCTTTTTATTGCTTCAGTTTGGTGCAAATGGAGCTGGGGAAGGGGAAGAAGAAGGACAAGGCGGCAGCCCTGGCTTTGGTGCCTGTTTTGGGGCAGAGCGAGCCAGAGCTGGGGCTCCTCTTCTCGTACAGAGGCAAAATCCTTTCCAGGCTTGAGACGGGCAGCGCTTGTGCCCATGTGGGGTTTCCATCAGCTCCTTCCCAAACCTGATGGCTGGGAGGAGCCCGGCGGAGAGCTCTCTCTTCCCCCAGCCCAATTCTAGCAGCAGGATGGGGGATCTCGGGGGTGAGAAGGGGTCTGTGTGTTTGCTCTCAAATGTTGCTGCTCTTCAGGGTGATGGGGTCTGTGTGGAACGGATGCAAACGGCGTTGCTTTCTCCTGCCCTGCCCCACGGAGCCAGGAGCAAAGTACGTGCGTGGAGGTAGCGGGGCAGCTGCGGTCTGCGGTAGGAAGGTCCCTGTGCTCGTGGGCAGGCATCGTGGGGACGCCTGGCTCTCAGCAGCACCGTGCTGCCTGCTGGGTCCTGTCCAGCAGGCAAGCGGGGGGCTGGGGGGGTCACCCATCAAGGCAGAGGGCCATTTCCTCCATCCAAGGCACCCTACGGTTACGTGGAATGCTCTAAGGTGGGCTCGTGGATCCTGACGGTGACCCACGAGCCCTGCAGGTCCGGGTAGAAGCTTTTTGCTGTCCTGGCTGGGAGATGCTGGTCCTCAGACCGCCTGTATTCCTTCGCATGGAGGCCATGAACTTCTTTCTTCCCCAGCCCCAGCTGGGAGACGGTGGTCCTTGGGAGCCCAGTGCAGGCTCCCCATCCCTCTGCGGTGCATCCGTGTGGGTACCTGGCTGCAGTGTGGTGGCTCATATTTCCCCCGGGGAGCCCGGCAGGGCTGCAAGGCTGCCCTCCCCGTCTTCCAGCAGCGGGGAGCCGTCCCTGGGGACCGCCGGTGGGGCCTCAGTGCCTTCCTCCTCCTCCTCCTCCTGCTGCCGGAGGCTCTGCAGGCGCTCCTGCCGCGCCTCCATGAATTCCTGCGCCCCGTTGCCCACCAGCCGGACGGCATCCCCGACGTGGGGCGGCTGCCGGACGGGGTTGTGGTCGTAGGAGAGGAGGCGCAGGTCGGAGAGGCAGGTCAGGTTGGGGAAGCGGGCGATGCGGTTGCGATCCAGGTCGAGGACGTGGAGGTGAGCCATGCGCAGCAGGGCCGGTGGAAATTCCTCAAAGCGGTTCCCGTAGAGCCAGAGCCCTCGCAAGCCGGCCATGCCGGGCAGCCCGGCGGGCAGGCGAGCCAGGCGGTTGTCACCCAGCTGGAGGCTGCGGAGGTCGGGCAGGCGCAGCAGGGCACGGGGGAAGCGGGCGAGGAAGTTGCCCTCCAGCCAGAGGCAACGCAGGCTCTGCAGGCGGGCGAAGGCGGGCGGCAGCCCCCGCAACCCATTGCGGCCCAGGTAGAGGTGCACCAGGCGGGGCAGGCGGCACAGGGACTCGGGCACCTCCAGCAGCTCGTTGCCGTCCAGGGCCAGGGTGCGGAGGTGCCGCAGGGCCGCCACCTCGGCCGGCAGCTCCCG
>WAAD01037329.1:64248-104217 GCA_013389945.1 Fregata magnificens
TGTGGGGTGCTGGGGGCATGTTTAGGTTTATGGAGGTGGTGTGGGGCACTGGGGTTGCACTGAGGCTCCTGGGGGGAGCCGGAGTGTAGTGGGGTTTCTCTGGGGGATCTGGGCCGGGCTTGAGGTTTCTGAGAGCTCAGTGGGGTTTTGGTGTCTGGGGTGAAGTGGGATTCCTGGGGGGGTTAGAGAGCAGCAGAGGATTGGGGCGCTGCAGGGAGAGGCGGTGGTGATGTCTGTCTCTGTGTCTTGCCTTATTGCAAGGTGTTTGGAGGTGTTGCAGTGTACTCTGGAGAGGGGGTGTGGTGGAAAGGGCCCCTGGGGATGAGGTTCCCTGGGGAAAGATGAGAAGTCAGAGCTCAGGGAAAGTGGTGGCTGAGGGAGCCAGGTGTTGTGGGAGGAAGGTGCTGGGGTTTGGGGGTGCCACAGAGAGGCTGGTGCTCGGTCTGAGGGTGTGGGGGTGCGGGCCAGACTCCACCAGGCTCAGCAGACTCCTGCAGGTTGTTCAGTGAGAGGCACCCCCAGGTGCCGCCTCGTCGCTTCTTTGCGGCACAACAGTGATTTCTTCTCTCCGTTTTCCAGGGCACTTCACCTCAGCGGAGGATTTGAACCTGCTGATCGCCAAGAATACACGACTGGAGATCTATGTGGTGACAGCAGAGGGGCTGCGGCCCGTCAAGGAGGTGGGGATGTATGGCAAGACCGCCGTCATGGAGCTCTTCCGCCCCAAGGTGGGTGCGCTGCGGGGAGGGGGCTGCCTGCCAGCTGGGGAGGGCAGGCACGGGCACGCCGGGGCCTCTGGCTCTGACACCGTCCTGAAGGCATGCTGCCGCTCTGCTTTCGCAGGGGGAGAGCAAGGATTTGTTGTTCATCCTGACAGCCAAGTATAACGCCTGCATCCTCGAGTACAAGCAGAACGGGGACAGCATTGATATTATAACCCGTGCCCATGGCAACGTGCAGGTGAGTGAAGCTGCAGCACCTGGAAGGGGCAAATTCCCTTCATTAGAGATGGTTTTACTTTGCCAGTGACGAGGTACACCTAGGTGATGGGTTTCTGCCTTGTTATTTATGATTATTTGCCTAGCACTGATTCTGGTATGATTCACCTGCTGCCACTGGTATTTCCAGAGGTTTTTGCCTGCAGTGAGTCAGTCTCAGGCTCAGGGACTGAGAACATGGCTACAGCTGTGTTCTCGGGGTAGTCTGCAGAATAATAAGGTTAATTTGAGATACTCCTACTGTAAAGAAAATTAGTGCTCAAAACTCAATGTGAGGTAGACTTTTCCCTGGGAAATTACTCCTGCAGTATTTTGTGACTGGTCTCTACACGCTGCATACCAGAAGCATGACTGCTGAAGTTACTCTTACCATCGTAGCCATACAGCATTGTTAATAATTGTAGATGTTCTCCATTGTTCTGTTTTGTGGGGATTAAAATCACGCCTTCTGAGCAGGTCAGAAATCCCCATGTCTCTTTGGCTTTATGTTAGTCAATAGCTAAATGATTTCCGTCAGCTGTCAAGCCAAAATATCTTCCATCTGTTTCCAGGCACTGAGCTTCCACTGACTTACTGTTGGTGGAGCTGAGCAGGGGGTTACGGGCAGGAGGTGTAGGTGGGCATGTCCTCTCAGTAACATGTTAGTGTGTTTGGGGAAAAGTGCTTAATCTTCCCGTGCCACGGTTCTGCCTCGTGACATGTGGAGATGCTGATATTGGTCTCCGCCGAGTAACACTGAGGGGTCTGTGGAGGCTGATAACAGGGCTGGATTTCTGGAGGGTGATTTTTGGTCATGGATATCAAAGCACTTCACAGCAGTGGAGAGCATCGCTCTCCCTCAGCGATAAAAAGTGGAGGCGCAGGACAGCGATGTGGCTTCTCTGAGGTCATTCAGTAGAGAGTTGGAATTAGAAAACCAGTTGCAGGGTCTGCTCTTGGAGCACCTGGTTCCTGGGACAGAGAAAGTGTGTGCTTTGGGAGTTCTGCCAGGCTCTTGGGTGGAAAGGACCTGCTGCTTTAGGCAGGAGATGCCCAAATCGCCTTTGGCTTGCCGGATGGTATTTTAAAGCCTGCTGGGAGGTGTGCAGGGAGTCCTTCCTCAGCCAAAGAGTGGTAACTGTTGTACCTACTCTTCTCAAGTCCCACGCGGGGATCTTTTTCTAATGCTAATTGCCCTTTCTCTTTCCCCTCTCTACGGATCTCTCACTCAGGATCGCATCGGTCGTCCCTCAGAGACCGGCATAATTGGCATCATTGACCCAGAGTGCCGGATGATCGGCCTGCGGCTCTACGATGGCCTCTTCAAGGTCATTCCCCTGGACCGGGAGAACAAGGAGTTGAAGGCTTTTAACATCCGCCTGGAAGAGCTCCAAGTCATCGATGTGAAGTTTCTCTATGGCTGTCAGGCTCCGACCATCTGCTTCGTCTACCAGGTACCTTGTTCTCGATTGGTGACTGAGGTGGAGGGTGCTGGAGATTGCTGGTGCACCAGCCAAGGTCTCTAAAGGTCTTCCAGAGGGCTTGGAGCAGCAGCAGTATCCTGGAGCCAGTGGAAAGCAGTGCTTTGGGCAGAGCGAGAGACGGTTCTGGCTCCTGCAGGCTCACTGTGTAGCCAGGGAAAGTCCATGTTCCTCTGTGCTGCTTTTTTCAATTCCTGGGAGAGAGGAAGCCACAATCTCCCACAGAAGAGCTGGGCAGCTGATGCTTCAGATGGGACCGTTTCCTTGTTAATCACTCGGGAGGAGCACATGGGTCTTTCCAGCAAGTGCTGAGCAGGTGCATTAGAGCCAGAGTTGGTTGTTTCCTGTAGGCACTGCTGTGAGGCTCGAGCCTTCCCCTGAAAAAAAAGGCAATATGTCTCGTTCGGTATTTGAGAGGCTACTCCAGGAGTGTAAAGAGCGGCCATAACCTCTCCTATCACCTGGGTCCTCACAGAGACAGTGTTTGTCGGCCCTTCTCTAAATGCTTATTTTGAACTAAAGAGCCTTTGCTGTGCTGACTGGGTGAGGGATTATCTTTGCTTTGTCAAATTCTGGGGTAGCCTGGGCCTAGCTGAAAGTTCCTGGGACAACAGCACACAGGATCTGCTGTGAATTTAGTTCAGCTTTGGTGTAGTTCTTAGTGGCAAACTCATACCGTAAGAGCTACTAACCATGTGGCAGCAGTGACTTGATTATTCCCCATCTGGGAGCTCTTGAACCCCCCTAACAGTTACTGAGTAAAGGCACAGGGCAGAAATCACTTTGTCACCATGTAACTAGGGGTTGGGAGGGCAGCCCAGATTCCCCCATGTCAGGATAGTGCTCTTCCCCTGCCCTGTGGGTAGCTGGTGCTCTCCCTTGTCACCTGAACAATTGTCAGCGTGCTCTCTTCAGCCTTGCTGGGAAGCGTACCCAGCCGTCACGCATCCTGCCCACCTCGCAGACACTTGCATGACGATTTAACAGTGTGCACAAAAAAGGAAGAAAACAGGAAGGGGTTTGATTAAGAGGCTCTACCTGAAAAAGCAAAGGATTTTCAGCTATTGCTAATGCGTAGGAGCAAGCACTGTTTTCTTACAAAAAGCACTGCCGTTCTTCTCCTACTTAGAGGAGAACGGACGCATGATCCCTCGTACAACAGAGTGGAGCCTGACCTGGAGGGCTGTGTCATGCACACCTTCACAGCACGCGGCCATCTTGTTTCTGTGTGACTGGGGAGTGTACGTGGGGACCGTATTTTTATCCCGTGCAGCCGCGCTGACTTTGAAACCTCTCGTCAGAAGGGAAGCTCGTAGCCAGTCTTTGCTCTAGAAATACGCGCTGAGGGTGGCTGGCTTATTGTGTATTTCTGGTTTTGACTCTCTGCCTGGACGACTTCCCCAAAGCTAGGAAGCCTAGCAGTGGCAGTGTGCTGCTCTGAAAAGTGCTGAATGTACGCGTGAGTTTGATTAGTACCGTTGCTGTTGCGTGCTGGGGAAACTGAGGCAGAGAGGGATGGGGATTTGGACAAATTCTTAAACTCGGTGTCAGGGTCTGGACAGGAGCACGCCAGTTTCCACTCGGTGCTTAAGAGCATCGTAAAGGAGGAGCTTGGTCACCCCATGTAGTCAGCAAGTAAAAAAAGTCTTACCTGGAGATCTGACATCTTTACAGATTAAATCAGAGCAAATCTGTTAACGGTTCTTTCGTTATAAATGGGTATTGTATGACTAAAGAGTAAATTAATAGCTTGCTCGATGTCGAACGCTCTTAATACGAACTTTATCCTTGCAGCAAGAGTGAGATGTAAGTTCTGTCTGACTCATTAAGCCTTACATAAAACTTTGGCTTTGTTTTGGTCCCTGGGTGTCTGACTTGCGTGTGTGGAGAGGGGAACGTTTCCAAGCTGCTGCTTTGATTCCTTCTCAATTTATTAATCATTATCACAGGACTTGGACTGAATAGAATAGCCGTGTCTGAGATAATTTTTGTGTCATTCTGAAACCAGAGAAAGATACCACAAAAAGGGGAAGTTCATAAAAAATAAAAAAAGGCTTGAGAGCTGCTGTGGTGTGGAGTAAAAAGGTCCAGAAATGTCAAAAGTTTCATTAATGACTCCTCTGCCATTTTAACAGCCCCACTTCAACTTTCTCCTCCCCACAGAGCTATTTCTCCTCCTGGCTTCCCCTTCTCTGTCAGCCAGTACTGCTCTTTGCTTCCCTCGGTGCTGCACCGCTGGCTCTCGCCAGGACCTCGGGCTCCGAGCACCATCAGTGAGGATGTTTGCCAAGCAGCAGAGGCTGTGAGGGGTGAGCCAGGAGGTGCCCAGCTTTCCTGCAAGTGTTTGTTTACAGAGCTGATGGCTACAGGGAGGAAAAAAACGCTTTTACTCAGATCTGGAAAGTGGTGAGGCATAATAAATAAAAAGATGAACAGCTCTTTTTAAGTAGTTCTATGAACAACGTGACTAAGGAAGCCTGGCTCCCTGTGATTTAGAGCCTTGTCTTAGCTTTTGAGACACGAAATTGGTCAGTGGGTTGTGTTCAAAGCCCTCTCTGTGCTTTGTTTGGGTGCTCATACGTCTTTCCCCATGTGGGTTCCCAAGCACTTGTTAGTGTAGACCACCTTTCCCATAGCAGGGTGCTGATTTGGGGTCCTCTTCACCCACTGTGTATTTCGGTGAAGGCTGCATGTACTCACTGCCTCAGAGACCTCTGTGCACGTCAGGTTTGGTGGAAATTGCCCACGGGGCTAGGAATTACTGGAATGGCAGAGCCGTCGGGGGATTATTCAGCAAGCAGATTATGTTTCCTCCAGAAACCAGGCTGAAAGGAGCATCGAGATGGGAGCTCAGCTGCTCTGGCATCAGCGCCGCTACAGCAGAGCTGAATTCCTGAACGCCTTGCTGGAGCTGGAGGCGGTGGCGATATTGCGTAGTGCCACTCGTGCCCAGATTCGTAGAGCTGTGCGTCAGATGAATATGAGTCCCAGAAGATCACTTGTATAAAAATGCAAAAATAGTTTTCAGTCTTTTTTGGCACAGCGATTTATTCAAAGGTTGTTCAACATATGGATAAAGTTAGGGAGAACATTGTGTGTGTATGTTCAGACACGTGTGCAGTTTGAGGGAGGCTGAACAGGAGGTGGGCAGGGTGGGAAGCCTCAGCAGCTCGCTGGTGATGCTGCTCTTGCAGGAGACGAGGTGGAGTCTCCTTGCTTCACAGGTTGCTGGTCAGCTCTGCTTCTGGAGTCTCCGTTGCTGTGCACGTGAGGCTGTCGTCAGCGTACGTCGTCATTTGTGGCTTCTCTTTCAGGACCCTCAGGGTCGCCACGTCAAGACGTACGAGGTGTCCCTGCGCGAGAAGGAGTTTAACAAAGGTCCTTGGAAACAGGAGAATGTAGAGGCTGAAGCCTCCATGGTCATCGCAGGTTGGTCCTTCTTTGTAAAAGATCTTCCCTCCCGTTTCTTTCTCAAGGCTGAATGCCTCAGTCATGCTGCACAGGTTCTCTAATAAGACATTTGTCTTCTCCCCTGCACAGTGCCAGAGCCTTTTGGAGGCGCGATCATCATTGGGCAGGAGTCTATCACGTATCACAACGGAGATAAATACCTAGCTATAGCTCCACCTATCATCAAGGTGAGTAACTACTGAGATCTAGAAATGTGTCCCATGTAATTCCTCCATTCCCAGGTGTGTCTCAGAGTGCTGGTAAGGCGTTGGGCTACTTGTAGTCAAGAATTTAAACTGCTCTTGCCTCCGGGTGTAGTCTAATAGGGCTACTTGCTCCCAGAGGTTTGGCGAGTGTGGGTGTTTCACATGATGCCTGGTCTGTGTTTTGGGGGACTGGGGGACGTACGTGATCCTTGTACTGGTGGCAGCGTGTGCTTGCACCACAGTGGGTGGCTCTGCTCTCTGTGGAGTGCTCGGAAATGGTGCTGTAAAGCTGAAATCTTGTTTGGGCCCCAGAGAAGGGGATTAATTGGGAGGTGGTGCGTGGTTTGGGCACGGGTCCAGGCCAGAGCCCGGTTTCGTTTCAGGCAGCAAAAGATATGAATGAGCCCCTTGGAGACTTATGTCCACCGGTGTATGATTGGGGCACTTGTTCAAAGGAAAAAAGACTTACAGAGTTTGTGACAGAAGTTGAGCTTGTGGGTTTTGTTAGGGGGACGGGCCAGTTCCCACATTTAAACGGTGCAGGAAGCACAAATGGCACGGCTGAGGTGCCACTCGGGGCTGAAAGAGGGCTTGAGCTGTGATCAAAAGGTCCCTTTTAAGCTGTAAATAATGACGGGATAGAGAAAAAGCTATAAATTTTGGGTAAAGAGATACTAATATTGTTGCCTGAATGCCTGCAGGCTCTCAAACCACTGTTGAGACTCTGTGATTGAGAGTCTGTTATATCGGAGCAGGCAGAGCGAGTTGCCTGTGCTCTGCTGACCTACAGATCTGAGCCTTGACCTGCAAGCAGAGCGCAGGCACATCTGTACTCAAGGCCAGTGGGGTGTTTGCATACAATAAAGATCTGCAAGGTGAGGATTTTTTTAAACCAAGTATGTTGACAGGAGGCCCAGCAGGATCCACCAACAGAGCAAAACGTCTGCAGAGCTTGGGTCTGGAGATGCAGCGGGCTTGAAGCTCTGCAGGTCCCAAATAGCATCCCTGCATCTGTGGAAGGCCCAGCGTTAGGAAAACAGGCTTTCTGGTGGCATCTTTCCTGGGCTGTGAACAAGCTAGCGACGTGTTTAATTTAGGAACGTGAGGTGGTTCCTAGTGACCAAAAGTGAGACCGTTTGATCACAGATTCTGGTTGTGTTTGCTGATACAGTTTATTGAAGGGCGAATCCAGCCCTCTTCCTCTACGCAGGAGGAGTGGGACTGTGCTGTGGTTACAGCCAGCAGCTGGTGCGCTGTGGATGTGGTCGTTCCCTTCTGGTGTGTGCAGAGGTGGTCCTTGCTAGATGCCGCTTTGGGGCTGTTTCAACGAGTTCCTGAGAATTCCTTCCTCCTTTGCGTGCAGCAAAGTACGATTGTGTGCCACAACCGTGTGGATCCCAATGGGTCCCGTTACTTGCTGGGGGACATGGAAGGACGCCTCTTCATGCTGCTCCTGGAGAAGGAGGAACAGATGGATGGCACTGTCACCTTGAAGGACCTGCGCGTGGAACTGCTCGGCGAGGTAGGACTTGGCCACATCGTGTGTGCTGTCCATGTCGCCTCTCACTGCAGGGCTGGGAGGCTCTGCAGGCTGGAAATGCTCCGCTGAGGACTGAGTGGCAGGAACAGTGTCTCTTTTGGAGCCTGAGGTGGGGTGAAGTTTCACAGTTGTCCCGGCTCTGAACTGTCAGTTGCTGGGAAATTCCCTCTCTGGGCACTTGAAAGTTTACACCCTCTTCCCAGGTTTTTGCCTAGTGCTTGTGCGCTGTTCCTGGGAGAAGTTTGGACTTTCTGTGGGTTTTGTAAAGGGATTAAATTCGCCTCCTGTGCCCAGGGTCTTCCTGTTGGGCTGCAGCTCAGACGTGGTGTGTGCAGGGTGTGGCAGGGTCCTTTTCGTGCTAGTGGTGGTTCATCTGCATCTTCTCAATTCCCAGACATCCATTGCAGAGTGCTTGACCTACCTGGACAATGGAGTTGTGTTTGTCGGTTCTCGGCTTGGGGATTCCCAGCTTGTGAAGGTACATGGCAGCTGTCTTCTGGCTTAGTTGTGTGTTCAGACAGGATTTTGTATGTATTTATTTATTCATGGCCTCGAGAGGTGTACATGGATAAATTTTCCTTTCTTCTCCTTGTCTGCCCTACACCCTTTCCTTTGCTTGGTCTTGCTTGTTGAAAGCTGATGATTGTGTTTATTCATAGCTCAACGTGGACAGCAACGAGCAGGGCTCCTATGTAGTGGCTATGGAGACCTTCACCAACCTCGGTCCCATCGTCGACATGTGTGTGGTAGACCTGGAAAGACAAGGCCAAGGGCAGGTAACCTTGATTCTGCTTTGCTTTTCTCAGTGCTGGGGATGTCTGGGCTGGCCAGATGTATGTGTGGGTTGTCTACGGAAGGAAAAGACTACAAACCATTTATTGGAGGATCTCAAAGTCTTATCCAAGTGCAGGGGTGGTATTGAGGTCTTACACTGAAGAGTGGTATGAGTGGGGAGGCTAATTCTTGGATACCCCTGTTTGTGAGGAAGGGGTTGCCTTCGTGCAATGGGGAAGGATCAGTTGCCAAAAAACTTCCTCTGAGAAGAAGGGTACCCCACCTTCCCCTGAACCCATCGCTACAAGGAGGAGAGGGGAAGCTTCCCAGCAGTGGTTGGTAAAGGTCATCTGCTTTTCCTCCAGCTGGTCACGTGCTCGGGTGCATTTAAAGAGGGTTCACTGCGGATCATCCGGAACGGCATTGGGATTCATGAGCACGCCAGCATTGACTTGCCGGGGATTAAAGGTGCGTGAGCTCTTCAGTGCTGTCAAATACAACTTGCAGGCTGAGAGGGCCTAGTGGGGACACATTGTGTGCACAGACTGAGGTTGGGGTGTGGGGCAGGGGGCTTGCCACCCACCAGCTTCTGGAAAATTCACTGTGAGCAAGTGTGGCCTCTCTTTGTTGCAGGTTTGTGGCCCCTGAGGTCGGACTCTCATCGTGAAACGGACAATACGTTGGTGCTGTCCTTTGTTGGCCAGACCAGGTAAGGTGGGGGTTAACGCTGAGCCAGGCTCTCAGCCACACGTTGGAGCATGATAAAACAGGAGTTCCCTTTCCTGTTCAGGGTTCTTATGTTAAATGGAGAGGAAGTAGAAGAAACGGAGCTCACAGGGTTTGTGGATGATCAGCAGACTTTCTTCTGCGGCAATGTGGCACATCAGCAATTAATCCAGGTAATGCCAGTTCTGGGAAAAGGCAAAAATGTCTCTCCTGGTGATCCTGCAGCCCGTACTGATTGTGGGGCTAACCTAGATCTGTGCTGCTTATCAGGGGCAGGGTTTGCAGCACTTCCCTGGGCCAATGTCGGAAGGGAGGTGTTGTTCTGGCTCTGAGCAGAGGTGTTCTCTCTCTCCCCAGATCACCTCTGCCTCTGTGAGACTGGTTAGTCAGGAGCCCAAAGCCCTGGTGAGTGAGTGGAAAGAGCCCAATGGAAAGAACATCAGCGTGGCTTCCTGTAACAGTAACCAGGTAGTGGTGGCTGTGGGACGAGCCCTGTACTACCTGGAGATCCGACCCCAGGAGCTCAGGCAGATCAGGTGGGTGCACGTCTCTTGTCCTGGCCCGAGGGCTCTCAGCCTCTGCTGTCTGTCTTTGGGCTCAAGACTTAGACCTCTGTCTGCTTCCTTCTTCCTGCCAGCTGCACAGAAATGGAGCATGAAGTTGCCTGCCTGGACATCACCCCTTTGGGGGACACTAACGGCATGTCCCCACTGTGTGCAATCGGGCTCTGGACTGACATCTCTGCCCGCATCCTAAAGCTGCCTTCGTTTGAATTGCTGCACAAAGAGATGCTGGGAGGAGGTGGGGCTCTCCTGGGCTGCTGGGTGGTGGCAGCGGTCACTGACCTAGCTGAGTCGTGCGTGACATCAGCCTTCTCTTCTCCTGCTCCCTGCAGAAATTATCCCTCGCTCCATCCTGATGACCACCTTCGAGAGCAGCCATTACCTTCTGTGTGCCCTGGGGGACGGAGCTCTCTTCTACTTTGGGCTCAGCCTCGAGACAGGTGACTAAAGGGCCTAGCACTGAGCGGGCTGCTGGCGAGGGTGACTGGACTTGTGCCCTCTTACTTGCTTGATATGCTTTCTTTCATCCTTCTGGAGAGATCTCTCTTTTTCTTGCTTTCTCACTGTGACGGGGTCGTGCTCAGGTGGGACTGGCTGTGGGCACTGGGAATTGGTGGATTTCTCCAGCGGACTCTGGAGAAAGGAGATCGATGCTTACATCCATTCCTTTGCTGCCCTGTGCTGACAGCAGGATGCATTTACCCGCACTCGTTTTTCCCCAAGGTGTTGCAGCCCCATTGCACTCTTCTGTCCTGTGCTTGCGAGCTCTGTTGCGGCAGCTCCCAAAACCAGTGCTCCTTTTCTGCAGGCTTGCTGAGTGACCGGAAGAAGGTAACCCTTGGGACCCAGCCCACTGTCCTGAGGACTTTCCGCTCTCTGTCCACCACCAATGTGTTTGCCTGCTCTGACCGCCCCACCGTCATCTACAGCAGTAACCACAAGCTGGTCTTCTCCAATGTCAACCTGAAAGAGGTGAACTACATGTGTCCCCTCAACTCGGATGGGTATCCAGACAGGTGAGCCTGCACCTTGCCTTCTGTGACACGGGGTGGAGGAGCTTTGGACTGTGCAATGGGATCCTGGGACCAGCAAAGGGGATCTTGGGATCTGCAGTTTTGAGGGGTGTGGAGGAGGGGGAGGTTCTTGCTGTGCCACCCACCTTACAAGCATCAGTGCTCATGGTTTGGGTTCCCCCCCCCCCCCAACCGCTTGGCGTTGGCCNCAATAACAGCACCCTGACAATCGGCACCATTGACGAGATCCAGAAGCTGCACATCCGCACGGTTCCTCTCTATGAATCACCCAGGTGAGCTGAGCAGTGGGAGGGAGCCTGGCTTGAGGGCCCGTGCTTTGCTGCATGGGACAAGGTTGGGGGGAGACTTCGCAGTCAGCGTTCCTGTTGTGGGCTCGGTTAGCACGTGGACTGAATTGGTGGCTTGTGCTGAGAGCAGTCCAGGCAAGTGAGCAGCTCTGCCTCTTGTCTCCAGAGCCTCTGTGCTCTCCTTGGAGTGGCCTGTCCTGGCTCTCCTGCTCACACAGCTCTGTTTGTCCTGCAGGAAGATCTGCTACCAAGAGGTATCGCAGTGTTTCGGCGTGCTCTCAAGTCGTATCGAGGTGCAGGATGCCAGTGGGGGCACCACTGCGCTCAGACCCAGCGCCAGCACGCAGGTGAGGGGTAGCTGCTAGATCATCCCTGAGCCCTGGGCTGTGGGTATCATAGTTCCTCAGGCCAAACCATGATGCAGATTTTCCTTGGCAATCTTCTCTTCCAAAGCTCTGAGTGCAAGCTCTCCCTTTGGCAGCCTGGGAGGAGATGGGGTGGTAAGATGTCTCCGTGGTGGTGAGAAGGGCTCTCTGTGCAGCTCTCTGGCAGCCTTGGCATGCTCACTGTTCTCTCAGATCACTTTTGGTTTTGGGTGCTGCTCCTTCAGTCTCCCGTACAGCCTTCTGTTCGGTCTCAAGGGGTTTCCTTCTCCCATGGATGCAGGCACAAGTCCCCTTCAGGCAGGAGCTCTGGAAGCCACAACACTGCACAAACTCATCTATTAATGCTGTTGCTCAGCAGTGCTGCCTCTGCCATGCACATCACACATCTCTGCTGGTGCAGGGAGTGTGTCCCTTTACCCAGGTCCAGGGAGATCCTTGCTTCACCTTCTCTCCCATTCATTCTTCTGGTTCCTGGTTGCCTCAGCCTGTGTGGAGCAGCGTGAGGATGTGCAGAGTAGCACAAGGATGTGACCGATATTACTGTGTCCTAGGCCCTGTCCAGCAGCGTGAGCACCAGCAAGCTGTTCTCCAGCAGCACAGCACCGCATGAGACGTCCTTCGGAGAGGAGGTGGAGGTGCACAACCTGCTCATTATAGATCAGCACACCTTCGAAGGTACCAGTCCCAAATGCTGGCCATACCCTAGTCCAATTTTCTCCTCCAGGACAAGCCCATCAGCGTGTGGTTGAGACTTGTGATCTTCACAGATTTGTGAAGATCTCTGATCTTGCACATTTCCTTCAGTCAAAGCATTTTTCCTGGAGGAGCATCAGCCATAGGGCATAGGTTTAAGGCATGTAGTGGTTTTTTGATGGCACAAGGTGATGGGGGGGAATAGGAGAGGGAATCTCCAGGCAGCCATCTTGGACACGTCTGAAGTTTTCAGCTGCTCCTAGGCAAGCTGCTCTGCCCACGTGTGGAGGTGCTGCCTGCCGGGACCCGGGGGACCCAGTTGTTTCTGCCTTTCCCTCTTTGCACAGTGCTTCATGCTCACCAGTTTCTGCAAAACGAGTACGCCCTCAGCCTGGTCTCCTGCAAGCTTGGCAAGGATCCAAACACCTACTTCATCGTGGGCACCGCCATGGTATATCCTGAGGAGGCAGAGCCCAAACAGGGCCGCATCGTTGTCTTCCACTACTCTGACGGTAAGAGCAAGGTCTCCTCATGTGGCCAACTTCAGCTGCTTGAAGGAGATCAGAGATGAGCTCCTCGGGCCTGAGAGAGCTCATGTCCCAGTAGCAGGCAGAGGGGTTTTTCCTGAGGGGTCTGCTGTCAGCTGCCCGCAGACAGGATCTGTAGGTCCTGTTACTCTGCTGGAGACCATCACAGTGTCTTCCCTTTCCCCCAGTCTCCCAGAGAAGCCCAAGAATCCCTCGCCAGAACTGGATTCTGGGATTTGCTTTCTGTGTGTCTGCTCCTGCTGTTGTGTCACTCCTGCATTACTTGCCCACAGATCCTCTGAGACAGTTTCTAGGGAGAGCAACATTGTTTAGAGCAGCTCGTCTGAACCCCTGGGCTTGCCACCCTTGGGAGTGCAGGGCAAATAACCGGGCGGTGCATGGGTTTATTCCAGGGAAGCTGCAGAGCCTGGCTGAGAAGGAGGTCAAGGGGGCTGTGTATTCCATGGTGGAGTTCAACGGGAAGCTGTTAGCCAGCATCAACAGCACGGTAGGGCTCTCGCAAGACCCTGACTTGTTTTGGGAGTGCGTTTCAGAGCTGGAAGCTGCTCCAGCTGTGTGGATGTCAGCCAGGTCCCCGACCGCTGTCGGGGAGTGTATGTTGGCTGGCACAGGTGTCCACGCTGGCTCAGAGCTGTGTCCCTTCCTTCAGGTGCGCCTGTATGAGTGGACAGCAGAGAAAGAGCTGCGCACAGAGTGCAACCATTACAACAACATCATGGCGCTCTACCTGAAGACCAAGGGAGACTTCATCCTTGTGGGAGATCTGATGCGGTCTGTCCTCCTCCTTGCGTACAAGCCCATGGAAGGAAACTTCGAGGAGGTATCAATGCTGTTAAACAGCCTTGGTCGAAGGCATGCTGGGAGCCTGTGCTGCCTCTTCCAGTAGGCTCTGGGCAGGGGGAACGGTGTTTAAGGCAATAAAAGAAGGAGCTTGGCTCACCCCACCTTGCTAGCCCTTTGAAGACAAGGCTGTAGGGCTGTGTAATGAGAGCAGGATCCCCAGGCTTCCAGGAAACTGGACAATGGATCAGCAGCCTTGAGAAGAGCAGGCTTTGGGTGCATGATTGCTGCCTGCCAGGGGTGGGGAGCTGCCATCTGGACTGCCTGTTGTACAGTTGGAATGGCTGAGTGCGTCTGTAGCTGCATCTCTGTCAGCAAATGCAGCGTAGCTGGGGGATGGACCAGGCACTGAGACAGTCTGTGCACTTAAATTGTTAGAATGGCTCTGGGCATGGCTTTGGCACAGGCTGGTCCATGTTTGCTCAGGGAGTGCCCTGGCATTGTCCGAGTGCCACTCGGGCCAGGGCCATCTCCAGAAGGCACTCGGTCCTTTTCACGCTCAGCTGCTTCATCTAGCAGAGAGGGACAGACTGGATCCCACCTTGCTCCTGAATGTTGGTGTTGGGTGGAATGAAGCTGCTGGATCACAGGACAGGCCATCTGTGCACACTGCCTCTCCTCTTGTCCCCTTCCAGATTGCCCGGGACTTCAATCCAAACTGGATGAGTGCCGTGGAGATCCTGGACGATGACAACTTCCTGGGAGCAGAGAATGCTTTCAATTTGTTTGTGTGCCAGAAGGACAGGTGAGCTGGCTGTGAGGGGCATGTGGCAATGTGTGACAGGAGGGATGGGGTGATAGGACCTTCTGGTCTCCTCCACGTTACAGCTACGGAGGCATGTGTGTCAGGCAGGAAAGATGGGAGGAGCATGCCCACCTCTGAGGAGCAGCAAGGTGGGAGCAGGGGAAGCTTTCACGTCACCCCAGCACAAACTCAGCAGGGTGCTTTGGGTTTCAGTGCGGCCACAACCGATGAGGAGCGCCAGCACTTGCAGGAGGTGGGGCTGTCCCACCTGGGAGAGTTCGTCAATGTCTTCTGTCATGGGTCTCTGGTCATGCAGAACCTGGGTGAGACGTCCACACCAACACAGGGCTCGGTTCTCTTTGGCACAGTCAACGGCATGATTGGTAAGGGTCAGGGTTTCTCAGCCTGAGCGGGAGGGTAACGGGTCCCCTTCCCTGCTGCTGAACCTGGGCTGGGGTTTCCTCTTGTGTCTGTTCTTCTGTGTTCCCTAGTCGAGTGACGCGCTGTGCCATACTCCCCTCAGAAACCTGCTTTTCTCTCTGGATTGCTGCCAGGAGAGGAAAGTGCTCTGGCTTTCCTTGAATCTCCTTCCTTGTCCCAGCCCTCCCAGGCACCAGCTTCCAGCACAACCCGAGTCCTAGCAGCCTGCCAATCCCTGCCTGCTGGAAGCTGCTGGGACACCCTGGGGTGAGCTCTGAACCTTCATCTGTTTTGCCTGTTGCAGGACTGGTGACCTCGCTGTCAGAGAGCTGGTACAACCTCCTCCTGGACATGCAGAACAGGCTGAATAAAGTCATCAAGAGCGTGGGCAAGATTGAGCACTCCTTATATCCTTTCGCAGTTCAGTCAGGAGCCTGTGCCAGACAATGCTGGGGGCTGGCTTGTGAGTCTGGCTTGAGCCAGGCATGGGGTGGGGTGTTGGAGGTTTATCTCTGTTGGGACACTCTAGTGGGAGTGTACATCAGCTGGAGAGGGTGGTGGTGTCTTTGCCAGGTGCCCAGGGTTTTGTGCTCGAAGAGAGGGTGCCTGCGGTAGAGAGGAGTCTATCCTGCTGGGTTTGAGGATGAATCTGACTTTGTGGTAGCCCCAAAAACATGGCACAAATTCTGTGATCCTCCTGACGCAGCATTGTCAGCCTGTCTGGGGCAGCTGCTCTGTGCACTCATAGTCCAGGGCTGGTGTTACTCCGTGTGGATTTGGCTCCTTGACGATGGCACTTGGAGATCATTTCATACTGAACGCAAGACGGAACCGGCTACAGGGTTCATTGATGGTGACCTGATTGAAAGCTTCCTGGACATCAGCAGGCCCAAGATGCAGGAGGTGGTGGCAAACTTGCAGGTGAGATGGGTGATGTGAGCTTAGGCCCTTCAAAATTAGTGGTAGGGATCCTGCTCAGGAATCCAGGCTGCAGTAAATCAGTAAATCCTAAACGTGTGCCTTCCTACAAGGTGATGATTTGGGAGTGTTCTTCATCACCTGCTGATGTCTCCATGCTCTGATGTCTTTTCTGTCCTTGCAGATTGATGATGGCAGCGGCATGAAAAGGGAGGCCACCGTAGACGACCTGATAAAGATCGTGGAGGAGCTGACCCGGATCCATTAGCAGGATTCGGGGTCATTCCCTAGCATCTTCCTCCACGTAGAGCAAGGGAGTCTTTTCCCCACCTGCAGCTTGAGGACCCCTGGCCGGCTGCACTGAACACCAGCGGTGGTGGCCCTTGCCCGAGGGGACGTGGGGGAAGGAGTCTCTGAAGGGGAGCCAGCTTGCTAGGGATTTGGGGGGGTGTTGGTCAGGCACCATGTCATCGCCTGCTTGGATTCATGAATCCTGCGGACTCGGCTGCTGACCCAGAACTGGGCTTCGCTGGTCGCTCTCGTTCGGTGACTGACCGGTAGCGCTCGGCTGATGCGATGCCGTTGCCTGGATTCACTCTTCTCTGTTGTCTTTTAGTATCTTTTTTTCTTTTTTTTTTTTCTTTCGGTTTCGTTTTTGATTCTTTTTGATGCGTTGTGTTTTTTGGAAAAGGAAGCAAAGCTGCCTCTAGGGTGAGGGCGAGGGCTGGAGGAGTCATCTGGGGCTGGTGAGACGTGCGGGCGTGGAGGGGGAGGATTCTCTACATCTCAGTGACGAAGCTGAGTGGGACAGCGCGCTCCTCTCTCTCCACAGGATCTGTGGCTCGCTCAGGGAGGGAAGTTCTGGGAAGCTCAATCAGTTGTTGGTTTCTGAGTTTTACCAAATAAAGTAGTCCAAGAGGAAAGGTCTTTCTCCTGGCGCTGAGCTCCTCATCGTGACTCCGGGGGTGGTACCCACTGTGCGGAGCAGTGTCCTCGGCCGGCCGGAGCAACCCCCCTTCCCAAACCAAGGCAGTTTCTGCAGGTATTCCCCACGTTGAAATGCGGTCCCGTGCTTGGCGTCGGCAAGAACAGCATGGAGGGCAGCAGGCTCAGCAGATCAAGCTGCAGGTGCTGGGGCGTGTGTCTGCTTTCCAGATGCATTTTTATGGCTTTTCTTTAACTTAAAGAAACTTTAGTTTCGCCTCTTGATGCAGCCTAGTGCAAAAAGGTTGGCAGCGGCGTTGCCGGGTGCCTCTAACGGGGAGGCACATCCTTTGCTGAATTTTTGAGAAGACCTTGACTGCGTACATCCCTTTGGAAGAAACTCATCTGTGCAGCTTGCCTCTCCCCTGCAGCCGTCCCTGGAGCAGCGCTTCTCGGCAGCTTGTGGGGCCCAGCTTGCATGGTGGCAGTTGCGCAGAGGTGGGAGAGGAGACAGTGAAGCGAGACAGCAGTGCTCGTCATGCTCCTGGCACCCCAGGAGTGCCTGTCACTGGCAGCGGCCGGCATTAGCAGCGGTGTGGATGGGAGCTAGAGGCACTTCTCGAACAGTCCTGGCCTTTTCCTTGTGAGCCTTGGGTCCGCTCCAGCAGTCAGCCCCCATCTCTGCGGAGTTGGGGGATTGGGGCTTGATTTTTTTTTTTTTCAGCCTCTTGTTGTCGCATCGTTCCCGCTCTGCCTGCTCGTTACCCCTGTTCTCACTCCCTGTGACCACAAGCTGAGCCTGGCTGTGTGAGTGACAGGGAGACTCGTCCTCTGCTCCACCATCTTCTCCCCTGCAGGCAGGAGGGGGACCAGACACCCCTCTGCTGCTCCCACAGGAGAGGTTAGTGCCAGAGCTGCTTGCGGCTGCAGCTCTGCAGGGTCTTCTGCCTGCACTGGGACTGGCAAGAAGCAGATGTTGGATGAGGCTGATGGATGCGCGGTCTGAGGCTGGTCCTCCTCAAGCATCAATTAGCACTAACGATGCTCAATTTTCCTGCTGGTAACTCACAGCTCAAGGGCCTGGGCTGCTGCTCCCTGCAAGGGGGATCATGCTGAGGGTACCAAGACCCACATCTGCGAACACCCCCTCTACAAGCGCAGCATGGGTGCATGGGGCAGCGATTCGCTCCCCGCTGGGCAGCAGTTCTTTGTGCGTAGCATATGTATTAATAATTATCCTCCCGGTCTCCATTCGTCTATTTATGCTGTAAATTGTCCAAGCCAGGGGCTGCCCTGGCTCGCTGCTGCCCTCACCTATGCGTTACTGCCAAAATGCACGTGAGGGTGGCAGAGTCGTCCCCGGCTGCCCTCCTCCTCCTGGGCCTCGCTGTAGCTCTGCGTCCGCTCTCCCTGCCCGAGCCAGGCTGGATCTTGCCCGGCGTGCGAGCCCCGTCCGTAACCCACCCTGTTAAGATCCCATGAGCCCCTCCATTGTCCCATCCTGGGCAGGTTTGCATCAGCACAGGTTTTCCCCAAATGCCTCCCTGCAGCAGCGCCGTTTGCAGCAGCAAGAGGTGGACAGCGTCCTGAAAGACAGCTCGTGCTGAAAGCATCCTTGGGCTCCTGCTAACATCTCTTAACTGTTGGGCAAGCCCCGGTTTCTTTGAGGAGGTTGCAGGGAGAAGGCTATATTTGGACATGTCTCTGCCCAGAGAGGCTGTTTAGGACTGGGGGAAGCAGACTGTGACCCTTTGCAATGAGCCTGGACTGCGTGTTCACGCTGGCTGCAAGCAGCTCGGGCGTTTGGGCTCCGCGTTCCCCTGCCTGGAGCTGCTTACTTCCTTGGCCCCTCACCAAAACTGGGGGGTCCTAGGGAGCACACCAGCCCGTGGAGACCGGCACGCCTGGCTCTGCACAGCTCCCATATGCGCTATCCTTCCCCAGCAAAGCTGGGGATGCTTGTGCCGACACGATGCTGGCAGCCTCCCTTTTTTTTGTGCAAACAGCCTCCTGCAGCTGGGTTAGAAACGCTGCTGGCCGGGGCAGGGCCGGGTGTTTATCCCATGCCACCGGCCACGCTCCAGCCGTGTTTGCGCAGCCACCTCCGGGGCCGGGAGCTGGTGGCTGGGGGTCACGTTCCTCCAGAGCAGGGGCTTCCTTGCTTCCCCCTGAGCTGTGGCTGCACCAGGGATCCTGCACCCTTAGAGCCAGCGTGTGCCCCCCGCCCAGTGCCCTGTAACTCTGATTTCTAAGCGTGCTGGGGGGGGATGCCGTGTCCTGCCTGGGGCTGGGCTGTGCTGGGTGACCCTTGGGCAGGGGCGTAGTTTTGGGGGAAATCCGCACCGGATGGGGAGCAGGAGGCTGTGGGTCGGTCCCTCTCCAGCGAGGCTGCAGGTATTGACCCCATCTCCATGCTAAGCAGGGGCCGGCAGCACCAGCCCTTTGCTCCCTGGTGTAAATCATTTACCTGCCTGCGACCTTCGCTTCAGCCCCTAGCCCAGGAAGGGTTGGGGGGCCCAGGGGGTTTGGCTGGGGGGTGACCCCGTGCCTCGGAGCAGCGTGACACCGTTGTGCGGGTGTCCCGCAGCATCCCGCACCCCTCTCCCCGCCGGGTGCACCCCACCGTCCCGGCTCCACTTTGGCCCCTTTATCTGCTGCGTGCTCCTCTTTGGTGGGTCCCTGTGCAGGGCTGGGAAGGCGGCCCAGTGCCGCCAGGAGGAGGAGGAGGAGGGGTGGGGAGAGGCCATGCCGGAGCTTTGCCAGATGTGGGAAAGGAGAGAAGGGGGGACGCTTTCGCTGCTGCTTCCCGCCGCGTTGGGGACCCCCCTCCCTGTCCTAGAGCCGCCACGCTCGTAGCCGGGATGGAGCCGCTCGCCCCGGCCAAGCGAGTCAGCCTTGCGGCGAGCATCCCCAGGCCAGCGCGTCGCCCCGTGCCGGGTTGGGTGGGTGGGTGGAGAGCTGGGTGCCGATGGCTTCCCCCCACAGCGCTCCCCGCTCTCGCCTCCCTCCACCCCCCGCATTGTTCCCGGCCCGGCGGACGGGAGGAGGAGCAGGGCCAAGGGCCAGCATGCGGTAGGCGCCCGTGCCGCCGAGGCAGGCAGGAAGGCAGGCAGGAAGGCAGGCGCTGGGAGCGTGCCGCCGGCTGGAGCCGCCTGTCATGTTGGTCGAGCTGTTCTTCCAGGCTGCCTGTGTGTCCCTGTTCCTCCCGGGCGGCCAGGGCAGGGTGTACCCCGGGAGGAAGAAGCCGGCCAGCTTTGCCGTGGAGAGGTAGCCGGGTCCCCCCCTTTTCCTTCTCTCTCTGCCAGCTACACCTGGGGACGGCGGCGTGCCGTGCCGAGCTCCGGCCATCCGCCCCCTCGGCTGCCTTCGGGGCTCCGGCCATGCCTCCCATCCCAGCCGGAGAGGCTAGCACCCTGCGCGTCCCTCCCTCTGCCCGGGGGTGGCCGGGACCAGGGGAGCGTGACCCTCGCAGGGGTCCCGCTCCCCGCATCCGTGTCCTGCTCCCCGTGTCCTGCTGGGGGACGTTTCTCCCCTGTTACCACGTGCTGGGGTGTTTGGGCTAGCTGGGGCATGGTCCTCTCCCTCCGTCCCACCTTGTTTTGGGGTCACGCTGCACCCCGGTTCACCCCGTGCCTGCCTTCCCCTGGATCCATGCTGTGCTCTGCTGCCCGGGATGGGGTGTCCGTGGGCATGTCGTGACCGCTCCTGCGTGTCCCCCTATCCTCGCGTTCCCAGGGCAGAGGGCTCCCCGTCGGCTGGAGAACCCCCCCCCGGGACCTTTGCTCTCTGCCCTGGGGGCTTGGGGCAGGGTGGCCTCAGCCTCTCGTCCGTCGCGCAGGCGCCGCGTGGGGCCCCACGTCTGCTTCTCGGGCTTCGGCAGCGGATGTTGCCCCGGGTGGATGCTGTCTCCGGGCAGCGGGCAGTGCACCCTGCGTGAGTACAGGCTCTGGGGGCGCAGGGGTGGGTGGGGGTGCCTGCCCTCCTGACGGTTGCGTGTCCCCCCTCCCTGCAGCGCTCTGCTCTTTCGGCTGCGGCAGCGGCTTGTGCATCGCCCCCAACCTCTGCTCGTGCCCAGATGGAGAGCAGGGCATCACCTGCCCAGGTACCCAACCGATCCTGGTCGCGCCAAAAGCCGGGACCCCTGGGCTTTCCCGGCAGGGCACGTTGCTCCTTGTCACCTCTCCCTGCAGCATCCCCCAGCGTGGTCCCCATCCCTGGCAGGGGTAGGGGTGCTCCCGGGACAGGGTGCAGACCATGGGGGATCCAGGGAGCAGGTGCCACAGTGCAGGGCTGGGGTGGGAAGGCGGGTGGGCGCTGGGGTGGCATTGGTGCCCTGTGGACCCTCGTCCATGTTTCAGAGCTGCCGGGGACGTGTGGGGAGTACGGCTGCGACCTCTCCTGTAACCACGGCGGGTGCCAGGAGGTGGCCCGCGTCTGCCCCCTCGGTTTCTCCATGGTGGAGACGGCCAACGGCATCCGCTGCACCGGTGAGCCGGGATGGGGAGGTCCAGGTGGGACGGGGGGTCCTGGCAGCGGCAGCCCCCCATCTCCAGCTCTCCCCTCTTGCCCCCAGACATCGATGAGTGCCTGAGCGCTGCCTGCGAGGGTCTCTGCGTCAACACCGAGGGTGGCTTCGTCTGCGAGTGCGGCCCCGGAATGCAGCTCTCCGCCGACCGCCACAGCTGCCAGGGTGCGGGGGGCCGGGGGGCTGGGTGGGGGGCAAGCGGGGGCCAGCCGGGGCTGCTGACCCCCAGCCTCTGCCCCCCAGATACGGACGAGTGCTTGGCCACGCCGTGCCAGCACCGCTGCAAGAACAGCATCGGCAGCTACCGCTGCTCCTGCCGGCCTGGCTACCACCTTCACGGGAACCGGCACTCCTGCGTGGGTGAGCACCGTGTGCCGGTCCCCTCCTCCCTCTCCATACAACAAAGCCCAGGGGATGGAGGTGGCCGTTGAGCCCGTCGGCACGGTGCTGCCGCCTTGTCCTCATCCTTGGATGGGCCATGCTGGAGGGGACAGCTCGGTGCACCGGGCTCCCTCCTGAGCCTTTTCCCGGGGTGTTGCACCTCCTGCCCGGGCACTGACAAGGCCCCTTGTTCCCCAGATGTCAACGAATGCCGGCGGCCGGGAGAGCGCCGAGCCTGCCAGCACGCCTGCCACAACACGCCGGGCAGCTACCTCTGCTCCTGCCGCCCCGGGTACCGGCTCAGCGGCGACAGGGTCTCCTGCGAAGGTATCCGTCTCCTTCTCCGGGCCAGGGCAGGGGAGCAGAGGAGGATGCCCCTAGCTCCCTGCCTGCCCCAAATGACGTCTGTTCCTTCCTTCCTAGGCTACCCTAAATCCATTCTGGCCCCATCGCCCATCCTGCAGTCCCTGCAGCATCCGCCCACTCTTGTCCTGCTCCCTCCTGGCTCCGGGGGACCCCTCCTCGTCCCCAGGGGCTCCCCCTCACCCCACCTCCCTGCCGCAGCTCCTGGTACCCAACTCCCTTCCTCCTCTCCCGCTCCGGCATCCCTGGCCACCGAGCCATCCCCGCGTGCCATGGGAGCCGCCGGTACCTCCACCCCATCGGCCCCTCGCTGTTGGTACCGGGGGGCCCCCCGGGAGCCCGGCGCTCGCTGGACGGAGCCGGGGTGCCAGAGCTGCGCCTGCCAGGTAAGCGCCCCATCCTCCCCACGTCTCTCCCCGCTGCACCAGCCTGACGTTGGGCTGAACCGGCGTGTGCTCTTGCAGGGGGGTCGAGTGCTCTGCGAGGCCGTGAGTTGCCCCGTGGCCTGCTCCCACCCGCTGCCCGCCCCGGCCGGGGGCTGCTGCCCCAGCTGCGCAGGTGAGCCCCCGGCCCCCNGCTGCCTGCACGAAGGGGTGGCCCGGGCTGAGGGCGACGTCTTCTCCCCATCCGACTGGAACTGCACCGTCTGTGTCTGCCTGGTGAGCCCGCGCTGTCCCGGGGTGGGATGGGGATGGGAGCATCCCCCCGCATCCCCGCTCAGCACGGGGATGTGCCTCCGGGGCGATGCGGCGGGATGCGCTGGGGTGGATGATGCCCCGGCACTGTCCCCCCATGGTGGGGAAGGGGTGCGTCGCCCCTCGGCTGCCCCGTGACAGCCCCGCGCTCTCCTCCGTAGGCTGGTAATGTCTCCTGCATCTCCCCCGAGTGTCCCCCGGGCTCCTGCCCCAGCACCTCGCCGGCTGACTGCTGCTCCTGCCAGCCAGGTGGGTCCCCTGGGACCCCCAGCCCCTGGGGCGTGTGGGGCAGGGGGAGCCCAGGGGTCTGCTGGGGATGGGGGTTCGGCAGGAGCTGTGCTTCGCTCCCCAACCCCAGCCCCAGCCCCGCTGCCGCTCTCCTTCCCAGCAAAGTGCAGTTTTCGGGGCCGCACGTACGCTCACGGCACCCGGTTCAGCCTGGACGGGGATGACTGCACCACCTGCGTCTGCCGGGTAGGTCCCGGGGGGCTGGGGTCCCCGGAGATGCCCCAGGGCTTCCCCGCACCATCCTGCTGGGGGGATCCAGCCTTTGCTCGGGGCTGAGGCGGGGTGGGTGGGCACGGGGCTGGGTCCGGCTGTGGGGCCAGCAGGTGACGCGTCCCCGTGTCCCCAGGGTGGTGAGGTGGAGTGCTCCTTCGCCCCCTGCCCCGTGCTGGACTGCCCGCAGCACCAGCGGCACCTGGGCCCCGGGCAGTGCTGCTNGGCACAGGGAGGGTGGGATGTATGGGACAGCTGGGGACAAGGAGGACGAGATGTAGGGGATACCTGCGGATGGGGAGGGCAGGGGAAAGTGGGGGAGCTGCATGTGGGGGTGCATGGGGAGTGGCCGGGTATTTGGGGGACTGCACAGCTATGGGGTTTGGAGGTGGGGAGTGGGCACAGGATGGGAACTGCACGCGTGTCCGGCAGTGCATGCACATGCCTGAGCATGCATCAGGAGGGTGATGGGCTGGGGGTGCCCGTGTCCCCCTGCCCCCCCCCCCCAGGTTGCTTCGTGGATGACAACGGGGTGGAGTTTCCCATCGGACAGATCTGGTCTCCGGGCGATCCCTGTGAGTTATGCATCTGCCAGGTGAATGAGAACCTGCTCTGCTTCACTCCTCCTACCTGCCCCTGCCCCGGCGCACGGCTCCTGTCCCCTTCCTTCCCTCGGGATGCCGGGCTGCTCGTGGCCGTGGTCCCCGGCAGCTCCCTGGCTTTACACCTCATGGTTTGGGGCAGCCCGAGGTCTCTGTCAAGTGCTTCTCCCCTGCAGGCAGATGGCTCGGTGAGCTGCAAGCGGACGGACTGCGTGGAGACCTGTCCCTACCCCATCCGCATCCCCGGGCAGTGCTGCCCCGACTGCTCGGCAGGTGACGGGGGCGGTGGGTGCTTGTTGGAGGGGTGCTGGCTCCACTGCACCCCCTCTGCATCCCCTGCCCACAGTCCCGGGCAGGACGAGACCCAGCAAGCCTGGGCTTAAGCAGAGAGCTCTCCCGGGTGTCCCCGAGCCACCTGGGGACCACAAGTGCCCCTCTCCTCCCCGCAGGCTGCACCTACATGGGAAGGATCTTCTACAACAACGAGACCTTCCCCTCCCTCCTGGACCCCTGTCTCAGCTGCATCTGCCTGGTGAGGGCTGCGCCGGGGACCACGAGATGTTTTCGGCTCCTGCCTCGTGGGCTGAGCCCCAGTTTTTTCCTCCGTTGCAGGAAAAAGCTCCCGGGCGTTTTGGGGCTGCCCCCTTTTCCCCAGCCCACCCCGGCGCGTGCTAACGCCCGACCCTCGCGCATCTCTCCCGTCTCTCGCAGCTGGGCTCGGTGGCCTGTTCGCCCGTGGACTGTGCCATCTTCTGCACCTACCCTTTCCACCCCGAGGGCGAGTGCTGCCCCATCTGTAACGGTAGGAGCCGGGGTGAGGGGGGAGCCGGGGACCCCGTCCCCCTGCCCGCTGAGCCCCCCGCCACGCGCTGAGCGCTGCCTCGCTCCCCGCAGACTGCAACTACCAGGGTAGGAAGGTGGTGAACGGCCAGACCTTCACCCCCGAGGGACAGCCCTGCACCCGCTGTACCTGCCAGGTGAGCGGGGTGCTCGTAGGGTGCCTATGCCCAAGGGGTGCCGGTGGCGGAGGGGACCGGGGATGGCGGGGATGGCTCACCCCCACCTTCGCCCCTCGCTGCCAGCTCGGGGAGGTGAGCTGCGAGAAGAGGCTGTGTCCCCGCTCCTGCGCAGAGCCTGCCACACTGCCCGCTGCCTGCTGCCCGCCCTGCCAAGGTAACGGGGATGACCGGGCTCCAGGGTGCCGGCAGCAGGGTCTGGCTTGGGACCCCCTGCCCTGCAGGACACGGCCGTGCTGCAGCACCCCGGGGCGGTTGGGTGCCCCCCGCACAGGCTGGGGGGTCCCGGGGGAGAGGTGAGTGCTAACCAAAAGCATCTCTCCGCTAGCCACAGATGTCCGGCTCCCGCTGCAGAGCAGCGACCCGTCCCCGTCCCTGTCCCCAACCCACGAGGACTCACCCACTGGCACTCCGCACCCCACCCCCCCCGCATCAACCCAGCCCCCCCGCCACCGCCTGGCTCAGCTCCTGCTCCTGCTCCCCAACGCAGCCCCCCTCGGCCCCTCTCTGGGGAGTGTGGGGGCTGCGGAGCCCCCTCCNCCCCCCCCGCATCAACCCAGCCCCCCCGCCACCGCCTGGCTCAGCTCCTGCTCCCCAACGCAGCCCCCCTCGGCCCCTCTCTGGGGAGTGTGGGGGCTGCGGAGCCCCCTCCGACCGCACGGAGCCCCGCTGGGCACCCATCAACAGCCACTCTGCCCCCTGACACCCCCTCTGAGGCCGCAGCGCCCCCAGCTCCCACAGGCAGCCCCAGCGCGAGCCCCGAGGCTCAGGGACCCCCTGGGGATGCGGACCCCTCTGCCGTGCCACCGGCCAGCGGCGAGAGCCCCGGTGGGCACGTGGCTCCCTAGGGCCCAGGTGCTATGTGTGCCTGGCACGGCGTGAGCAGGAGGAGGGTGAAGAGGAGGAGGAGGATGAAGAAGGGGAGGAGGAGGGGGTCTGCAGGACTAGCAGGTCTGGTCCACCAGGCCCCCGGGACGGTGGGTGGCTGGGGAGGGGGTGCCGAGCAGACAGGGTGGGCAACAGCATCCCTGCTCCCACGGGTGCATCCCCACTCCCACGGGTGCATGGGCATCCCCATCTGCCTCGGGGGGCCGGGGTCCCCCAGCCCCTCACCGCCCCACTGAGGCAGGACTGTGGGGCAGGGCCAGCCCCCCTCCCCGTGCCTCCCCGGCTCTCTGGGTGCAGGACGCGGGGCTGGGAGTTGCTCCTGGCCGGGCTGGGGTGCCCCGTGCCAGCCCCCAACCGCAGCACGCACCCCTGGGGTGGGTGCTGCCCCCGGCTCCTGGCGTGGGGAGGGGGCGAGCTGCCCTCCCTGCCACCAATAAAGTCACCCTGGTATTTATGCCCCGTCCCCCTGCTCCTGCTTGCACCCGCTGGCATGCTCAACCCAGCCATGGGGCTTTCCCTCGGGGGGGCTTTGGGGTGAGTGCCCCCCCAC
Source organism: Fregata magnificens (assembly GCA_013389945.1). Lineage (NCBI taxonomy): Eukaryota > Metazoa > Chordata > Aves > Suliformes > Fregatidae > Fregata > Fregata magnificens. The sequence goes on from WAAD01037329.1 coordinate 90,279, forward strand.
CCCGGGATGAAGAGGGCAGTGCCGGAGGCGTTCATCCCCCCTGAGCAGGGTTTAGGGACAGGAGGGATGTGCCCTGCCCCAGTGGCAGGAGCATGGCCAGGGACTCTGTTGCGGCCGGCCAGGACTTCTGCAGGCTGACCCTGAGGGAGCGGAGCTGAGCAGGGGGAGAGGGGTTTCTGGGGGCTTGCACAAGATTTTGGCTGCTCCTGGTCGTGACTTCCCAGGGGCTTGACCTGAGCAAAGTGCCCGGTCCTGGGAAGCATTTGCAAGGTGCTGAGGCTGGTGCTGCTCCTGCGAAGGGGCTCCCAGAGCACGGCTCTATTCAGGGAGATGGTGAAAAGACAGGTCCGTGGCTCCTGGGAGCTTCACGGGGGTTCATCCAGACGGCATCCAGCAAGGAGAGATGGTGATTAGCACTGCAAAGCACCCCCAGCACCAGGATGGGACCCAGAGCCGCGGCACGTGCAAACGTGGGCATCGGCTGCTGGCAGGGGCAGAGCTGCAGCCATGCTCCCATCCTGGTCCCTTGTGGTCCCCCACACCTTCCCCATTCCACCTGGCCACCGCCAGCCCCAGCAGCCACAGCCACCTCGTGGCGTGCCCCGTGGCATCGTGGGGACCGAAAGCGGTGGCCCTGGGGCACCCACCTTTACACGGGGCTGCGTGGAGACATGGCCCAGCCCCGGATGAGGAGCACCCTGCCTGGGTGTCCGTTTGGTGGCACGGCTCTGCCCCGGGCAGCCTGGGGCTCTTAGTGGCTGCGGGCACCTCCAGCCCCAGGGGTGTTTGCATGGCCGTGGGACTGAGGGCATCATCAGGGTGCAGGCAGGGGGTGGCTCTGCCTGCAGGGTGAGGGTAGCACCCAGGGTGGCACCCCATCTGCCCGCCTGTCCACCCACAGGTGTCCATCCCCAGGGATGTGGTGGCAGCACCAGGGTGGCCGAGCCAGCCCTTCCCAGAGAGACACGACACAGGAGTGCTTCTTCATGGCTTTATTGTGCTCAGTGGCCACGGCAGGAGGGGACGGGAGCGCTGGGCAAGGGTCAGCCCTGCCAGTCACCAAGCTGGGGATACCAGGGCAGTGAGGTGCGCTGCCTGTCCCTGTGCCCAGTATGGAGGCGTGCTCAGGGCAGCTGGGACAGCCCCACCATGTTGTTGGCCCTGTCGAAGATCACGTAGTACTCGCGGATGAAGACATCCCCCAGGATCCAGAGCTCGCCTGCCTCAGTGGGGACGTTCATACCTTGGAAGCCGAGGCTGCAGTATCCGTTCATCTGCAGCCAAGGACATGGTGGATGATGGTTAGCAGCTGCCGGGCCCCCCCAAGCCCCCCCAGTCCCCTCCCCGGCGAGATGCTCACCTCTATCACGTAGGCGCTGGGCGGCACGGCGAAGGCATTGCCGTTGATGTAGAAGACGACATCGGGCAGGCTGCTGATGGCGCTGCAGCTGATCTGGGGGGGGGACACGGTGGCAGGTGGGGGTCAGCGGCCACCCCAAGAGGGACCATGTGCCCCAGGGAGCGATGGGGACCAGTGCACCATGGAGCAGCCCCGGGGTCCAGCTGGGCACCCCGCAGAGCACCAAAGGTCCCCAAAGCCCTGCGCGCTCCCCTGGAGCCTCACCTGGCCGTTGGATGTGGCGCCGAGGGCACCCAGGAGGTTGCTGAGGGCTTGGTTGGGCACGGCCAGCAGTGAGGTGCCTGTGTCCACGATGGCCTGGCAGCCGGCGGAGCAGGCAACGGTCTCCCCACCGATGGAGACACTGGGGAGAGGGGTACAGGGTGAGCCTCCCAGGCGTGGGACGAGGGGCTGTGCCCCACAAAACACTGGCTGGGGCGCAAGGGGAGCCACCGAGCCTGTGGGCTGCACCGGGACTACCTGTCCATGGTGATCTGCCAGTAGGTTTCAGCAGAGAGGGGGATCCAGTTGATGCCGTTGGTGGTGTAGGAGGAATCAATGCCGCCAAAGAGGACAAAGCTGCCGCTCTGCTCGTTCCTGCAAGGGGGGAGCCGTCAGCTGGGGGTCCCACACTACCACCACCACCCTGCTGGCAGTGCCATCGCCGAGGGGGGCTTTGCTGCCATCCTCCTCCACTGGTGCCGATGCCAACAGTGGTGAGCCATGTCCCCCAGAAGCCATGGGGTGTCACGCCACTGGTGAACAGTGCTGGAGCCAGCCCCAGTGGGAGGGAAACAGGACAAAATCCTTGGCAAGGGCTGGATGGCTCCAGCCAGGGCTTACTTGCTCAAGTAGACGGAGAAGAGGTCCCTGGCCACGAGGTGTTCCGTCATCATGTTGTCGAAGACTGGGGTGGCTCCGGAGGAGGCAATGCTGGGGAAAGCCAGCCCCAGGATGCCATCAAAGGGGGTGTAGTAGAAGAAATCGCCGGGCTCAGTCTCAGCCAGCCCAAAGATCTGGCTGGTGACCTCAATGTCGGAGACCTGGTCAGAGAGATGAGGAGAGGGGCTTGGTTTGGGCGGGCAGTGTCCCGGTGTCCCCGCTCCCGTGGGATGGGGGGGCCGGTGCACCCCGCCTTACGATGACGGTGTCGTAGCCGAGGACGCCGGTCATGCTGCCAGTGCCGTAGGCGATGGAGACGCTGTCGTTGGTGCTGACAAAGGTGGAGGAGTCCGCGGGGTTGAAGCGGTTGTGGTTGCCTGCGGGTATGGGTATGGGAGGGAGACTGTCACGGTCCGTCCTGTCCTCAAGGGACCAAGGATGACCCCCCAGTGCCTCCCCCATCGCCTGATGTCCCTTGGGAGAGACAGGGCAGAGCCATCCTCAGCTCCCAGCCCCTCCAGGGGCTCCTGGAGCCAGGCAGGGCAGGGGGCTGGCCAAGCCCAGGGCTTCCGCTGCCTTCACCCCTTGCCCAGCTGGCCACGGGGCTGCCAGACACCTACCGCAGGCCGGGCTGGAGCAGTACACCGAGGGCACCCAGAGGTTGGAGGAGCCGGTGTCAAAGATAACGGTGAACTTCTGGGCTGGGGTACCGATGGAGATGGTGCCGAAGTACTCGTTCTGTCAAGACGGGATGGGTAAGGGATTAGGGGGATGGATAAGGGACTAGAAGAATGGGTAATGGGCTAGTGGGATGGGACTAGCGGGATGGATAAGGGGCTAGCAGGATGGGTAACAGGTTAGGGGAGTGGGTAAGGGGCTAGGGGGTCAGGTAAGGGGCTAGGGGGATGGGCAAAAGGCCAGTGGCCCCATGGGCTGCCCCGCCAGTGCCAGCCCCTCTGCCCCGCCATGCTCACATCCATGTAGTTCTGCAGGGGCTCGGCGGAGACGCCGGAGCTGAAGAACTTGGCGGCCGGGTTGTAGGGGTGCAGCTTCAGGTAGTGCTCCAGCAAGCCATGCTCCTGCAGGGACTGCCGCATGGACTTGGCCCTCCTCAGAGGCATCCTGGGGTGCAGGGGAGAGGGGAGCCGATCCGTCATCAGGAGCTGGGCAGGGAAGCACCTCGGGGTACCCCCGCCATGCGCTCGCCCTGCGCCTCATCCCACAGCCCCTGGTGTGGGACCTGGGGGCCGTCCTCGCTGCGGGGAGCCTCGGCCATGGCAATGGCTGGGGGGGGGCGCTGCAGGTTGTTCCCCCATCCCCGCTGCACGTTGGGAGCTGGGCAGTCGCCCCGCTTGCCTCCCCCAGCGTGGGTGCTAGGGGTCCTCAGGACCCCGGTGGCTGTGCGGGCACCCCAACACCCCCATGCTCACCTGTGGACAAGGCATTGGGCCAGGGCCACCAAGCTGAGGAGCAGGAGCAGCTTCATGGTGGTTGCTGAAAGACAGCGACCAAGACGAAGAGACAACCCGAGTGTGCCACCAGCTCCAGCCCGGCTCCTTATATCCCAACCGCGCTTGTTTGGCCAGCGTCCCCGATAAGAAAGGCAAACGGCTCCAGGGAGAGTTATCACAATGACCTTAAGGGAGACAAGGGGAATGTCAAGGTGAGGGCTCTCCATCTTCACTGGGGTCGAATGCCACGGCCGGGGCGCAGGGATGTTTGCAGCAGGCTGGGGCTGGGAGAGAAGCACCCCCCAGTTACTCTGCGTCCTGAGGGGGAGGCACTGGGGGACGGCGGGGGGCTGGTGAGGGGGACGCGGGGCTGGCTGCGGCCATTTCTGGGCATTTCCCCCCTTCCATCTGACTACCCAGGCATTACGCAAGCTGACAACACCACTGCGGCTGAGGAACCGCAGCGTAAATCAGGCGTGATTAGATAAAAGCACTTATTTTCCAGTTGACTCTAGCTGGCCGGGGTAACCACCACCATCGCAGGGGATGACATTTTCCCCAGCCTGGGGGGAGCTGTGGTACGAAGGGTCCTGGGGCTGCTCCGGACCGTCCTCGCCCTGCTGTGAAGAGCAGAGTTTCTGCCTGGGGGTGTTTGTCAGGGTGGAGCCGGCGTGGAGATGTGGGGCTGGCATGGGAGCACCGGTCCCTCAGGGTCCCCTTGTCCCCCCCAGCCTCTCGCTAGAGGGTTTGATCCTGGGGGTTGCAGCCTCATCCCCCTCCTGCACATCCCTTGGGGGTGCTGGGGACAGCTGGTGGCCCCTCGCCGCTGCCCTGAGCACCCGGGGCTGCCTTTGGGTGCCCACCCATGGGTGGCAGCCAAGCCCCGGCTTCATCATGCGCCTGGGCTGTGGCCAGCCATAACCTTGCAGCATACGTGGGGGTTTGCACAAGGGGCTCCACCAAACGCCAGTGCCAGGGGCTTGGTAGCGACACCGGGGTGAATTTGCTTAATCTTACACCTACATCCAAGGGGCAAACACCGTCATTCCTCACCGGCTTTATCCGTTACAGATGCCAGCTCCTGTTAGCTCAACACAGCGCGTCTCTGTCCACCTGCCCCAGGGCTCTCAGTGGGGAGGTGGAAGCCCACGTCCTCCACCGCGGCTGAGCCGAGCTGCTGCCTGCAGCCCCCCGCCTGCCTCCCCTGCCCCAGGCTGGGGTCAGCCTGGGCAGAGCGTGGCGGAGGAGTTGCGCTGCCAGCGTCCGGCTTCGAATCATAGATCGTAGAATGGTTTGGGTTGGAAGGGACCTTAAACATCACCTAGTTCGAACCCCCTGTTATGGGCAGGGACACCTTCCACTAGATCAGGTTGCTCCAAGCCCCGTCCAGCCTGGCCTTGAACAGTCCCAGGGATGGGGCATCCACAGCTTCTCTGGGCAACCTGTTCCAGTGCCTCACCACCCTCGCAGTCAAGAATTTCTTCCTTATATCTAACCTAAATCTCTTTCCATTTAAAACCATTACCCCTCATCCTATCACTACACTCCCTGATAAAGACTCCCTCCCCATCTTTCCTGTAGCCCCCCTTTAAGAACTGGAAGGTCCCCCCAGAGCCGTCTCTTCTCCAGGCTAAACAACCCCAACTCTCTCAGCTTGTCCTCATGGGGAGGTGCTCCAGCCCCCCGATCATCTTCGTGGCCCTCCTCTGGACCCGCTCGAGCACATCCATGCCTTATGCTGGGGCTTCATCCACCTCCATCTGTCCCAGGGCTGTCTGTGGAACTGGGACCAGATGGGGGGTGAAACTGGGACCAGTTGGGGGAAAGACCAGCTTGGGATGCCGCCGGTTGAATGATGCCAAGGTCGCACACGCTGGGCTGCGTCAGAAGCGCCTGGCGCTGGACCAGGCGTCCCAGCCTCCATCACAGCACCACGTGCGTGACACGTGGCTGCTGGCACGGTCACTTTGTCCTCCGCTTAGAGGAAAACAAAGTCAGACCCTGCGCCAACGAGCTGGGGACCAGCCTGCCCAGAGCCACCATACGGGCTGAAGCTGGCTTTCCTCCCTCCGTACCAGTTTCAACCCAGCTCTGAATAATAAAAGAATTGAGAATGGATGCTAAATTGCACTGGGGGAATGAAATGAATAAGAAACTGGTAGGATCTGATGGATGATGTTGGGAGAAAAGGGATGAAACATCTAATTCTCCCTGAGCGAAAGGGAAGATGTGATGTGTTCAGTTTGGGGCTGGGGGTCTGGGAAGTAGAAGGTCTTGGCTGACCCCCAAAATGGAAAGTCTGGACCTGGCAGGAGGCCACAGCCTGAAAACCCCTGCATGGAGCCTTGGCATCGTGTTCCCCACTGGCCTCATGAGCCAGCCTGTGCCTGCAGGTAGCTGTAAACTACAAAGAAAATCAGAGATGAGTTAACAGCATCTACTTCACGCTTCGCTCCCTCGCTCCCCCAGCCCTGCGCAAGGCAGCAGCACATTTTGATGAATACGAGCTCAGGTAAGGAGCAGCCCTAGCAAAGAGGCTGGTTTGCTGCAAACACGTCCTTGCTGCGCTACACGTGGAAAACATTTGCAGAAGGTTATCGGAGCAGAGCGCTTGAGGACGCGTCCTTTGGTGGGGAAGCTGCCGTAGCCAGCTGCCCTAGGACTGCTCCAACGGGCTGTTAGATTGCATGTCTTTCCCCCAACACGCCGGGTGTCTGCACACAGGGAAGAGGCTGTTCCTGCCGGGCAAAGCCTCTTCCTCCACAGCATATTGGGGGTTTCACTACTCCACATGGACGGCTGGCACAGGGGCTCAGGGTGATTCGCCTGGGCTGCTGCAGATATTAGGAACAGCTGCTGCAAATCCCGTTGGTATATAAGGGAAATTCAGGGCTAGGGGTTGCTGGTTTGTCTGTCTCTTGCTTGATTGCCCTGTGCTGGGAGCCCTTTACAAGCTTCCTTGCACTTTGGTGCTGGTGGAAGGCAGAGGCTGTACCCCTGCAGAGCCTGGCCCCTCAATGGCAGTGCTTTTGGGGGGGGGCAGTTTGGAGAGCTGCCAAAGCTCACACCTTCCCACCCAGTTGCCCTCCAAGGAATGAGACCTGGAGCTTCCTCCGGGGAGGCTGCTCAGGAGCTGCTGGGCTCTGCGTGTGCTCCACACTGGGGCAGGTAATGCTGTAGGAGGTCCATAGGAGCCGGCGTGGGCTGCGGGAGGCGGCAGCTGGAGCTCTGCAAAGCCAGTAGCCACAGGTATGTGTCGGGGTGGCTCCCGCATCAGCGAGCCTGTGATGGAGAGGAAGGTCCTGCTGGAAGGTGGAAACGGTCCTTGGTCCAGCCCCACAGCGGGTAACCAGTGGGTGCGGGCAAGGAGTGATGCGGTGGGGGAGCAGGGCAGTAAGTGCCCCCTCTCCTCAGGCAGGGATGGAGGTCCTGGTGATGCCAGGGTGGACTTTCCTCTATTTGTGGGAAAGGTGTTAGCAGGGACATTTGTTCAGCAGAATATATCTGCTTGGGGTGGGTGATGTAGGGGCGAGCTGCCTCCAAGGTGTCCTGCACCAGTGCTCATCCTGCACTGATTTTTGGTAACGAGCAGAGAAATCTGAGAAATGGAAAGCTGAAGGGCAGTAACGTTTCAAGTGCTAAATTCTTCCTTTCGAGCAAATTAGTGAGTTGGACTTCGGGGACTGAATTCTGGACTCGCTGTCACACCTCACTTCAACCTGGTCTCCCTTGCTTTTGGGGCTGCTAAGTTTTGCTCTTTTTTTGCCAGAACATTAGAGGAAATTAAAATGACAAGTTTTTCAAGAGCTGTTTATCAATTTAATTCCTTTTTTTTTTTTTTTTTGCCAAACAGCACATTCAGACATAACATAAACCTCTCTGGGCACAGAAGGCAGGGACTAACCTGTGCTCTCATGGCAGTCTTCTTTCTGGGCAAAGAGGATGTTTGGGGTGAATGCCCTCACTGTGTTTAAAAAACAAACTGGAAAAGCCCCATGCTCAGGACCAGTGTTTTAGTGAAATGTAACTTGTTTTGTAACGTTAGGGAAATACAACTTGTTTTATTCGGTAACCCGGTCACCCCGGCAGTGATGGGTTTGCCGGCAACTAAAGCTCCATTGCCCAGAGCAGCAAACGGACTAGAGAAGCTGCAGCAGCTGAACGCCCGCTCTGTTTGGATAAAAAAGTGCATCCTGTGTTTCTGTGCTGATATATGGGCCTCTAGGTGAGCTGGCCTCTTCTGAACACCCAAACTGTATCCCAAATTTGAGGATTGTATCGTGTAATACAGACTCAAAGCAATTTTCCAATCTTTTACTGCAGATCCCTTACCGCACGCAATTGTTAACGAAACGGAGCTCCACGTGCAAAGCCATAATTGCTGAGAATCAGGATTTCATTTTTTTAATGGAAATAAATAAATTGTCAAATTATGGGAAGTTTTAGAACAAGCTCATTCTTCCATCAATAGATCCCATCACCAGGAGCCAATGAAAAACTGTGTTTTCAGACAGATATTGATTTTTGGATGTATCATTATACACGGAATGAAGAAGTTGTGGGATTTGGCACCAGAAAAATCTCAGAACAAATATTTAGCACCATCAAAGTCAAGAACAAAAGAAATGGGGGAGGATGGAAAATAATCACTTTTAGGGTGTGAAATGACTTTTCGATAGGGCTACGGAGACATTTTCTCAGACGAGAAACACTGAAGTGCATCTGATGACTAGAGGGAAGGTTTAAAGCAGGTCAGCCAGCTCCCTGCCCTGGGCACTGCATGGCTCTCGGCACGGACTCGGCATAGTCTTTCCCTTCAATCTTGATGGCTAATACCTAGAGGAAGGATTTTGCTGGAGAAACGTACAGGCTTGCACTTTCCTGGGCTGGAAGTGGTAGTGGCTCATGCTGAGGGCTCCGGAGGTCCTCTCCCTCCAGGACCTGGCTCTTGGCCCTGAACCCCCAGGGCAGGTCCACTGCAATAAGGAGGCTGAAGCCAGCTGCCTGGCAAGACAGCTGGATTTCAGCCCTCTCCTATTGCGCTGAGCTTCCCTGTGTTGGTGACAGCGTGACTCCATGGCTGCACCTCTTTCCTGAGCCCTTCCCACCCAGGCTCCCTTCAGTCTTTATTATTATGGTTTTCAGAGCCCTCCGGGGAATGTCAGACCCTTGGAGTTTGAAGGCAGATGTGGTGTGACCCATTTATCACTTAACAACCTTCCAGCCTCGTGCCCTGGGATGGGAGGGGGAAATCAGCAGCACAAACAGCCTGGTGGGTTCACCGTGTTGGTAAAGATGGGGATGGCTCTGGAGGCAGCGATGCTGGGGACGTCCAGGCTCGGGATGCCATCAAAGTGGGTGTAGCACAAAAAGGAGCCAGGCTCAGGCCAACAGTCTGCTTGCTGACCTGGGTATTTCCAACCTTGGTAGAGAAATGGAAGGAACGAGACACGCTGGATTCCGGAAAAATCTGCCCTTTGCCCCCAAAGGGAGCAGGGAACCCTGAGGAAACTCAAAACCAAGCTGCGAAGAGCTCGAAATGCAACTCGGCCGCACGCCCACTGCAGCGGCGAAGGTGGCTGAGGGGAGAGCAGGGAGCAGGCAGTGCCTGTGGCACACGGTGGGGGCACAGGCTGGTGCTGGGGTGTGTTGGGTGACCGGGCTGGGTGGCAAAGGGTAGCTGCTCTGTTGTAGCTCTGCTTGGCAGCAGAGGGCACCAAACGATGTGGAGATCCCTGCCGTGTTCTCCAAAAGCAGATGAAGGCCAGCTGGAGGGATGGATCTGGAGGCCTTTAGTTCTGGTTTGCCTGTTCCTGATGCAGCTGTGGCTCGGTTAGGATTCCTGTTCAATAAAATCCCCAAAGAGTTAGGCTTGCACCCAGAAAAACGTAAGATTTCCATGTCTCTTGTTTCGATGTCCGAGTAAGACTGGATTTGACTCCCTGCACGCAGAGGCTCTACCTGGACTCGTGATGAGCTTGGGCTATGTAGAAGCATTAAATGACTTGTATGGAGCACCAAAACAAAGCACCCGGCAGCCCCAGATGGGCTGGTTGGTGGGTGGAGGACAGCTGGTGGTTGAAGTGGTTGTGGTTGACTGCAAAGGCAGAAGAGTTGGGTGGTGACCTTGACCGACCCCCCCTGCAGAGACAGGCCACAGCTGAGGCGGTGCAGGACTGGTGACAGGAAGCTTTTATGCTTTGCTGCTTCCAGTCCTTGGCAGCAATTCATGTGTGAAGAGACAGCCCCTCTAAAGGCTACAGGAGATGCACTGGAGGTAACGCATAGGGTTCCCTGAGCAATCTAGGTCATGAACAATGGGAGATGGACCCCGAGTGGCAAATAAATAAATCCCTGTGTGCGGAACCCTGTCAGGAATACAATGGCCGCAAGGCCGGGAGACTGTTGCAGATTATACGATCAAGCCTGATGGCCGGGTGCCTGGAAGTCTCAGTGGGAACTGTACAAGATAAGGCAACACATAGGATGCACTTAGCTGTCATAGGGCTCACGCCCTGGGCCAAACAGGACCGAATACGAATCTTCAGGCTTTCTGTATGGCAAAGGACTTTGCTGACTAAGCTCAGGAACTGCCTTAACTTTATCTGTGCAGGCTTGAAAAGTTCAGCTGGAAAAAAATCACCTTATTGAGATATACCTTATCTTAGTAACTACAGATTAAGGAAGCAAACTTGTTTTCCAGTCCCTGTTCCTGGTCTTTCCTGTCCCTCCCATAAAGGCATTATCGTACATCACACAGTTGCTTTATCAGAACTGTCAGATGAAAGGCACAAAGGCAGAGAGGAGGGAGTTCTGGTTTGAGGCTCCTGAGGTGTCAAACTCCTATGATTTAATTAAGAATATTTGATTAAGTTATCAAGGAAGCCCCCAGAGATGTAGGCTGATCCTTGCTGAGCTGGTGGTGGGTGGACTTTTGCTGGAGTAGGACCTCCGGGTGGTCAGGCCAGCTTTCTCTACTTGCTGCGGGTGATCCTGGAAGGTGACTAACACCTTTGGCAGCCTCGGTCTGTGGTTGCTAAATCAGTGGACGTTATTCTCTGACTTGGCTGCCTAGATAGTAGCTGGACCACGTGGACCACAAAGCTTCCTAGTTGTACAAGGGGAAGTGCAAAAAGGGAACTGGTTTGATTGCAGCTTGCTCGTGTGAGAGGCAAGCGGCGGTGAGCCGACAGACGGCCAGAGGTATGTCTGTGACATGGCGCTAAGAAGCGCCGAGAGAAATGGTGCTTTCTGATAAACTCCCGATTAAAAGATGGGTGGGACTCTGAGAAAGGCTCTCCTGTCATCTGAATCCTTCCCTGTTGAGGAACACAGAAAACATTGTCTTGAAAACAAAGAGCATCACATTAAAAGAAAAAAGAACAGCACTATCATTTTTTTTTCCTTCCATTGGGAAACACTCCAAATTCTATTTGACTCCTGGGCTCAGAAGGAACATTCAACCAAACCCACAAATGAACTCGGCCAGATAATAAACAAAAGGTGACATCTGACAAAGGATCGGGATTGCTGAGATCAACTTTGCACATGAGGTTTTTTTTTTTAACCTTGCTCTCTAGTCTTACACTGCCACCCTCCACTTTGGAGCCCAAGGAGCTGCAAACAACATCAGCGGCACTAACGAGGTCCTGCTTCGATAGCAGACTCCGGAAAGTTTCCATTTCAATCCAAAACACTTTCTGGATTACAGCTTCATTTCCTCAGGGTAGTAAGACTTCAAACTGACCTAAGCTGCTTCAGAAGCTGGCTCTGTAGCTGAATGCTCCTTACCGAAGACGTTTTACTCCTTTCTGCCAGCTTTGTCCTCGGCCACGAGGGCTCTGTTGATCCAGAACAGCTCGGCTGGTGCACACACGTGAAATTTGGTACTTGGTGTAATTTGAATGCTTACCCGTTTTTGGTCATTTTCGCTCACGGTGCATATTGGATACCGGCCTTTGAGTCTTTCACCTATAAAGTAACTGTGATATATCATAATGACCAGCTGAAACCATCTCATACAAATTAAGGATGCTACTAAACAGATAATGGGCACACCCTTCAGTGTTAACCAGAAAATACCCATTTGGCACATTTTTGATTGCCAGGTAACACTTTACCATTTAACTGGATACTTTCCTGTTTCTTCCTTCATTGCAAAGAACAAATTTGAACACAACTTAGTTTATCCTCTACCCAGTCCTTAGAGTTTAATATGAATTGTTAACTAACTGTGCTCCAGCCCTTCCACATCCACGGAGACTGCTTCTCAAACAAGCCTTGAAAATATCGATCTCCCTTTGGAAAGTCAAGTCCCCTTTCTTGCAATAACATTGGGGTTTGACCTGGTTATCAGCCACGCTACGAACAAACTGTCCTTGATTAAACCACAGGGTACCTATTAGGATTCATATGACTCACATTTATTATACAACAGTCAACAGGCCTCACGTGGCATGTGTCTCTGGCAGGGACAAGAGGTGCCTTTCCTGAGACATGTGCCTGGATCGCAGCACTTCTGTAACAGCTGGGCAACCTTGCCCAGCCGTCCGCAGTCTCCTTCACATTCCTCTCCCCTCAGCGCCTCGAGCGTGTCTCATCCAGCAACGCAGAGCTTTTCCCCATCCTAACACAATCCTTAGCCCTGCTCATGTCTGCGGGAACGCGGAAGTACGGGTGGAAAAGTGGAGGCTGGCTTCGTGTAGAGGGTGACGGGATCAGAGCTTCCTCAGTCTCATGCTGCTCAGGAACTTTCCTGCGTCATGCAAGGAAGAGCTAATGCAGGCATTCAAGAGGGATTTGCTTTTATCTCTTGGTTCCAGCTATGCCACCTAAAAAAAATGCCGTTATATGAATTTTTGGCACATTGCTGAGGTCTGTACGTACTGCCTTGGCGCGGCAATATCTCAGCCCACAGCTAAGCACTCTGTATCCGTTATCTCACCTCCTCCTCTTCTCTGTCCTCTCTTCTCTTGCACTTCCATCAACTCTTATCCCCCACCTTTAGCTCTGCTACACCTTTACTGCCACTTACCTCACCGCGCTCGCTTTGCCTCCATCCCTTTATCTGTCAAGGAAGTTTTAATTTAATTTTCATTTCTCACAAGGCTGGACTTATCAGGATTATGACCAACAGAATTCCAAGTCACCTGAAACAACGGGCATTTGAGTGCTTGTAACACCAGCTGCTACTCAGCACGAGACGACCTGCGGAGAACAACGTGGCTTTGCGGCAGCTCTCCTTGCTCTTAGACCTCCGCAAAACATGAACTGCAGGAGGAGGCTGCCTGCGTGGGAGGCCCCGGCTGCAAGGCGCTGATGAGGTTGCAACGAGGCAGAAACTGCTTCAAATCTCACTGCAAATGCAACCAAAACCCGCTACGCCTGAATTTCAACCAGCTGCCTGCTCTGTATGCAATGCTAAGCTTTGTTGCAATGCTCTCCTTTTAACTCTTGTCATAATGATTAATCTCGCCTAATCTTCGTGGCTCTATGGCTTTCCGCTTTTCTGAACGAGCCGGTGAAGACAAAAGTGTCCACGCAGCAGCTGCTGCTCAGGGCTCAGGTGGAGACTTTGAATCAACGTACAGAAGATCCGCAGAGCTGCCCTCGCCGCTCCAAACCTTGATGGCCCTGATGGCAGGCAGGGCGACTGGGGCAACGCGTGCCCGCCGGCGGCCCGGAGGAGCGGCTCCTGCTTTACCGTCCCTGACGGGCGAAGCCGACGTATCTGTTGCTTGCAGCGTTCAAGCTCACGCTGGAGTCAGGCGATGCCGCCGGCCGCACCCAGGTTAATTGCTACGACGAAGACCGGAGTCAGGACGCATCAATAACAACGCAAAACAATTTAGCAGACTGACAATTCTTACAGGAGGGCATAAAAGAAAAACTAAATTAGAGTCGCTTATAAGGGAAGCAGCTGGGGGAAGGTACCAGAGCGTCAGGGCAGGCCTGGCGCGACACAAACACGTAGGGTGTAAAGGCTCAAGCGAGCCATACCTCGAGGAGAGCTGCAGCGGCAGGCAAAGACATAGTATTTATTTAAAATTTATTTTAAAAAGACACAGGCCTGCACGGCCAGGGGAGCCCTGACACAGAGCCCCGGCGGCCCACTCCACCCGCCTCACCGCCACAAGATGGCGGCGGCGGGATGTACCACCGGCCTCCTCCTCCCCTCCGGGAAGGGGAGCCGCTCCTCCGTGCCCCC
>WAAD01037329.1:123252-134002 GCA_013389945.1 Fregata magnificens
TAGCCGGGGGCGGTGGGTGCTGCGTGCCAGTGGGTGCCATCGGCGGGGGGTGGCGGGCAGACCCAGGCGTGCGGGGCGGGCGCGCTGTCATTGCAATAGGGCTCGGTGGAGGAGGAAGAGGAGGTGGAGGAGCTGCTCGCCCTGCCGTGGGACGGGGGGCCCTGCCTGGCCAGCACTGTGGGGCACAGGGCTCACGTCAGCCCCGGGCTGCGGGGCGGCCCCTCGCCCACCCACGAGCAGGACGGGCAGACGGCCAGTGCTGCAGGACAGAGGGACGGGCACCCCTCGTGTCGTACCCTCCGCAGGGAAGGGCTCCATCCCATCCTGGCTGGGCATCAGTGGGAGCAGCTGCTCCCCGGGCTGCCGGCGCAGCGAGTCTGCAGGGAGGGCAGGGAGGGGGCATCAGCGGGGGCACCCCAGGGCACCCCAGGGCAGGGCGGTGGGCGTCCCGGGGCCGGGCGGGATGCTCACTGTAGAAGGTGGAGAGGGCCACGGGTGGCTTCCTGCTGAAGTCGTAGTGTTCGTAGTCGGAGTCAGAGTCGGAGTCCTTGGCAGCGGGAAGGGCTGTGACCGGCGGGTCTGGGGGACGAGACGGGGACGGGGCAGCCATCGCCAGCCGGGACCTTCTGCCGCACAGCCCCCGGGACGGGCCAGTGACCTGCCAGACCTACCTGGTCCTTTGGGAAGACCGGGAGGCATCTCCCTGTAGTCGTTGGAAGTCCCAGAGGGCACGTCGGGGCTCTGGGCGCTGTGGGTCACCAGGACCGGCCCGGCTAGCCCGAGGGAGGACACGGTGTGGGCTGCGGGGACAAGGGGGATGCACCCGCTCAGCTGCTCCATGGCACAGCCGGCCCCGCTCCCGCGGCTGAGCTGAGCCCAGGAAGTGGGGTGGCCCTGGGTGGGCTGGCAGTGTCACCCCCTCCATGGTCAGAGCCTGCCATGCCCCCACGGGTGCTCCTTACCGCTCATCTTCCTCACCCTCAGCAGGGCGGCGATGAAAGCCAGCACGGTGAGCAGGAGCAGTGCTGCCAGGACCAGGCAGAGGACGAAGAGGGGCATGTGCAGAGGGGAGTGTGCCCCCGCAGCCAGGGAGCCCTCCTCAGCTGAGACAGAGAACGGACACAGCTCGTGACACCTGGGACATCCTCTCTCCAGGTAAGGGGGGTGAGTTGGGTGCTCCCTGCAGCCCTCACAGACCCAGGTCATGGCTGAAGCTCTGCAGGACACTCACCGCTCAGGAGCGTGACATTGCTCGGTGTCACCGTGGCCATCGGGGTTGGTGTCTGCAAGCCCTGGGAGCCTGGCAGGAGGGGGACAGGGATCGGGGGGCAGAAGAAGCTGGCTTGCATCTCCTCTGTAGGGGACCCCCACGGCCACAAGCAGGCCGTCAGCCCCCCACACCCGCAGGGCCAGGCAGGGGGGCTGTCCTGTACCGTTGCAGACCACGCCGGCCGCCCGGGACTGGTGGCAGGGTGCCGATTTATTGTAGGTCCACCGGCACTGGGCCAGCGATGGTTGTGGTATGTCGCATTGGTAGAGCATCCTGCCAGGCAGCGTGTGGCCGAAGGAGAGCTGCCGGAGGGGCTCCCCGCAGCCCAGCGTGCGGCACAGCACGCTCGCCTCCAGCTTGTACCACGTGCTGTCGCACACCGTGCTCCACGTGCCACGGAAGAAGACCTCGACCCGGCCGGCACAGCCGTCCCGGCCCCCGGAGAGCCGCCACTCCTGGTGCTCTGCGGGCAGAGAGCGGAGCTGGGGGTGCGCTGCCTGCACCCTGCCTGATACCTCTGCCCACCAGAGCCCAAACCCTGCTTGATGTCTGCTGGACCCGGCACATGCCAGACCCACCTGAGCATACCACGCTGGCATCTTCCTTGTGGCTGCAGTCGTGCTCCGGCGCGGCTGGGCAGTCCCAGAGATGCTCCTCGTGCCCCTCACAGCCCACCTCATCCCGGAGGATGGGTCCGCTGCCCCGGCCGAAGGCGGCATCGCCGTGGACACGCACGGCACGGCCGCACCGCAGCTGCCGACACACTACGTCAGCGTCGGCCAGGTCCCAGCCGTCGTCGCACACCGTGCCCCAGGTACCCGCCAGCTCCAACTCCACCCGGCCCTCGCACCGGCTCCGGCCCCCGGCCAGCCGCAGCGCTCCGTGACCTGGGTGAGACGGAGGGGAAGGGGATAGGGGTGGCCCTGGTGCTGTCCCCCATGCCACCACCAGCTCCACGTGGCAGCAGCAACGGGATGGGGTGCGGCCGCCACCAGGCTCCACCGTCCCCACCGAAATGCGGGTGCAAGGAGGTCCTTGGCCATCCCGCGCTCACCTGGTGCCACCGAGGTGTTTCCAGCCGCGCTGCCCGCCGGGGTGCTGGGAGGTCCCGTCGGCTGCGCGGGGGCTGCAAGGAGGAAGGGGCAGAGGGTGTGAGGGGCTGAGCCCGCCGGGACCCTCCATCCCCCTGCCCGGGGCTGGACAGCCCCTCTGAGCAGGGCAGGAGGTGGCACGGTGGCAGGATGGGGCTGACGGCTGCAGGACAGACGGATGTGCCACCGGACAGATGCACACCCAGAGCCCTGCTGAGAGCTGGCAGCCGCCAAGGCAAAAGCAGGAGTGAGGTCAGTGGGTATCGGGGGGCCAACCCCCCCTTTTTTTGGCTCAGCCCCGGCTCTCCTGGCAAGGCACGGGGACGTGGCAAGGAGCAGACGGTTCGGCTGCTGCCAGCGCCGGAGGCAAAGCGGGCGCCTCGCCGCTCCCGTGCCGGCTGCTGGGCGCTCAGCGGCTCACAGATGGCAAACCAGAGGGACGTGGCTCTGCTGCCACCCCAGCACGCAGCCGTGGGGGGCAGACTGGGAGGGTGACGGGCAGACGGAGAGCGTGCAGGAATGTGTACCCGAGGCCCCCGAAAAGTGATGCTGATCGGGGAAGGATGGCCAAAATGGCATCCCCAGGCTGCCACAAAATGGGTAGCACCGTGTGGACCCCCTCGAGCCCTGGCCATGCGGGCACGGCTCTCTTGCAGCCCTAAAAGTCAATCCCCGTGTCCTCACATCATCCCTCCGGGGGCGGGGGGGGAACATGCCCCAAGGCCAAATCCTGGTGTGGGGTCTGCTCGCAGGATGGAGGAGCCAGAATCTGGCCTTAAATATGGCGATATTGGGACAGGACTCACCAGTGGGAAAGCCGAAGCGTGGGGTGCCATCACGCGCCCCGGCTGCTGCCGCCTCCCGGCTTGCCGCTCCTGCCAACAGAGAGGGTCTGCCCGCTGCCCGTACCTGCCTGCCCGCACCCCCAGCACGGCCGCCGCGAGTCGGTGCCGCAGGTGAGTGGATGCTGCTGCCAGCATGGTCTCCTTTTAGGTTTTTTCCCTCTCCGCGGGTACCCCACGGGCACGGCATCATTTTGGGCGCGGGTCTCGATCCCACACTCCCTGTCCTCTCTCTCCTGTCCTTTTGCCTCAACGCACATCAGCAGCCCGCTGCAGCTGAGCCGCTCGCCGGGCTTCCATGGTTATCGCCAGAAAAATTCACCATTTGGCTCCTCCGGGGCGAAGGATTCGCCTCAACGAGCGAGGCGTGTTCACTGTCATCGCCACCGAAATTGCGCCTTTCTCCGTACCCCGACTGCACGGGGAGCGATAATGCAATTATTGCAATAATGATTTCCGAACAAAAAAGGGCACTTTTTGCAATCGCTACGTCAGCCCGCCGTGCCGATAGAGCCCGCGCCTGCCTTTGCTCATCGACTGCTGCAAGAGGCATCTATAGCTATGCGGGGCGGGGGGCGGTGGGGTACGTCGGGTGGGCGTCCTGGGGAGCTGGGTGGGCTCCGTGGGAAACCACCACTTTAGCCGGTGGGCTCTGGCTTAGTGTTAAAAATATTAAAGGAAAAGGTAAGGGATGAGCGCAGGAGAGGGGGACGTGGTGGGGAAGAGCTGGTCTGCGGGGTCCCGGTGTCGGGCAGCACCGTGCCTCAAGCCCGGAGGCAGGGCGCAGGCAGCCGGCAGCATGTCGGCGAAGGTGTGGGAAAGAGCCGTTAGCGGAAATGAGGGCGATGGCGACCGTTCCTCGATTGATCAGAGGCGTCGAGGCTGCTTCTGGCAGCCATTTCGGGTGCAAAATCGCCCTAAACCCTGCCGGGACAGGGGGAGCAGGTGGCATCGTTCCCAAAAACTGTCCTGGGGTGATGCTGGTGACACAAGCAGATGGGATGGGTTTTGGCCTGTGCCTGCCAAAAGGAGAGCATCGCCCTGTCCCCGCGGGGCCAGGGGTGGGAGCTGGTGGGCGGGGTGGCCCGGAGAGGCCTTTTAGGGTCCCCAGAGTCACCAGCACCCAAGCAGGGACCCCCTTCCCTCGCTCTCACCAGGCAGCGAGGGGCGCGTCGAGGAGGGGCGGAGGTTGGCGTGCCAAGCGCCTTGGGAAGGAAAAGAGCTCGACTTTGCAGAACTGCCTGCAGAGCATCCTCGCTCAGCACCAAACCACCCCCGGTAACATCCGTGTGCACACACCGACACCCTCTGCCCGGGCAGGCAGCAGGTACCCGGCTGCAAAATCAGCAGAGCCATCACCCCGGGGGTCCCAGCACACAGAGAGGGGCGGGAAGGGAGAGGGTGGGGACGTTGACGTACCTTGTCCGGGCACCGCGGCCGAGAGAGCCGCCAAGAGCAGGCAGAGCCCCTCCATCCTGCTCAGCGGCTGTGGGTCAGCCCCATGCCGACCGGGGAGCCGGGGGTCGGGTGGTCCTGTCCTCTTGCCGCCTCTCTCAGCAGCGCAGGGACATGGTTTGGACGCGGCCCCACACGCTGCCTGCCGCTCACGCGCTGTGTGCTCCCGGCTTGTGGTCGAGGGCTGCAGGAAGCCAGCTCAGCGCCGTGGGGCGGAGGAGCACGATGGGGTGGCTTTATCCTGCACGCTCGCGGGGAGGAAGCGGGGGGTCGGGCGGAGATGGGCTCCGCTCGGGGACCACACCACGTGCCTGCGGCATCCCTCCGGGTCACGGGAGCCACGGGGACCTGGCGGTCCTACCCTGGGGGACACAGATCTTGCAGAAGCCACAATCTGCAGCTCCTGGTGTACCATCACGTCATGGGCTTGGGACAGCATTACCGGTGACACGGTGGGACTCAGGCTTCCCCCAAGCTCTGAGACCTCCATGGGGTGATGGAGCAGAGCGTGGGGCTCCCTCCTTCTCCCCCATTTTCTCGGGCTGAGGTGGGCAGGAGGATGCTTGCGAGGCCACGGGCAGGTGTGACTTGGCCGGTGCCTTTCGGTGCTGCGTGCTGGAGGGTCCTTTACACCCTGCTCAACCCCGTGGCACGAGAGACCTGCGGGAGACAACCCATGGTGACCCCGAAGATGTGCCACCCCTGCCTCTCTGCCTGCCGAGCCCTGGCAGGAGGGAGGTCGGTGGCAGGTAGGTGGATGCCACGAACACGCTGGGCTGTGCTGGGTCCCCCCCCCCCAGCCGAAAACACGGATTCAAGGCTCTTCACTTGCCCAGCCGCTGGTCATCACAGAGCTCATCAAACCCCCCTGTCCCGGAGAGCTCGTCCCTCTGCCAGGAGGGGCTGCCTGATGGCCGGGGGCCGTGGGGATGCCGGGAGCCACGGCTGCGGGCTGGGGAGCGGTGCTTTGGGCTCTTCCCCTGCCCCGGAGAGCCTGGAGGGGCTTGGTTGCAAGGGCATGGACGAGCTGGAGGATGCTGTAAGGGGCTGGATGTGTGGTCTGGGTGGGAGTTTGGGGGTGTGGAGGGCTGGGAGGGTGCGTGCGCATTGTCTCTCCCCTGAGCTTCCTGCCTTTCTCAGCTACTAATTATTTTTTTTAAAAAAAAAACAAACCTTATGGAAACTTAAAAGCTTTGCACCATCTGTTTTGCTGTCAAGTCTGGTGGAAAATATCAGAGTGCAAGAGGCAAACAGGCACACACAGCCCCCCCAGCCCCATTTCCTTAGGAAATCAGGCTGCAAAATAAACCCCTGTGCCCCCGTGGGTCAGGGATTTTGGGGGGGTGCGTGTGTGCCGGGGGGGAGCCGGCATGGCAGCCCTGAGCTCGGCTCAGCCCAGCTTTGCGCTGGCCCTGGGTGGCTCCGGTGGGTGCACGACATCCCCTGGCACGCGTGGGGCTCGGACGCCCCCATAGCAGGGGGAGACCGCAGGCTCAGCGAGGGGCTTTGGTGCCAAGGACCCAGCAGAGCTGTGCTGGTGGGGGGCAGTCGGGGCGAGGAAAGCCCCCGCCCGAGGTGGGGGGGCGCAGGGAAAGCCCCCAGGAAGGAGAAGCTGCGCTGGCTGCCGGGGATTTTCGTTTCTGAGCCGTCATATGATGTGTCTGTTCAGCAGGAATGGGGAACTGGGAGCTGGGGAGGGACGGGAGTGGAGGACGCCCACCCAGCGAGGGGGCAGCCCGGAGAGGGGCGAAGGGGGACAGAGAAGGGGCCGTGGCAGGACGGGGACCCCCGGCTGCGCTGCCCGCTCGGGGTGGCGAAGGGCAGCAGGGGCAACGCTGAGAGCCGCGGTGCTCCGGGGCAGGGCATGGCCAGGACGGGGGACAGCGGGGAGCGGAGCCCCTTGCTGGGGGGGACACCCCTCAAGGGGCACGGGGCAGCATGCGTGGCCGTGCTGGCGGTGGAGGGTCTGGAGCGGGCGGCTTTCTTCGGCATCACGGCCAACCTGGTGCTCTACCTCACCAGCAGCACCTTCGGCTGGGAGGGCACCCAGGCATCCCGCGCCTGCCTGCTCTTCCTGGGGGCTTCCTACCTGCTCTCGCCCATCGGTGGCTGGCTGGCCGACGTCTACCTGGGCCGCTACGGCACCGTGGCCCTCAGCTTCTTGCTGTACCTGCTGGCAGCGTGCCTGCTGCCCATCACCGCGTCGCTGGACGGGCGCCTTTCGGTGTGCGGGCAGCTGCCCGCCAACACCATCCGAAACTGCTCTTGGCAGCCCCCCGAGCAGTACTGTGCCCCCACCATCTACAGCGGCCTCCTGCTTTTGGCGCTGGGCGTCAGCTCCGTCAGAGCCAACCTCACCTCCTTTGGCGCCGACCAGGTGAGCGTGGCAGCCGGCGGCATCCTTCTCCCTCTACCCCTTCCCATCCGGCTCCTCCTGGCCGGGTGCTCGCCCCGCACCGGGCTGCCATGGAGCTGTGGGTCTCCCTTCCCCTTCTGCAGAGCCAAGGGGGGTACGGTCTCCCAAAGGGAGGAGGAGATGTGGTTGCACCCCATAGATCACCTCCAAACCCTTCGAGACCCTTGGGACGTCCTTGCTGGGGGAAGGAGGGAGGGAAGCCAGGAGGTGAGGGGTGGGACGGGGCACGGGGGGACATGGGATGGTGGGGGGACCGGGGATGAAGCAGAAGGTCTGCATTTAGGGCTGAGGTTCGGCTCTGCCGGGACTGAGAGCCGGCCCCGGGGTCCGTCCCTCCGCGCTGGCAGGTGAGGGACCAGGGCGGTGACGCCACACGACGCTTCTTCAACTGGTTCTACTGGAGCATCAACATCGGGGCTGTCTTCTCCCTGCTGGTGGTGGCCTTTGTCCAGCAGAACATCAGCTTTCTGGCCGGTTACCTCATCCCCGTCACCTGTCTGGCTTTGGCCCTCCTCATCTTCCTCCTGGCCACCCCCACCTTCGTCACCAAGCCCCCCACGGGCAGCCGGGTCTCTGTCATGATCAAGCTGGCCCTGCAGAGCTGCGGCTGCGCCTGGCTGGGGGGCACCGGGGCCAGGTGAGAAGGGTGGGGGGTCTGCGGGGGGCTGAGCCCTCCCAGCCCTGGCCTTTCCCACGCTGACCCTCTCCCCAGGCTGAGCGCTCACCGGTGGGAGGCTGGGGACCCTCTCCCCGAGAGCGGAGCCCAGCCCGGAGCCCCTTTGCCCGAGGAGGACCTTGCCAACTTCCAGGTGCTGGCCCGGATCCTGCCTGTGATGCTGACCTTCATCCCTTACTGGATGGTCTACTTCCAGGTGAGGTGCGGGGTGGGCTTTGCACCAGGCAGGGACCGTCGGCGGTGGCAGGTCCGTCTGGGAGCCGAGCCCACGGAGACACCATCCCGCTGCCTTTCAGATGCAGTCGACGTATTACCTGCAAGGTCTGCACCTCCACATCCCCAGCATCTTCCAGCACGGCCAGGACCGCGCCAGCACCCTCCAGGGCTACACGGTGAGGGATGGGTCTGGCAGCTCCGTGGACCTGATGGGTGGGGGCCGGGGTGGGAGCCAGGGCATCCCGTGAGATGCTGAGCTCCCCGCCGTGGGCGAGGGCTGGGGCTTGACCTGCCTCTGCCCCGCAGTTCCCGGATGCTTGGCTGCTTCTGGCCAACGTGGTGGTCTTGCTGGCCTTGGTGCCCCTGAAGGACCGCGTCATCGACCCCTTCCTCACCAGGCAGAGGCTGCTGCCCTCAGCACTCAAGCGGATGGCCCTGGGCATGTTCTTCAGCCTCGCCTCCGTCCTCGCAGCAGGTAGGACCCAGACTGGGATGGGATGCTGCCGCAGACAGGGGCTCGGCGGGCGCTCAGCTCCCTGCTCGCATCCCGCAGGCATCCTGGAGCGGGAGCGGCTGCGGTACGTGCGCCACAACCAGACGGTGTCACAGCTCATCGGCAAGGACCGCTACCTGGCTGCCACGCTGCCCATCTGGTGGCAGGTCCCCCAGTACCTGCTCATCGGCATCAGCGAGCTCTTTGCCAGCATCCCCGGTGAGCAGTGCCCACCTCTCCCTGGACCCGGAGCATCCACTGCAGCCCCCCGCCGTGGCAGGTGGGTTTCTCGGGGGAACCCCAAAGGGTTCAAACCTTGCCCGGTGCTCTCTCCGCTTTCCCGCAGGCCTGGAGTTCGCCTACGCCGAGGCCCCCAAGTCCATGAAAGGAGCCATCATGGGTCTCTTCTTCTTCATCTCTGGGGTGGGCTCGCTGCTGGGGTCGGGGCTGCTGACCCTCCTCTCGCTGCCCGCCCACGGGTGGATGCGCTGCCCGGAGGACTACGGTGAGCGCTGGCATGGGGACACGGGTGTCATCTCCGGCTTGGGGTGTCTTTGCGGCCAGCGGGGACGGGGTGCGGGACACAGGGGTGTCCCAAGAGCCACCCCCCGGCTCTGACCACCCTCCCGCTGGCAGGGAGCATCAACAGCTGCCGCATGGATAACTACTTCTTCCTGCTGGCGGGGATCCAGTCGGTCACCTGCCTGCTCTTCGCCTGGATCTCCAGGCGCTACCAGAACCGGACACGGCGGCCAGGTGCCCTCCACCTCTGCACGGGGCCGGAGGAGGACTGACGTGGTGCCAGGGGGGGTGACGGGGCATCACCCCCCTTCCCTGCGGACAGGGATGCTGGGCAGGGGGGACAGGACCCCGGGCAGTCAGAGTGGTCACCCCATCTCTGTGGCCCCAGAGGTTTTCGGGGATCTGCGGGGATGGCTCAAGCCCCGGTGTGGGGCAGAGGCAGGGGGAAGGTTGGGTGGGTGCCAGCCCAGCGTGGGGAGCCTGCCGGGAGCAGGGTGACAGGGCGGGGGGGTATCTTCTGCTGTCACCCAGGGCGATTTGAGGGTGTCTCGGGATCACTGGGACAGATTGGGTGGCTAGGGGCGGACTGGAGGGGTGCAAATCCCCACGGCATCCCTGAATAAAGGGACCTGCTGGCCCATTGCCTGTGGCTGTTCTTGCAGGAGAGACACTTTGCTGGGACTTGGGGGGATCAGGGACTGGCCGTTGTGGGGGGACAGCCAGGACCAGGCAGGGACGGGCTGCTCCCTGCTCCTGGGTGCTGGGGCTGGACGGGCCGAGGAGGAGGAAGGCAGCAGCCTCTTCCCCTTGGCAGGGCAGGGGGTGAGGAACCTCCATCCTCCAAGGTCACCCGACTGCGCCGGGGCCAGGACCGGCCCCCTGAGCATGTCCCGTGACCAGCTCCCACGTCCGTCCCCACGTGGAAGCAGCGTCAAGGGCATGTGGCCATCCCCAGGAGCCCGGTGGGCTCGGCCGTGCCTGGCAGAGCAGGTCCCCACTGGCAGCACCGCCGTGGTGCCCCCAGCACCACACCTCCATCCTCCCCCAGCCCTGCCACCCCTGCCCGACGGTGGCAGGATGTGACCTGCCGGTACCCGGCGGCAGGAGCAGATGCCACGGCACAGGGGCTGCCCGTCTTTTTTAAATATTTTATTTTTGTAACAACGTCAGAATTAAAAATCTTCCATAAATAACAGCCCCTCGCGGCAGCCCCTTCCCGGGGCGTTACAGGTAGAAAATGCCAAGTCGTACAAAACGGATGTGTGGCCGGGGTGAAGGTGGGGAGGGCACGGGACCCTCCCCGGGATCAAACCACAGGACTCATCAAGATCATCATCATCACTATGAACACAATGTCACAATGAGACCCAAAGCAGTAAGGGCACCCCGGCTTCCTCCCCAATGCCACTGGCGGGGGGGGGGGCTGCTGCGGACCCCAAGGAGGGGGATGCTCTGAGCTGGGTAGAGACCTCCCCTCTGCGGGCATCTGGGGCTGGTCCCTTGGGTGGCCTCGCCGGGGCAGGGCTCAGGCCACCAGGAGGGACGGGCAGTGGTCCCCAGGAGCAGCACAACCCGCTGCAAGCAGGGGAAGGGGGGGACGTGTCCCCTCAGGGCGGCACGGGGAGGAGATTGGTCCCTTACTGGTTTGCCCGGGGCTGCGGGGCCGGGGGCTGCCCCCCGGGGTCAGGAGCTGCCCCGGATCCTCTCCATGTAGCTCCTGAGCTCCTCGGGGTCCCGCAGCCCCATGTCCTCGCACACCCAGCGGATGT
>WAAD01037329.1:160218-176570 GCA_013389945.1 Fregata magnificens
GGGGTCGGGGCCGGGGCCGGGGTCGCCCCGCTGGGCTCCTCAGGGCCCGGGGCCGCCCCGCACTCCCCCTCCATTTTCCCCCCTCACGCGGCCCCTTCCCAGACGGCGCCGTCCGATGACGTCAGAGATGCGCCGCGCTGCACATGCGCACCGACGCCGAGCTCCCCATCGCCATTTTAGTATCGGGCAGCGCTTCCCGCCTTCCCGACGGCGCCGGGTGGAGGCCGCCATGTTTGTAGCGGGCAGACGCCTACCGGTGCCCATCATCCCGTCGTCGCGGCGGCCCGGGCCCGGTGCCCTCCGCCTCCCACACGCTCCCACCCGGTGCGAGGGCCTCCCCCACACCCCCTGAGCCCCGGAGAGATGCGTGTCCTGGGCTGGGGGTAGAGGCCTTTATTGGGGGTCAGACCCCCGGCGGAGAGCGGCCTCCTACCGGGGCCAGGCCCGGGGCCGAGGCGAGGGGCGCGGAGGGGTCTCGGGCTCCGGCCAGCCCCACCGTCAGGCACCAGGGAGGCCTTCCCGGGGGCTCCGGCACCTCGGGTGCAGCAGGGCTGGGGCGTGTGGTGGTTCTTAACGGGACGGCTGCGTGCTCGGCCATGGCTACAGCGCCTGGGAGAGGAAAAAGGGGGAGATCCCGCTTTTGGGGTCACGCAGAGAGACCCACCCGCCCACCCGTGGGCCACCAGCCCGGGGCGGCCCCTCAGGGGAAAGGTTGGGGTGGGCGATGCTGCCCCACTGCCACTGAAACACCGGAGCTGGCACCCCAAGTCTCCCCAGGGCGCTGGGCCCCGTCCCCCCTCACCATGCGGGTGTAGTTGTGCTGCTTGACGGCATCGTAGCCAAAGGCCAGGGCCGCCACCGCCGCGCAGAACTCCAGGAGGCAGAAGATGACGAACATGGAATCCAGCCCATTGCTCAGGATCTGCGAGGAGGAGAGCGGAAGGGTCCCGCAGGGTCCCGCTTGCTGGCAGCGCCCCTCGTCCCCCTCCCCTGTGTGGCAATTGCCCTGTGTGCACGTCCTACGCAGCAGCGGGAGGCTCAGCTCTACCTTGCTCTCAGCCCTGAAGCACCACTCGGCTTTCAGCTGGTACGGCACGTTGATCTCGCAGCCGGGAATGTTGCGAGTGATGGCCGTGGTGTGGACAAGAGTGGCCACCAGCGTGCTCAGGATGACCCCCATGTTGACGACGCAGCAGGTCTTCACCTGTGTGGGTCACCTTGCATCAGCCGTCAGCAGCTCTGTCCCTTCTGCTCCCACCAAGAGCTCAGGAGCTGTGCGGGTGGCAGCACGATGCCCATCTTGCCAGAGACCCCCCCCGAGGTGCCACAGAGCCGAGGGAGCGGCTGCTTGGGGCTTTCTATTTGAGCTGTCTGAGCTGGGGGCACCTCCAAGCTGGATTATTCAACTCAGGTCAAACATACTCCTGGAGAAGCCAGCCAGGGCAGCCACCCTCCATGACACCTTTTCTCCCCGTCATCCAAGACTTGCTCCACCAGGCCCCAAGCGTCCTGTGGAGGCCCTGAAGCGTGAAGGATTGCCCACCCTCTGGTCGACAGGGAGAGAGCTGGGCACCTCCCAAGGGTGAGACAGGCCTTAGGTGCCTCGCTGTAGACCCTATGGGGTGAATTCAGGCTGCGGAGGGGTCCCGCCAGCCCCTGGGAGGGGCAGAAGTTGCAGAAGCAACAGGGGGTGCCTTGTCCCTCCCAGCCTGGCCGCGGGGGACCCCCTTACCAGCAAAATGTTATCTCTTTTTTCACTTTCCACCAGCAGAGAGCCTGAGACCAGGAGCTGCTCAGAAAACAGAGGAAGGAGGGCGTCAGCAGCAAGGCACACCTCCCCGTTACCCATCCCGCATGTCCCGGCGCCCCTCCGGCTGCAAATCGGTGTTCGGGGCTGCACGCACACACCCTCCATCCCCAGAGGGGACAGCCAGAAGATGTGGGTGTAAGAGGAGGCCCTGGTGACGAGGGGATCTGGCCCCTGATCCACCGAGATCCCCCTGTCCTCATCAGACGGCGAGGAGGTGAAGGCCCTGCATGTCCCTGCTTACCAGGAGCCCAAGCCAGAAGAGGACCCCACTGGCCACGGGGAGGGAAGGGGTCCTGTACTCTGTCACCGTCAAGATGATCCCAAAGCAGACGTGGATGATCCCAGTGAAGATGTGGATGGTCTGGGGAAGGACGGGAGAGAGGGATCCCCCCGATCACTCTTGGCCCAAAGCGCTGCCTGTCTGCCAGCACCGGCAAAGGATGGATATCACCATTGCTGTTAGCTGTGTCCCACCCTGATCCTACTGTCCCACCACGTCCCGGCTGCGCCCCGCGGTGCCGAGAAGGGACTCAGGACAGCTGGGTGTGCTGGCACTTGGCGCAGCAGCATGAGCCAGCAAAGCGAGCTGGTCTCGAATGTCGCCTCTGCCCCAACCAAGGAGAACCTCAAGCAGGGCGGTCCCTGCGGATACACAGTCCCTGCTTTGTCCCGAGGTGCCCCATCCCCCCGGGATGCTGTGGTCTCACCCCAAGCGCCTTGGGCTGAGCCCTTCTGAAGCCTCTGACTTGAAATGATGACACAGCGGGCGCGGGCGGCCTGGAGTCGGAGGCCAGCTGTGCCGCTCGGGGGTCTGTGGCCGGGATGACCTCCGTGATGATCCTCACGCTCCCGGAGTCAGTCACCGTGGTGGCTGCCATCGCCTGTGGGCAGAGCGGGGCTGGGGAGCCGGGGAAGCTGAAGGACCAGGCCAGCACCCGCCCTGCCCAGGGACCAGCACATGGGACGTGTCCACGTGAGTGGTGACACGAGAAGCACTGACATCCTCTTACAAGGATGTCCCACGCCCCATCCTGTACCCCACACCTCGCCCCCCACCCAGGTACCTCCTTCAACCTGGGCTTGCCCTCCTCCTCCTCCCCACGGCTGCCGTTAGTGGTCCCTTCGCTGTCCGAACCTCCCCGGGGGGTGGTGGTCGGGCAGGGACGCGGTCCCGCTGCCCTTTGCTCCCTGCAGGAAGTTTGTTCACGGAAACCTCGTCAGGCCCCTCTTGCTCAACGAGGCGGCTTTGCCAGCAGAGGGGAGAGAGGCTGGCGAAAAACCCCGCGTGCACCCGCCTGCACGCACAAGGTGGAGGGAGAGGGAGGCAGGGAGAGGGGCTTTGCAAGCGCGAGGTGGGCACCCCCTCCGAGGGCTTCGCTGCAGCCTGGGAAAGGGGTTGGACGCTTGTCCCTTGGGATGCTCCGAGGACGAGACCCCCCTGCCCTATCTTGGGCGAGTCTTCTCCATCCGCAGTTGCAGATGCTTTGCTCGGGCATCATCTCTGCAATTAGCCATGTGCCAGCCCTGGCAGGGTCCTAACGAGGTGCTCGGAGATCCATTTGGCTGCCCTCGTTAGGGCCACTATGGGACAGCCGGCCCTGGTGGTTTCCCTTACAGGAAAAAAAACAGGAGTGAAACAGGACACGGCACAAACATTATAAACCCCGTTAGTCTATAAAGGTCCCAAGGAAGCTCCTTTATTGCCTTTTTATTTTCTTTGGGCTTCTCCTTCCTTCACGAGCGCCTCGACCCTGTGGGTCTGTCCTCGGTGAGGACAGCCCACCCGCAGGAGCGAGCCGGGGGCGGGCGGCAGCACGGCCTGCGGTGCCGGACTGCTCCGGCACGGGCCCGGCGGGAGCCAAAGGGAAAGGAGATGTGGTTGTTTCCGATAGGAAATGAGAGCTCAGCCTGGGAACGGAGCCACCGCACATGGTGAGGAGCTCCCGAGGGGCAAGCTCGGAGGCCCCTTCCTCCCTCCATCGGCCACCGGTCTCCAGGTCTGCCAGAAAACAGCTATTTCCTTCGTGGCCACCATCCCCATCTGCTCGCCAGGAGGGCCGGGGTTCTCTACACCGGCCTGCGAGGACCCCCCAGGTTTCCTGGACGTTCGACGGGTGCGGGGTAGGATGCTGGATGCTGGTCCCATCCCCTCTCATCCTCATCCTCCCCTGTGCTCAGTAAAATCCCCAGCACTGGGTGCTGCAGAAGAGCTCTGGCTCTGGGACTGCACAAGGGAACAAAGCCCCTCATTCCTGCAGGGGCTGCTGTGCAGGAGAAGGGGACAAGGGACAAACGGGACGAGGTTTGACTCAACCTCCACCTATGAGACCGGACACGGTCCGGTCTGGTTCAGGGAGCGAGCGGGAGGGCGCAGGGCTGGCGGACACCACGCTGGGACCCTGCATGGGCTTTTTCCTCCCTTGGGGGCTGCAAATGTCTGACGACTGCCCGAGGCTTTACCCGAGCTATTTCTTGGTGGAACAGGAATATTTAGGTACAGCGTTCTGGCATCTCTGAGCTTGGCCGCAAGCTGCCACCGCGTTGGCAGCCACAGGCATCACCAGCGTTAGGGACCCCAGCACCGCTGTCTCTGCCCGAGCCTCTCACCGCAGACCCAGGGAGGGCCAGGACCCTCCACAGCCGGATTCCAGCCGAGGATTTTAGGAGCAGGTGGAGCAACTTTTGGAAGTGCCTTTTCCTTTCCTTTGGCCCTAGAGGGAGCTGAGACGCCTGGTTTGGAGGCACACAGCTTCCAGAGCTTGGCAGAGGCTTCCAGCGCTGGGGCCAGCAGTGGGGGTGAGCAGCAGCAGCCCCCCATCCCGGGCTTCCGTGGGGAAAACCAGGGGATCGGTGGTACCGAACCTGGGCACAGGCTGTAGGTCATGGAAAGCGGCCAGGTCTCGGTGTCTCCCGGGAGAGCAGAGGGACCAGCAGCACGGCCACGTCCTCGGCTCTTGAGTTTGCAGAGACCCGCAGACCCTGTGTTTCTCCGGGGACTTTTCTGAAGGCTTTCTCTGCATCCCTGCTGGAAACCAGGGGACTGACCAGCAGGTAACTGAGGTGATGGCCACGAGCCTGGGAGCAGGATGGTGCCACAGAGGAGGCAGGAGGATGCCAGGCAAGCCTCGGCAGCCGAGCTGGGGCTGCGAGGTCTCAGCTCTCCCCTGTCCCATTTTGGGTCCTTACAGCCGGACCATTTCCTGAGCTCCTTGTCTGTTGGCTAAGGAGAAGGAGCACAGTCGGTCTGTGCCCTCCCCATGCTCCCAGGCGCTGGGGAATGGAAGGATTTTCAGCACAGCAGCAGGAGTTGTTTAGCTGGTAAACCCAGAGCATGGCTGAGCAGGGGTGCCAGAAGATTTGCCCATAGCTGGGGGGGGACCCCCACCAAACCAGCCTAAATCAGGTCTCAGAAAAGAGCTGGTAGGACAGACTTGGCTGGCAACGAGCAGCGAGCGGCTCGTATCTCCACCCCGGCACCTGGCTGGGCTCACGCTGCTTCTGGGCAGGCAGCGGGAGGGGAGGGCAGGGGGCTCGCCAGGCACCGCAGCCCACCTGCATCCCCCATCCCACGGTGGAAAGCATCAGGCGGAGAAAAGCTGCTGCTGACAGCGCCATGTGCTCGCAGCTCCTGCGTGCTGGGGAGGAGCTGCCGATGGCGTTCCTCCATCCTGCAGCCCCGGCGGGGGAGCAAGCACTTGGCCTTGTAAAGGGCTGCAACTGGCGGCACGGCTTTCCAGGAAAAACACGGAGATGGATGAGATTCAACTGCGCCTGTTCATCGCACTCCCGATGCCTCTTAGCCTTTAATTTCTGCTGGTAACTCGTCAGCGTGTCTCTCTGGAGGGAGAGCCTCTCTCGACATCCTGATGCTAACGAGTCCTGCACTGGCTGGGATCTTGTTCCAGCCCCAGCGGCACCCGAGGGGTAAGGAACACTTTAGCACCCGTGGAAATGCTGGGATCCCCTCTTTAGCCTTTATACAGGCAGGGTGTCCTCCAGCATAAGCGACGGCTTGTGTTCCCAGCCGAAACCGCTTGCTACGGTGGATTTCCTCCCAAATCCGCCTTTTCAGATTCCTAAAGCATTCCTGAAGTTTCAGCCTTTCAGCCAGAAACAGCCGTGACTGCCCTCGGCCCAGCAGCCGGGCTTGGTGAAGTGGCTGGGCAAAACCCCTTTCCGAGCGAGGTATCCGTGGAGAAAGCGCTCTTCCCTTTCTAAATAAAGCCAGGTCCAGCTGGGGATGGCAGGAGCCCAAGGTAGGATGTTACAATTTATTTTGGAAACAGATGCCAGAGGAGGTGAAGCTTTTAAAGTGTCTGGCTGAGCAGATGCAGGGAAGTGGCAAGCCCGGTCGGTGGAGCCTTCCAGCCCTTTATTTGCAGGAATTTTTGGCTTTGCTGATATATACAATGCGTTCCTTGGATTTTTTTTTTTTTTTTAGGTTGAGTTTTGCTCTCCCAACAGCTGGAAATCTTTTCTTCGCTGCTTATTCTTCCTTTTAAACCTCCAGGAGCCGCTCACGCACCGGCTGGGTGCTGGTGCCGGGCGAGACGTCTGCCCCACGAGCGTGGCTTTCCGCACGGCTGGAGGAGTGCGAACACACCTGGTCTGGCAGCTGGGGACTCCCACGTCGATGGCTTCAGTACAACGGTCCGGTGTCCCTTAGGATATCACGGGATGGATGGGGGAAGCCTGGCTGGGTGCTCAGGCTCGGGGGGGTTCAGCGAGAGCCCCCCCCCAGCATCCCCTCACACCAGCACAGGACAAGTTTATGAGCCTGGTGGAACTGAAAGTCCTTTTCCAACCCAAAAAGCCCTGTTTTTTCCAAAGCAAATAGATTGCGATGGAGAAACACTTTTCACAGAAAGTTGCTGCTTCCTGTGAAAAGCTTTATATCCCCATAAAAATACCAAAAGCCAACATTTTGCTTTGCCTCCAAATATTTCTGTTTCTCACAGGGCTGTTATGATACTCATTCCAGAATGAGAAAGCCACATTTTCTGGGACAGGTTTCAGGGTTTTTTTGAAGAAAAGCAGCTGGCTTTTATCTGTGCCGTGTTCCCTGGGAGGCATAGCAGTCCCCGACCGGTGATGATGCCAACCCTTATATTTTCACTGCAGACAAACACGCTGGTCTGTAATCCCAGGACCGTGGTCTGTGTTGTCCCAGCTCTGTGTCCCAAAAACCCGTGGAGGGAACCTCCTCCGAGGGTGTTAAACACCGAGGTATCCACCCTGGCTTAGGAAATCTGGAGCCAGGAGCAGGCAGAGGCAGGCAGGGAGGCTGGGGGAGCGTCGCTGCCTGCTGGGGTGGTCCTCACCCTTTTTGTGGCGCAGGGCTGATCAAGGTGGCTGCTCCAGCGCTGGTGGGAATAGCCGTGGTGGGACGTTTCTGCTCTTTGGCACCTTAGGGAATTCAGCTGCCCCAAGGAGATGCAACAGGGAGGGAAATGCATTGCGAGAAGGGAGCTCAAACCGCAACCGGAGACGATCTTCTGGAGCAGGGGCTGCGCCGCGGAAAACCTCTCGAACAAGGGGCTGTCACACGTGGCACACGCAGAGCCAGCATCTGTGCCAGCTCTCAGTGAAACCCCCAGCGAACCACCCTAAAGGCTTTTGGGCAGGAGTGCAGCACGTGGGGTTTGCGCTGTCATTTGGGGTGCAGCAGCGTCGCTCCTAAAGCCTGTCCCAGATGCGTCCATCATCACCTTCCCGCTACGTTCCAGCTTTTGATCGGTTTAGTCCCAGTAAAACTCCTGATGCTGCAGAAAAGCTCCAACGTGTCTCAAAGGCTTCACTGACACATCGAGGGGTTTCGGCAGAGCAAGGAAGCTCTGCCCTAAGAAGGTCCCTGCCCCGTCCCGGTGGGGTGAGTGCATGGAGGAGATGTGATGCCACGGGCAGGGGAGCTCCATCCCCACCTGAGCCTCACACAGCGGCTGAGCTGGGTGGAAACAGGGACCGTTGCTTCCTCTGCCCACTGTCCTGCTGTGGGCATCAGCTACAGCATCCTCCGGGGCTTCCCGTTAACATCTGAGGCTGATTAACACCAGCCAGTAACCGCGCGTGAGCCCTCCTACCAGCCATCCCAGGGCTTTGTCCAAACCGGGGCTCCCCAGGCTCTTACCAGGCACCAGCAAATCCCGCAAAGCCACTGGGACACAGCCCCCCACCCCATTTAGCCATCGTGGGACCGAGGTGGTGGTCGGGTTGCCTGGGGTTGGTGACGTGCCCCGGGCATGTGTCCAGAGCCCCTTCCCACCCCGCCCTCTCCCAAGGCGCAGAGCCCATGGACGGGGCAGAGCTGCATCCTCCATCCGCCCTCTGCTTTACTGGGGATGCTGCAAGGGGAAGCGACACACAGGGTCTGGCAAGGTGTGTCCCCCCCAAGTTCAGCCCCATGTACGCAGTCAGGATGTGGCCAGGAGCCCACGATACAAACCTGGGGTCTCCTTGGATCCGTGCAAGCTCCCCACAGCATCCACAGAAGAGGAAGGGGTGGCAGCACCAGCACGGCTGGCATCTCATGTCCGCTGCTGCCCAGCCAGGTTCCCTTCATGCCGGCCCGTGTGGCATTAAGGAGCGTAGCCCTGCTTGCTGTAGGCTGGTCGAGCCGACGGGGTTACGGGCAGATCCGTGGGGTCGCTGCCGATGGTGTGGGGCAGAGAAAGGGAGCCCCATCGTCACGCAGCCCTGGCGTGTCCCCCTCCCTTCCTTACTCATCACCAGGACCCGGGGCTAGGAAGTGCGTGGGGACGCACATGGGGACTTCGTCGTCTCAGGGTCGTTGCAGACACCTCTGCTGATGTGTCCCAGCCTTGCACCGAGCCCCACCCTGCCTGATCCTGGCTCATGGCCATCCCCATCACCTTCATGCACAGGAGGAGGCAGCCGGGCACTACTCACGGGCTGGGGCAGGCAGCGGGCAGCCAGGTACCCCAGCAGCAGAGCAGGGCAGCAATGGCAAGCTCCAGGAGGCCGGTGAAGAGCAGCATGCCCGAGAGCCCGTTGCTGGCTGGCTGCAGACAACACAGCCCCAGAGAGCACCAGGAGGTGCTCGCAGCAGCCCCACGCCGGTGCCCCGGCAGGACCGGCTCTGCCACCATCACCCCCTCAGGCCACGGTGGGCTCTAGGTCAGCCAGGAACCCACTCTGACCCTGCCGATGGTGCAGTGCAGCCCCGTCCCCTCGCTGCCCATCACCACCACCTCCTTGAACTGGAGGAGAGCTGGGACAGACGCCAGCCCCAGTAACCCAACCTTTGCCATATACCCCTCCATGGCAAGACAGAGACATTGGGACCCCCCAGCCCGTCTCGCAGCTGTCCCCCCAGTTCCCCCATCCCGGGCATCGCCTGCACCCGCACTCACTGCACTGCCCCTTGTCCCCACCGCAGCGGCTGTGCCGTGGGAGGGGAGGCACCGAGTTATCCCCCCTGCCCGGTTGGGTTTATTGCCTGCAGACCGTGGTGCTGCCCCCACCCCTCGCACCGTCCTCTGCACGGTTATGCCAAGAGACCTGCCAAAGTCCTCCTCTCCCACTGGTGCTTCCGCCTGCCACGGCGATGGCACCTGGCAGGGACCCACCACCAGCACCCTGGTCCCCACGGCAGCCTGGGATGCATGGGGCCACCGACAATGGGACGTGTCCCTGAGTGACCTGCTCAGAGCCAGGGTTGGCACAAAGACCCCCAAGGTCGCTGCCAACCGGGACTGTGTGGTGGGTTTTGGCTCTCCATAAGCATCTCCGCTGCCTTAAGCCCTGCCTGGCCATGGGGAGCTCACGGGATCAGTCTGGGACCAGCTCTCAGCTTTTATTAGCACTGCCATCCCCATGGAGGGACACAGGGCCATGCCATCACCGTGGGCAGGGCTGGGGACGGCCGCGGCACGTCTCTGCATCCAACCCAGGGAAAGCCATGACATGGCAAATGTGCTCGGGGGAGAGAGGGGAACCAGGATGAACTCTTCCCCCAGCCCTCGTGGGAGTCCGGTAGGCGCAGCGAGCCCCCCGCTCTGCAGACAGTCCTGCGGCCATCACACACACCCATGTGCCACATCCAGCCCCCCCACACCAGGGCATAAGGGTCCTCTGGCAGCGGGGTGCCAAAACCAGCCCCCAGCCCCTGCGGGCACCCGTGCCCTGGGGCATTTTGGCACTCGGAGGAGCCAGGGTGCCAGGAGCCAGCACTGCTGCACCCCAGGGAAACCCTGGGAGCAGAGACCTCTGCCCTTACCATGCAGATGCCCTGTTTCTTCTCTGCCACCGTGGAGCCAGAGAGGATGAACTGTTGGGAGAGGAGGAGGAGGGTGTGAAGAAGCAGGCACTACCTCAAAACCAAGGGGACACTGCCAGCTTGGGGAGGGCTGGGGGAACTCCTTACCAGGAATCCTCCCCAGATGAAGTAGCAGGACCTGGCAGTCAGCACCCCCGGGGGCTCGCTGACAGAGGAGACGAGGACCACCCCGCAGCCCAGCTGGAGGATGCCCAGGAGGACCTGGATGCCCTGGGGAGCAGAGGGCGCAGGGCAGCTCAGCAGTGGCCGCAGCCCTGGGATGGGGACACAGGCACATGGGTGCTCACCCTTACCCCCAGCACGCCCAGCTCCCCTTTTGGGGGGGTGACCGACACCAGCCTGCGGCAGCCGGCCCCCCGCGTGGCCTCAGCATCCCCCGGGGGGGTATAGGGGGGGAAGGTGACCAAAGGGTCTCCGAGCACCGTAGCCAGCACTGCTGCAGCACCCCAGGCACTGCAAGGGAGAGCACACGTGGCTGGCCCGGCTGCACCGGTCCGCACGCACAGCACCGGGGCGATGCGTCGGTGCCCCTCAGCAGATTGCGTCCCCCTCTTTTCAGCTCCATGTCTCCCCATTTCCCTCGTTGCGGGGTGCAGAGACCTATCCTGCAGCCCGGCTCAGCCCACCGCTGGCTTGCTGCTACGCATCACGTGAAGACCGAGAACCACCGCACGCTCTTCCAGCCCTCCTTTCCAGCCATCTCCATGCTGAAGACCCCTCGCCCGCTCAGCCCCCCAGGCATCCTCCTTGCCCTTTCCCAGACCCCTCCCGGACTCCAGCATCCTTCCGAGCCTCAGGACCCAGACCTGCTGTTTGGGGTGCGGGTGCTCCCCAGCTTAACCCAGGGGTGTAAAGCCACCCTGCTCCACCAGCGGCTCCTCTCCCCCAAATCGCCAGCGTTTCATGGACTCCCAAGATCACTGCCCAACACGGAGCTGCCCTTTCCACTGCCACCCCACGCCTTGTCCCCTGCGTCTCCCCAGGGGCCCTTTCCCTCTAAGGGGGGCTGCTGAGAGAAGCCCTGTGCTCCTTCGGCCCATGGCCACCCCGAGAAGCAGCCAGGGGAGCATCCCCCAGCACCGCGGAGCAGGGAGCAGGTACGCACCGGAGGTCAGCCCTGTGCCCGGTGGGGGGTCCGGCGTGGGGTCTCCCCAGGGAACATTCACGGCTCCCGGACGAGAAGAGAGCCAGAGCTTTCTGAGCAGTGCTGGTGACGCCGGGCAAGAGGGGCTCGTCCTGTGCTCCTCACCTCCACCTCCGGGATGGTTGCGGTTGCGGCAGACGCCATAAACAAGAGCTGCTCCGAGACGCCGAGCCCGGCATGAGCCAGGACCAGGGGCTCCCTCCACCTCTCCCAGCCCAGAGGCGCTGCTGGAGGCCACTGGGCACGGAGGTCTCCCCACCCCATCAGTCCCCCAGCCCTCTGCCACCCTCGCTATCGCGGCAGACAGGCAGCACCGGGGCGCACGGCGTCTCCCCCCCGGCCGTGGGGCACTCACCGTGCCGTCCCTCGGGGTACCTGGCTCCAAGCGGGCTCCATCCTCGCCGGCACGGGACGGCGGCTGCCGGCCTTTGCCCCAGCGCTTCTCCTGCCCGCATTGCCACCCTTTTTATGGCCCTTTAGGTCGCTGCCACCTTCCCGGCTCACCAGCACCATGTGTCCCTGAGAGGGTCCCTCCCCGTCACCCCGCCAGGTCCCCAGACCCTCTCTGGTCCCTTCCACCCGCTGTCCCCAGCCCTGAGAGGTACCCGCCCCTCCCCAGGAGGTTTCAGGGCTGCAAATGCGTAGAAGTACCCATATAGAAAAAGAAACACATTTCCATAGAGCCTTAAAACACCTATTCCTGCATTTCCAGAGAAAGCTGCACCTGAACACAGCAAAGCGGCAGAAAACCTTGGAAGCCCGTGGAAAGATAATCTAGGTTTAAAGGTCGAGGGGCTCTGGGTTATCGCTGCACTAATGCCTGATTTCACGGGAAGGGGCATTTTGCAGTTGGCAGCGGCAGCAAGAGGCTGGCCCCGACCCAGCAGCGGCTCGGCACGTGGCAGTGGGACGCTCCAGGAAAAAAGAGCCCGATGCTGGTGGAGGATGAGCAAGGAGGGGACCACCATGCTGGGCAAAGACAGAGACACCTGCCAGCCTGGCTGAGGGGGGGGCAACAGAGCTTTGTGGTGGTCCCCACCGGGGCTGGAGAGCCTCCCCGGCTGCCGTGGGAGAGGAGGTACGGGGGGCTGCGGAGCCACAGGTGAGGAGCCGGAGCTGTAATGGGCCGTGAACGCAGGGTGAGCAGAGACATCCTGTTCATCCCGCTCCCCCAGTCTCTGGGGCTTTTCCTACCAAACCGGCTCATTATTTTTTCAGAGCTGGGAACAGAAATAACTGACAGCGAGTGAATAATCCATGAGGCTTTGGCTGAGCAGCACGAGCATTGTCAGGGCAGAGGGAGGGGGTTGTTGAAACACGAAAGAAAACCTTTAACTCAACCCAAAACTAAAGAGATGGTTCAAACAGGCATTCCCCTACCCTGCTCTGGGGCTGGAGGCGAGGTCTGGGGACAGACACCGT
Source organism: Fregata magnificens (assembly GCA_013389945.1). Taxonomy (NCBI): domain Eukaryota; kingdom Metazoa; phylum Chordata; class Aves; order Suliformes; family Fregatidae; genus Fregata; species Fregata magnificens. The sequence continues at coordinate 172,891 of WAAD01037329.1, forward strand.
CCCCAAACAGCGGGTGGGATGCCCCAGGGAGCGAGCGCAGATGGAGATCCCCCCTTAGGGCACCGACAACTCACCAGGGTGCTCCCACCCCTCTGAAAATGAGCACCAGGCTCTCCTTCCTCACCTCCATCCCAAGCTCTCCATGAGCTCGGGCTGCTCCTTAAATAACCTGCCTTCGCCGGCGTGCTGTGCCAGATGCTCATCACTACCCTTGCTCCTCGTTAGGTTCTCGAGCATCCCCACCGCTGCAGGGTGCTGAAGGATGGAAGTCGGTAACGAGCTCATCAGGAGCCGACAAACTTCTCTGCTGGTTAAAAATGGGCCAAGAGCCTTTTGGTCTCAATTCCTGCCCCCAAGATGAGTGATTTTTGAGGGATTGCAGCACAAGTGAGGTTTGGGAGCACTCATCAGGTCGGCTCCGTTCCCGTCACACGGGACCGCCCAGCCACATTCGCAGCCTCGTGGGAACAGGGACCATGTACCACCAGTGTCCCCACGTCACCCCAAGAAGCAGTCCCAGCCCGGGGGCAGCTCCTCGGCTGGTGTAAGGACCCGGAGCTGCTGCCGTCACCATCATTGCCACCGGCTGACCAGCTGCTCCAGCAGCACTAAATAGAGCGAGCTGTGCTGCTACATATATAAAGTGGGGGGGATTTAGGGTGGCAGATTTCCTTAGGGGGGGAAGCAGGTACCGGGGGGATAGCATCGCATCTCGCCACCTCCAGTGGGACCAGATGAAGGTGATGGGCACGGGAGACCCCCTGAAGCCGGGTAGGATGAGCCCCTTGCCTGACGGACAGTAGCTCTGCGGCAGGGATTTGCAGCTCCCCTGCTGAGAAATCCCCAAAACGAGGAGACACTGGCCCGGTCGGAGCATTTATGTCAAAATAAAGCCAATAGGGTACGAGCTGAGGTAGATGGTCCAGCTACCTGCACAGCTCCTGGCATACGTCGGGGTCTCTATAAGCTACCTGCTACGTGGCCACCAGACCTCCAGGAGGTCCTGAACCCCAACGTGAATGAACCCCAGCAGCCAACTGGGTATTTACAGGCAGAAACACCCCGTGAAGCCCCAAGACACCCCCGCCCCGGAGAAGCCCCTTCTCCAAAGCAGCCAGCAGGCGAAGAGCCCCTCTTTGAGACCTAGCGTGGGGGCAGGAGATGGGCAGGGAGGGGGCAAATTCGAGGTTCTTGCTGGCTTTCGGGAGGGGGTACCAGCACGTCCCAGCCTGCAGCGCAGCGGGAGGAGGATGCCGTAGCCCTGGACGTGGGGAGCCGGCTGGGGACGGCTTCGGGAGCGTGGAGGCAGGACCCCGCACCGATGTCCTCAGGGCCAGCGCCTCGCTAGACTTCAGGGGCGGCCAGCTGCAAAGAAACCCAAGAGCTGCTGCTTCTGGGAGGGGACAGGGCTCAGGGTGACCCCCCCCCAGCGCCCACTGCTCCGTGGGGTCTGCGGGGTCCCCGGCGTCTCCTCCACCCCCCATGCCCACCCATGCCTGGACCAGCGGCCGGTGCAGCAAGGCGGAGGTGCCGGGGTGCTCCCCGGGGACGGGGGTGGCATGCTTTCCCAGGGTGGGGGGCAGGCACCGGCAGCAGCGGGAGGAGGTCTGTCATGCAGGCAGGGGTTGGACGCTGCTCCTGGGAGCCAGCCCAGCCACGGCTCTGCTTCTAGCTGCGCTGCTCTTTGGGGTCGTAGATCACCTCGGCGTAGCTGGGCGGCTGGGGCAGGTCAGCCAGCGGCACTGCCAGGTCCACCTGCGTGGCGCTGGGCACGATCAGCATGGCCTGGGGGAGAGCAGGGGGGGACGGTGCTGGGGGTCCGGCCAGGGCTCAGCCCTGCTGCCCTTCGCCCGGCTGTCCTTCACCCCCCTGCCCTACCTCGTTGGAGCTGAGGCGGGTGGCTCGGCACCAGAAATTGGCGGTGGCCACAGCGATGCAGAACTCCAGGATGGTGAAAATGAGCAGCACGATGGAAATCCCGTTCCCTGCGAGCTCCAAGATGGGGAAAGCCCCATCAGCAGCGCCCAGGAGGAGGAAACCCAGGCTTGGACCCACAGGGTGGACCCCACCCCACATTTTGGGGTGCGGATTTTGGGGCTCCCCTCCTCCGTCTCCCACTGATCCTAAGCACTGCAGCCCCGGCTCTATGGGTGCCAAGGTCTCGCTCGGAGCCCTCCGCCTCGCCGCTTTTACGGCTTGCGGAGAGAAACGGGCACTTCCAGAGCGTGAGTCATCTCCCGAGGTATCAGCCTAAAATAGGTCAGGCGCACGGCGCCGCGCCGGCAGACGGTCCCACAGTTGGGGCCAGCCGCGGGCTCCCTGCTCCCCAACAGCGGCGGGGCTGAATGCCACAGAGGAGCCTGGCAAACCCCCCCCGCCTGAGAAAGGGCTCAGGCAGCATCCAGGGGAGAGGCACAACAGTCCCCAGGGGGATGGAGGGATGGAGAAGGGGACAGGGGAGGTTCCCAAAAGGCTCAGCCAGCCCTGGGCACTGCTGCTCCGAAAGTGGAGGCTGGGGGGGGCCGGCTGTGCCCCCGCTTACCAGGACGAGATAGCTGTAGTAGTCGAAGCTGGAACGGTAGAGCCCGTTCAGGTTGAGGTCTACAATGAAGGCGACGATGCCCAGCAGAGCGAAGATGGCGCTGATAACGTTCATGGTCTGGCTGCCCTTCACCTGTGGGTGCGGAGAGGCTTTGGGGACGGCTTTGGGGCAGGCGTCAGATCCCAAAACCCGTGGGGACACCCACCACCCCGGCTCTGCGGCACTGCCTGCCCGAGCCCTGGGGGACCGGTCGCGGGTAACAGCTCAGGCTGCCCTTGGGGGTTTTTTTCTTCCCTCCTTCCCATTGCTCATTTCCAGAAATAACCCTGCCGCAGGCCTCAGAGGTGGCTTTGCCCCGATGGGTTTCACCCGGGGTCGAGCTGCTCCCACCTGCCCACCCCCCTCCTCCAGCAAATGGGGCAGAGGTGGGGATCCCCGGGGACACTCACCGCACACTCCGTGGGGCTCTTCTCCGCCCCGATGGAGAGGCAGCCCGAGATGATGAACTATGCCAGGAAAGAGGGGGACAGTCAGCTGCCACCACGATCACCCTGAGCCCCCCAAACCCATGCAGCCATGGGGCACTAAACACCCACCCAGCATTAACAAGCTGCCCACGGGCACGGCCCCACGGCCCTCAGGGGCACGGTGATCCCCCCTTGGGTATTGTTAGTCCTTGAGTTTTACAGCTGCTGAACCAGAACCCCCGGTCCCCGGGACCCCAGTGGGCATGCTTCCCCGGTGGGTGTGCTTCCCTGGTGGGCAACCTTCCCCGGTGGGCAACCTTCCCTGGCCCCGCGCTACGCACAGACACGCCGCCGAGGAAGGGGATCTCGCCGATGACGAAGACAGAGGTGTAGACGTTGGTGAGCGTCGTCAGGACGATCCCGAAGCCGATGTGCATGAAGCCGGTCATGATCTGAATGGTCTGTGGGATGGGGCAGGGCAAGAGCGGGGCCAACTCACGCATCACCCCCACACACACCCCGCCCCCCCGCCAAATGGGGATGGGGGTGTCCCGGTCCCCGAGCCGCTCGGGGACCGCAGCATCCCCCGGGGAATCAGCAGGAGGGGGAGAAGCCTCCGGGGATGGGGAGAAACCTCCGGGGATGGGGCAGGGGGTGGGGAAGGGGGGATT
>WAAD01037329.1:176826-188660 GCA_013389945.1 Fregata magnificens
GCCCCAGTGGGGGGAGGAAAGTGGGGCACCCCAACTGCGTGGGGCAGGGGTTGCCCCCCCCACTCCCACGTTGAGGGAAGGGGTCCAGGGCACCGTAGCCCCCCGGGGAACGATGCTTAGCCCCCAACCCACAGCATACCCGGGGCGCCCTGAAAGGGAGATGAGGAAAAGGGGGGTACCAGGGGAGCAAGAGTGCCCCAAAAGCCCCCCAACCGTGTCCCCCCACCACCACCCCATGGCTGAGCTAAACCCTGCCGGGAGTTGCACCCAGCCCACATGCCCCAGCACAAGGCTGTGTTTACAGGAGCTCAGAAAGAAAAAAAAAAAAAAAAGAAAAAAGCTCTCTGCAGCGAGTTCCTGGAAGAAAGATCCATCAAGGGCCATTAGGCATGAAACGCCTCCTCCCTGCAGAGCCGGGGGCTGCGGAGAGCAGCACCGGGGGGGCTGGCCCCTGCCCTGGCCCTCCTTGGCACCCCTTCCCCAGGCAGGGATGATCCCAGGCTGGGCATCAGCCTGGCTGTAGGAGGTGACAGGCAGAGGAGATCCCATGATGGTCATCATCATGTTCCCCGCCCCCCACTGGCTTCACACCCAGGGTGCTGGTCCACGGTTTCAGGGTGTCCAGCCAAGAGCAGAAGCCAAGAACCCCAAGTAGGGGAGGAAAAAAAACCCCAAAGTCAGTAAATAATGAAGGGGGGCCACATGATACCACCCTACGTGCCATCATCCTGCGCCCAGCACTGCCCGCACCATGAGCCACCGATAAGGTGAGGGTCCACACGGCTCGGCGGTGACCACGGCGCAGCCCACCAGCAGCCAAGGACAGGCACGGCGCACTTCCCCCAGCCGGCTCCCGCAGCCTCTCACCGTGCAGGAAAGCGGCACAAGGGCCCTCTGAGCCACGTCCCCCCTAGCCCAGGGACCTGCCCCACCATGGCTGAGCAGCGAGACCCCTTCAGCCCGTCTCCCCCCAGCAGCCCAAGGCCACGCAGCCCCACACCCAGCAGAGCTGGGAGCCCCCCACGCCGGCAGCTCTGCTCTTGCCCCGCTTCTCCGCAAACTGTCCCAGCTGCCGGCATCCACCAGAGCATCCCCAGGGGAGCGGGGGGGGGGGGCCGCAGCCGTGCTGGGGAGGGGGCTGTAGGCTGTGGTGCAGAGCGGCACCGGCTCACCACACTGCCATCCCTGTGTCAGAGAGGGACGCTTTCCACCCACCGCCAGAGCAGAGCGGGGGTACCAGTGCTCTGTCCCCCGAGCCAGCCGGCTCCCAGGGAGTCACGGCACAGGAGCCATGCTTGCTGGGGACCCGGCCCTCCTTCCCACCCCATGGTGGGTGGCGTGGGCTGTCCAGCAGCACCCCAGAGAGGCCAGTGGGACCCTTTGGGGTACACAGAGGCACTGGGGACACGTCACATCCCCCCCGCCCACTCACCCCGAGCACCCAGGGGAGTACGCGGTCTCCACAGCCACCTCCCACACTGACTTGGCACAGCCTTTCTGCCATAGGTTTATTTCTAAAAACAAGGAGGCTCACACGATGGCAGGGTCCGCAGGAGCGGGGGGGTTCCCGGGGGTGGCCCGGGCACTGCTGGCTGTGGTGGGGGCCATAGCCACAGCACGGGGCTCCCCCAGGGCTGCCTCGGGGCCCCCCACCCGGTGCCCACTCCGGTGGCGCCGCACCGAGCAGTAACAGCCAACCATGCCCACGGCAGCGAGGATGGAGCACATGGCCACCATGGCCAGCGTGGTGCCGGGGAGAGCTGGCCCTGCGGGGAGAGGCAGCGGGGTGAGGGGGGACAGCAGGGTCACCCCAGCCACCCCCCAGCACCACGGGGCAATTCACACTCACCCGAGTTTCTCTTCTCCCCCCGCACCACAGGGACTGAGGGGCGGCGAGGCGGTGCCGTGCTGGGCTCCGGTGCCATGGGGAGCTCCGTAAGGGCCGGGGACAAGCTGGGTAGAGCTGAGAGCAGCCCCAGGGGACCAAGGCGGATGCTGGCTTCCCCCAGGAGCCCTGCAAGGAGAAGCCCATCAGGCACTGCTAGGCACAGGCATCCCCCATAGGGCTCATGGATCCCACCGAGAGGATCCTCTTACCTCCACTGCTGGCCAGCCAGCGCCGCCGGCGGCCCCCGCAGCCGGCCGGAGAGCCACAGCACGAGCAGTCGGCCCCATCCGGGGAGTGCCAGGCAGCTGCCACAGGGTCGTAGGAACAGGCTTTGCCGGAGGTGCTGCCAGCCCCCTCTGCCACAGCCTTCAGATGACAGTGGAGGTAGATCTGCAGGGACAAGCATCCTCCTGCTGGACCACCCGAGCTGGCCCATGGCTCTCCACCCCCAGCCACCCCCTCCCCGCACCAGTGGGTGGGTGTCACCCCGCACCCCAAGACCCCACCGGCACAGACCTGGCTGCCAGAGGCGTTTGGGAAGAGGAAGGTGTCCAGCTGGAAGCGGAGGAAGTGGTCTTCACGCTGGGGTAGGAAGCGGGAGCGACCAAGCTGCCCATCCAGCAGGCACCTGGTGGGATGGGAGATGGGGTGAGCCGGGCTCTGCCATCACCCGCAGGGTCCCAGCGAGGAGGGAGAGCGGCAATTTGGGATAGCAGCCACCACCCCGTGCCCAGCCCTGGCGCTCACCCGTTGTCAGCGATGACCTCATATTTCAGCCACGCCGCTGCGCTTGGGCTGGCCACGCATTCATCCACGAAGATCCTCAGGGGCAGGCGGGGGTCGGTGCTCACCGACGCCTCGATGTTGATCAGCTCCCCCAGGGAATAGGTGGGCTGGTGCAGGCGGGAGGACCAGGTACCTGGAAGGCGTGTGGTTGTGGCTGCCCCAAGCTTCTCCCCGGGGCCCTGGGCAGGCAGGGAGGTCACCCCCACAGAGGGGAACGAGAGGGTCTGGGGGTCCCCCACTCACTGTCATACACGTCCAGGGCAAAGTGCAAGCGTCTCCGGTGAGCGACGGTGGAGCCGAAGGGGACCCAGGTGGGCTGGACGGCCCCGGATGAAACGCTGCCCATCCTACACCACAGAGCATCCTCAAGCGCGGTGACAGGCTCCCGAGGGCGGGCAGGGCACCCCTGCACCCCTGCCTGCCACGTCCCCCACGGGCAGGCACCCCCCTGCTGAGGATGGGCTGGTGGACCAGGCACCGAAGGGTCCCGTCGTGGATCACACCCAGGGAGCGTGGGCACATGGGGTTCAGCTGGAGCCCGGCTCCATGGGGCTCCCCACTTACCTGGGGTAGTAACAATCCACGGGGAGGGAGAAGGGTCTGGCACGAGCCACGGGCCCCCCAGCCGAGGGGCGGTAGTGGAGGACGTTGCTGTAGCGGATGGTGTCCGGGAGGAGCTGGGGGAACGATGGGGGCTAGAGGTGTCACCCAGCTCAGAGCGGGTGTCCCCTCCCTGTCCCCAGCACCCTAGGAGGTGTGCTGCCAGCCCAGGAGCCAGAAAGCTCTTTGGCACGTGGCAAGAGCCGGGTTTCGGGTCATCGTTAACACTCCCACTCACTCTATCCGGCGCTCCCACCCGTACTCCCACAAGTACACAAAGGGTACTTGTCCCTGTGGTGCTGCTGGGGGCCCTCCCCATGGGGAGGGCAGGACCCGGGAGTCCAGTCCTGGAGCGCACCCAACACACGGGTGTGCTGACAACGATGGCACAGGCACCCTGGGGAGAGGGGTGGTTGTGGAGGACCCTCCACGTGGTTTCCTCCCAGCTGTGGGGGCTTCAGCAGCCACAGCCAAGGATGCCCTGACACTGTCCCTCCCCTCTGGGACGTGGTTCCCCCCTCCATCCTACACCTGCCCTGAGGAGGAGGACCACGCTGCCGCAGTCCCTCCGTCAAGGACGCGTGGCCACCCCTGGCTCCTCACCTCCAGGGTAGTCCCACAGCCCACGAGCGGGTGCTCCAGCTGGTACGTGTCTCCATCAGAGGCGGTCACCCCGCAGCCAGATCCCAGCGTCAGCTCCCCACCGGCCACGCGGCTCCCCAGGAGGCCGGCCGGCACCACCACGGAGAGCCACGAGTGGCCACATGTAACAGAGACTGTGGCAGGGCAAGGACAAGGAGGGCTGAGCCAGCTCGCTGGGGACCCTCAGGCTGCCTGCTCCCAGGGGAGCGAGCCAGGCAAGCCCCCAGCACAGATGACCCCTCGACTTCCCCTATTTTAGCATTTACAGCCTTGGGGAGGACAGAGAAGGAGGTGGCCCCAGGGACTGAGCTGCTTTGTGCTGTCACCCCAGGGCACCGACGCAGCCGTGACGCTCCTAAAAGGGTCCCCACGGGGAGATGGAGGGGGTGCAGGACCCACCCCAGGGCTTCCCTCGCTCTGGATCCGGCTTCTCAGCCCCAAGCCTGGTGCTTGAGGCAGCCTGACCTACAGCCCTGCCCTGCCTGGGGTGGAGAGGAGACCATGGTCCTCCTCCGCTGGCAGGCAGGCACCACCCGTGCCCACCACCCCGCAGCAAACAGCCATGCCCAGGGCAGAGGCACCCAGCAGCCCAGCCCAGGGGGCACTGCCCGCTCCCCCTCCCCAGGGAGGGCAGCCAGACCCAGCGGGATTCCCCCCAAACAGCCCCTTACCCAGGGCATCCTGCGCCCACGCTGCAGCCACAAGAAAGAGCACAAACCACCTTCTCCTGAGAGCCTCCATCGTGAGGGAAGAGGAAGAGGAGGGGCAGCCTCCACTGATGGCTTTTACACCTGGGCCAAGGTCGGGGGCTGCGGCTCTCCCAATGGGAGGCCAGGTGGTCCCTGCCCAGCCCCTTGCACCCACCTGGGGCCCGTCTCCGCAGAGCTCTCCTCCTCCCAGGGGGGAAACTGAGAGCCCTGGTCCCTGTCCCTGTCCTTGCCCCAGCCCTGCTCCTTCCCCTGCTCCTGGTCCCTGTCCCTGCCTGGGGGGTGATGGAGAAGGTGGGGGTCAATCTGTGGCCATGTGCTGCCCTCCTCGCCCTAAAAGCAGGCTGGCCCCCACACGCAGGGTGATGAGCACGTCCTTGGGGCACCCTCCCACTGCAGAGCCTCTGGGGAAACCGAGGCACAGAAGGGCACTGACCCTGTCTCTCGGGCTGTGCTGGGACGAGGGGGCACACGGCTCACCCGGGCACCCCCAGCCTGCCCTCCCCATCCCGGCTGCCTCCGGGCTCTGGCGTGGGGCAGCAGGCAGGGGAAGGGGTGACGGTGGGGGCACCGAGATGGGCAGGGCTGGTCCTGGCACTGGCCGGACCCCCTCCCCCCTGGGAGCCTGTGACACCCCTGTAGCCCTCGGGCCCCGCAGGGGTGGGCAGCCCCCAGCACCCCGTGGTGAGCAGCCTGGGGCAGAAGATGGTCGGTGGACCCAGAGCTGTCCCCAAGCCCCCCTGTCCTGCTCATCCCACGGCTGCCCCCTCCCAGAGCGCAGCCCTGGAGGCAGAGCTGCTGCCTAACTGCGGCCGCTACGTGGTCACCCACGCCGGTAAGGAAGGTCCCCGCCGGTGTGCTCCATCCCAGGCGCAAAATCCGGCATTTATTCTTGTTAAATTTCCTGCCATTGACGATTGCCCAAAGCTCCCACCCAGCCAGATCTCTCTGCAGGGCTCTTGTCCCTCAAGAGAGTCACCAGCACCTCCCAGTTCGGTATCGTCAGCAAACTTGCTAAGGCTGTGTTCAGCTGCAGTGACTGGTCTCCAGCCGGCTGTAGCCCCATTCCCTACATCTCTTCGAAACCCGTCCAGCCAGTTCTTCACCCAGCCCACCCTCTACCGGCTCGTCTCACAGCTGGACACCTTGTCCAGCAGGATGCTGGGAGGGACAGGATCAAAAGCCTTTGTAAAATCCAGAAAAACAACATCCAACCACTTTCCCGTCATCCACGAGGTGGGTGACCTTATTGTGGCAGGATATCAAATCAGTTAGACGGGACTTTCCCTTCGTCAACCCGTGCTGACCGTGCCTGGTGATGGCATTGTCCTTTAAATGCTTTTCAATAGCACCCATGATGACCTCCATCATTTTTCCTGGTACTGAGGTTAGAATAACAGGGCTGTAGATTCCTGGAAAGTACACGCCCTTCTTGTAAATTGGGATACGGCTGGCGAGCTTCCAGCCAGCGGGGACCTCCCCAGGGACCCATGACCTTGGGTAGATGATTGAGGTGGGGTCCTGCTGCGACACCCACCAGCTCCTTCAGTGCCCTGGGATGAATCCCATCCAGCCCCACAGGCTCATGGACGTTCAACGGGTAGAACTGGTCCCTTGCGATTTCAGTGACCTCAAATGGAAAATCACTGCCCGCACAGCCGTGACCCTCCAACTCTGTTTGACACGCTTGGACACACAGATAAGCCGGCGGTGTTTGGCAGTGCCAGGGCGGCTGCAGAAGGGCAGGTGATCGGAGAAGGGCACCGGGAGCAGCTAAAAGCGGAGAGGACGCCCAGAGAGACGAGTGCCCACGGGACTCTGCCGGCCTGAGTGGACCTGCTTGCCCCCAGGACAAGAGGATGCTCGGTGTGGCTTTCAGCATTGGGGTCCTGCTGGCCCTGGCGGGCGGCACGGCCGCGCAGGGCTGCGGTGAGTGTCAGTCCTCCCGCGGAGGCACCGGAGAGGGACCGGTGGCCCTGCGAGGGGCTGCATGGAGGGGACGCAGGGGTCCCTGGTGACCTCCTGCCACAAGTGCCAGCAGGTGCCCCGGCCCCTCTCCTTCCAGTTGCCCCGCACCAAGTGGTCTCCAAGATGCTGCAGCGCCTGGAGGAATCCGTCAAGGTGGATGAGCCGCCAAACCCCAGCGTCCTGCTGGCCATGAACCTGGCTGGGGCCACCGGCACTAAGACCCACAAGTGGCTGCTCCACCAGATAAAGGAGGAGGCTGTGAATAGAGCCCAGAAAGGTAGGGAGGGGTAGCGGGTGCACCCCTGCCGCAGCACCGGATCCCGGTGGACCCGGTACCGCAGGCTTGGCACTGCCGGCTCTCTCCACCCTGGCTGGGGACTGGGGTGCCAGGTCCCGGCCCCCCGTGCACCCCGGCTGCTCTCTTGTCCCCACAGACATGACCTCGGGACAGGTGGCTCTGTATGTGCTCGCCCTCCTCTCCTCGTGCCAGAACCCCCAGCATGTCCAGGCCCTGGGGCACACTGTCAACCTGATCCACATCCTGCAGCAGAAAACGGACGAGGAGATGGCCAGACTGAGTACGCTGGGACGGGAGGGAGCACCCGGGGTGCCCGGGGAGGCGTCTCCCTCCCCGCGCCCCGGCCCCCCATCAGCTCGCCACACTTTGGTTTGCAGGTGAGGAGGGCATCCCGAAGACCACCCTGTACAGCGTGAGCCTGGACGCCCTGGGCCTGTGCCTGGCGAGGACGGGCAGCTACCAAGATGTATCCATGGTCCTGTCCAAGCAGGTGCTGAGCCCTGAGAGCCACCTCTCTGTGGGTAAGGGACCCCTCTGGCCCCGCCGTGTCCCCTCCGCTCACAAAGCCCTGCTCCCGATGGCTCTGCCCCGGCAAGCTTGGCATTGACATCGGGATCTCGCAGACACCCGTGCCGTGGCGGCGCTGGCGCTGGCGTGCACGTACAGCCAGACGAACGTCCACGACATGCAGCACCTGCTCCGGGAAGCACTGTCGACAGTGACCAACGGCTTCCTCGATGAGCAGGAGAAGGCGAATGGCATGATCGGGAACATCTACAGCATGGGGCTGGCCCTGCAGGTACAGGGAGGGGGGCTGCGGTGCCGCAGCCGCCCAGTCCTGCTCCCGGGGCTCCTCACACCACCTCCCGCCTCCTCCGCAGGCACTGGGGGCCACAAGCGAGTTTTATGCCCCGCGGAAGTGGGACTGCGCCCAGGCCTTCTCCGTGGTCTACAGCCACGACTACCGCCAGCCCATGGCCATCGCCCAGGTCCTGCCTGCCCTCTTGGGCAAATCCTACCTGGAAGCGGCTAGCCTGGACTGTGCCGCCAGCCCCAACAGGTCCCCAACCCTACAGTCGTCCCTGTCCCCAGAGCTGGGAACAACCACGGCTCACAGAGGTATGGCTGCTCCTGCCCAGAGCACCCCCAGACCCCATGGGGACGACGTTCCCAGAGCCTTCCCGCCCTGTGCCCCGTGGCACTGTGCCAGGCACCCACCCTGCCCCTCTCCCCTCCCCGCAGCCCCCATCACGGTGCGCTACTCCATCATCAACAAGCTGCAGGGAAAGCACTTCGAGTACACCATCTTGGTGCAGGTCCCGGGCGGCTCCACGCTGCTCCAGGTGCTGCAGGTGGCAGAGAAGGAGAAACCCGAGATCTTTAGGTGAGAGCTAGAGGGACCGGGTGTGTGTGTGTGTGTGTGTGGCATCCCCCCACCGAGCCCCGAGCCCACCCGCCTCCCCGGCAGCTTCAAGACGGAGCGGACGTTCTGGGGCCCCATGGTGGTTTCCATCCACGGGCTAGCAGCCAACCCAGAGGACAGGACCTACTGGCAGTTCCTCAACAGCGAAGACGCCCTCCAGGAAGGTGGGCAGCCCAGGGTCGGGGGCTCAGGGTGCCGTGCAGGCGGTGGCGATGCCCCGGCCTCACGCCTGTCCCTCCGCCACAGGGGTCGGCATCTACAAGCCGACGAACGGGGAGCACATCAAGGCCGTCTTCAGCACCTACTGAAGCCGCCGAAGGATGCCTGGCCCCGTCGGGCCCACCACGAAGGCAATAAAGAGCCATTTGCAGCACAGACCCGTGTGTGTGTGTGTGTCTGAGGCGGCGCTGCCCCACGGCCCCTCCACGCCTCGGGGGGACACAGGGCCCGGACCCTCGGTGGGGACGAGGCCTTGGGGAAAGGGTTGGGGCAGGCCCTGGGAGCGGCATGGGAGCCTCGAGGGGACACCGAGGCGGGGGGAGGGTCCTTCCCGGTGGGGCCCCATGCCCGGCACGGGGTGGGGGGCCGGGAGCGACGTCGTGGAGGGACACGAGTGGGGGGGATTCCGCCGGGTTGCGCCCCCCCGGAACTAAAGTTTCCCTCGGCGTTTCCCGGGTGCGCCGGAGGGATGGACCGCTCTACCGGAAGTGTCCCCCAGCGGGCGGCTCCCGGGGACGGACCCCATGGCGGCGCTGTGGAGATGGCGGCTTCCGCGGTCGCTCACGGCTGGAGGAGGTCGGGGGAGTCCGGGCAGCGCTCCGCGGGGCCGCCGGGGCCGCTGGATGCCCGGGGAGACCGGGGGGGAGCGTGTCCGGGCGCCTGGGTCCCGGCGGGGGACGAACCGGGGAGGGAGGAGGGGGCTCTGGCATCGGACCGCGTTAACCGGGAGGCGTTGGGGTCTGGGGCTCCCGGGTCAGCTGTGGTGGCCGTGGGGGGATGTTGGGATGCGGGATGTCCCTCCGGGGGTCCTTCCCGACGCTGCCAGTGCGGCTCCCGGGAAGGGGGGCTGACCCCGGCCCCCCTCCCGGTGCATCAGGCCCCACTCTGAGCCCCCCCCTCGCTGTCCCCCAGGTGCCGGCGGCGTCGCCGTCCCCCGGGCAGGCCTCAAGAAGTACGTGCTGCCCCCGGACTACAGCGGTAAGGTGGCACGTGAGGGGAGAACCAACCCCCCCCCTCACGGGGATGGCGGGGGCACCCCCCCGATCCGCGCTCCCCCTGCACCGGGGCATCCCGAGGCCGGTGACCCTCACGGGTTTGTCCCCCGGTAGGCATCACCTTCCCGGAGAGGACGAAGCTGAAGTTCATGGACAAGGTCCCGGCAGTGCCTAAGGTCAGGCGGGAGCCCCGGCAGCTGCGTGACATCCGCGGCCCGTCCCAGGAGGCCACCGACTTCACCCAGGGGCAGTACGGGATCCTGGTGAGCGGGACGGGGCCCTGCTCCTCCTAGCTGGAGCCCAGGGGGTGGCAGATGGGAAGGCCGGAGGGGCCGGGGGCTGCGTTTGGGCAACCTGGGCAGGAGGTGGGGAGGGTGCAGGAGCTGGGCACCCCCAGGCTGAAGACCCCCGTCTGGTGCTCCCGTGAGCGGTGAAAACTCCAAACAAACCAGCAACCGGAGGGGACCAGTCCCAAACTGGCTCTGAAAAGCTGGATTGACTGAGCTACCTCCATCAGGAAGGGCCTCAGTTTCCCCAGCAAGGGGATAAGGAACATAATATCAAGCTTAAATTGGAAAGGCAGCTTTGAGACGTCCTCAGCGAGGCCGCTCCCTGCTCAAAAGCGCGCCTGAAGGGCTGGGGGGACGGCTGCTAGCGCAGGGCAGGACAGGGGAATCTCTGTCGCCCTCGTCCCGCCTGTGCTTGGTCCCTGAGGTGACCCGTCCTTCCCCCACAGGCCTTGGGGGGCGGGTACCTCCACTGGGGCCACTTTGAGATGATCCGCTTGACCATTGGCCGCAGCATGGACCCCAAAACCATGTTCGCCATCTGGCGCGTGCCAGCCCCCTCCAAGCCGGTGACGCGGAAGAGCCTGGGACACCGCATGGGGGGCGGCAAGGGCCCCATCGACCACTACGTGACGGCGGTGAAGAGCGGACGTCTGGTGGTGGAGGTAGGCGGGCACTGTGAATTTGGGGAGGTGAAGCCCTTCCTCACGCAGGTGGCCAGGAAACTGCCCTTCCCCGCCATCCCCATCAGCCGCGACGGCCTCCAGCAGATGCGGCAGGAGGAGGAGGAGAAGGAGCTCAACAACCAAAACCCCTGGACCTTCGAGCGCGTCGTCACAGCCAACATGCTGGGGATGCGCAAGTACCTCAGCCCCTATGACCTGCGGCTGAAGGGACGCTACTGGGGCAAATTCTTCCTGAAACACAGGGTGTAACAAGCAGCTGGGGAGGGGGCCGCCTTAATTAAACCTTTCCATAAGAACCTACATCAGCCGCTGTGGTTTTTGGAGGCGCAAACATGGGGCCAGGAGCATCCCGGAGGTGATGCGTACATCAGGGCTTGCCTACCACTGCTGAGACCCACTCCCCGGCAACGCAGCAGCCTGGAGCAGAGCGTGGGTGATCTCTTTATTCAGGAGGTGTGGCTGCACATCCGAAGAACCGGCGAGACAGAGAAGTCGCCGCAGACGAGCTCCGAGCAAGAGGAGAGGCTCCTCCTTCCACCCCAAGCAAGGCAGAGCCCTCTATGTCACCCACACGCTGTCCCGGGGAGGAACGCGGCTCCTCCGGCCACTCTGTGCCACCGAGGAGGGGGCTGCTTTTCGCAGGGGCCGCTGACCATCGGCCAAATGGAGGATGGGGAGCAAGGGGGGACTTTGGGGCACTCGCCCGGCGGTGGGAGGGAAGGGGGGAGCAGGGCAGGCGGTCTCCACTCCTCCAGGGACAAGCTGGCTGCAGCAGAGCGATGTCCTCGGTGCTCCAGGGATGAGGGCTTGGCAGGCAGGTCCCGGGACCGGCGGTCGGGGTCTCTCCGATGGTTGGAGCCGCAGGCGGATGCGGGCAGGATCATCCGGGCAGTGGGGCAGGAGGTGAAAAGGCCACCTGCAACGGGGAGGAAGATGAGGCACCGCTGAGGAAGGGGACACGGCTCCCACCACCGCGGCTGTCGCCGTCCCTCCCCGACGTGGCTGCCTGGGGATGCCCGGTCTCTGCCGGTGCCTTACGGACATGCTGGCAAGTCAAAGGCGGGGTGAATCCCAGCTGGCTCAACCCCACTGAGGCCCAAACCCGCTCCCCGGGCGTGGGGCAGTACTGGGGACCCCGACTGCCACCCTCCTGCCGTGCACCCGGTCACCTGGAGGGCAGCGGGTGGGGGTCTCAGGCGAAGATGCTCCCAATGCTGGCAGCCAAGATGACGGCGAGGATGATGCAGCATATCATGATCATGATCTTCTTCTGCGCAGGGAGAGAGGAGCCGTGAGGTAGGGCCGCGGGTGGCACGGGGCTGGGGAGGGGGGACA
>WAAD01037330.1:1349-12541 GCA_013389945.1 Fregata magnificens
TCTGACAGCTCCCTTTCTTGCAAACAAAGGAATGTTCCTCTCAAATACCTTGGATAATCAGCTAATTTAAACAGTAGCAACATCACAGGGAGATGTTATTGCCCAGAAATCAGACAGCACACATTCTGCGCTATCAGTGCAACGGACTTCTTACAAGCTTCCTGGCTTTCAGCTGGGGTTGCTGTGGCAGTGTTTTAGCCTGTCCACAGCTTTCACATGGGTTTTTAACTTGTACCGCTATTTCAGAGTACATTGTGCTGAATTAGAATTAACAAAATGTGGCTTATGATAACAGACTGAGAGATGGATGTAACTTCCTGATCTAGTATAGGTATAGTGTGCCTTGCTGGTCACTGCTACGACTTGTTTCTCTGAATCTAACATCAGCTGAGATCAGATGGAACGATGCATATGCAAGATAACACCTTGTTAAATTATTTCTTGATTGCTCCAGCTTGTCCGTAATCCTTAACCAGATTACCCTTGTTTATTCCCCCCACTCATAAGGGTGCTTTGCCACTGCACCTCTGTCCCAAATTCCTCTGTATTTCTCTTCCGTAGTCTGGTACATAATTTTAAGAGTTGATTTTTGACATGTTTCTACCTGAAATAATATTGGAAAAAAAATTTAAGTAGAAAAATAAAGACCTTCCATTGTGCTGTCATCTGCCTTAGAGAAATACGGAGCTTAATCTCTGAGTACTCACTCGGAGGTATGTGATTTGCCAGTTTGAAAAAAGATTTGAAATTGGGTTTTGTAACAGTGAAAGCAAATGGACTGTCTCGACTAGACTTTTGAAGGCACAACAAGTGTATATGTATAAGCTATATATAATTTCCATATAAAATACAGAAGTCCTTAATTATTCTACAAAATAGTAACCCAGTCTGATTTGGCTGAATCTTCTTTTCAGTATTTTATACTGTCATAATTTTTAAATAGACACATATAATTTTAAAGACTATTAACTCATACCTTCCAAAAGATTTACAGATGTCATGTTTAAGTCACTGATTTTGCTCTGTTTCAGTGTTGTTACGCTTCTAGTTTGCTGTTAATTAGAAAAATAATAAAGTTAATTTTTTGTTTCCATATTTCAATTTCTGTTTGTTTGTTAACTCTTAGTAAAATATTCTTTGCAGGATAATTGTGCAATGAAATTATTGAGTCTGTATTAAAGTTGATGACTCATTTGTAAGTAATGCTTGGCCTGTGCTAGCCAGCAGGTGTTGTTGCAAGGTTAGACAGAAATGTAGTATGAATGAATTTGTCTATTTGTGTATGTATAGAATGCATATTGGCAATTATATAGCAGTGGAACATAATCAGATATCTTTTTGAAAGCAAGATCTTGATAGTGCTTACCATTTTAATGAAACTTGTAATGTATTTTTAAGATAATATTTTAAAAAACTTGTGTTATTTTTTGTTTCATTTTTGCATGGAGAGGAATCGTAGAGCAATTTGGGATGATCTCTGGAGATCATCTAGTCCAACTTCATGCCCAAAGCAAGTCCAGTTAGAGCAGATTGCTTCAGAGCTTGGCCAGCCAAGTGCTGAATAGCTCCAAAGACTGAGACTCCACCACCTCTCTGGGCAGCCTGTTCCAATACTTGATCACCCTCCTGGTGAAAAAGCTTTTGCCCTGCTTGGAATCGCCTGTATTTCAGATTTGTCAAAGATGTACTGTGAGAGGATGAGTGGCAATGGACACGGGCTGGCTCCCTCTTCTCTGTAACCTCCCAGTAGGTAGCTGTAGGCAGCAGTAGGATCTCCCTTCTCCAGGCTGAAAAACCACAGTTGTCTCAGCCTTCCCCGAGGGAGAGCTTATGTGCTTCATCCCCCTAACCACCATGGTGACACTCCATTGGACTTGGTTCTGGTACATCCATGTCCTTCTTGTACTGGAGAGCCCTAGACTGGGTGCAGTATTCCACACAATGTGTCACCAGGGCCAAAGAGAGGGGAAGAATTATGCCCCTGGCTTCATCCTTGCTAATACAGCCCAGCACACAGTTGGCCTTCTCTGCAGCAAGGGCACACTGCTGACTTGTAGTCAACTTGCTGTCCACTGGGACCCTTGGATTGTTTACTGCAAAGCTGCTTGCTAGCAATTTGGCTCTTAGTCTGTACAGTTACACAGAGTAGCTCCATCCCAGGTGCAGGACGTAGTATTTGCATCTGGACTTCACAGAGTTCCTGACAGCCTATTTCTTCAGCCTCTCAGGGACCCTATCAATAGCAGCCCTGCCCACCAGTGCATAAGCTCCTCCCCCTAGGCTGGTACCATCCACAGCCTTGCTGAGGGTGCACTCTATCCCATCTTCCAGGTCTTTCACAAGGATGTTAAACACCACGGGCTTGGTACTGATTCCTGAAGGATGCCACATGTAACCAGCCACCAGTTGGACTTTGTACCCCTGATCACAATCCTTTGAGCCCAGTGGTCCAGCCACTTTTTCACCCAATTTATCTTCCACTATCCAGCTGATACCTCACCAATTTGGGAGTAAGGTCTGTGCAGGAGACTGTAGCAAAAGGCCTTGCTAGAATGAATATATTCTGAGTATTACTTTTAGTCTTGCTACAGGCAACTAACTACTCAGCCATAGAAGCACAGTCCACTAGTGGGAAATGAGTTCCTCTCTTGAAGTTTTTGCATCTTGCAATTTAAGATATGCTTTACAGAAATAGAGATATGTATCTCCTACTGACTTGTAAAAGATATTAAGCTCATTGTTTTAGAAATGACAAAGCATCAGAAAAAGCAAAATTTTGTAGAGGAAGAGAGAAAATGGTGATGGAAAACTCTGCAAGTTTGTGCAGTAGGTACTTAAGATCGGTTTGGGTTTTAAAATTTTAATTCATAATGGTTATTGTTTTTACACATTTTCCTGTGTGTGGCGTGTGTGTGGTTTTTTTTTTTATTTTTAAAGAACTAGGTTTTCTTTATCTTTAACTTGATTTGATGGAAGCAGAGGGACAATATTTGCATAAGTAGCTAAGTGATCCTCAAGAGAAAACATTTTTTTCCCATTAAGCATGCTTATGAGGCATTTTGGAAGTCTTGCACATTGAATAGTATTATGTATTTTTAAAATGAGAAAGTGTCTTTTTGAAGAGGAAAAGAACTGATTTTAAATTTTGAAAACAGAATAATGAACGAAGATAATAAACTCCACTTATTAGGAAAGATCATAATAAACCTCATCTAGCATGTGTTCAGGGGTTGCCAATTGTAATTTGCTTTAAACCTTGCAATAACTGTTTTATATTGCCGTAGAAAATTGACTGAGGAATGTGAATGTAAGGTTTACTAGGCTAGGTGTCTTTAGCATGTTGCTTATGATTGCATAGTTTCAGATGTAACCATAGTGCTCTATAAAAATATTTCAGCTGAGTACCTGGTCTGACACATTTGCCAAAAGAGAAAGAGGAGCCTGGTTGTGCAAACTTCTATTTGTCCTGATCCAAGGTACATTTGTATAACAACTCCCATAAGGAGGACCTCATGTTAAAAATTTTTTAAGTTTTCTAGGTTTTACTTATGATACAAACTAGTGGGAAAAGATATTTTTGTAAATGAGTGTTATTTTCTTTAAAAATCATCTCTCTAGATACATCATGAGTATTTTTAGTTTTCTGCTGTTGTGACTGTTGTTTGAAATCACTCTCATTAATGCTAACGTGAACGGACATTTATCAAATCTTATACTATAACTATAGTTATTAGCACTTTTAGAATGTAACTCCCTTCTCAACCCCAGTATAATTTTGACTTTAACTTTAAAATGTTTGTCATCTGGTGTGAGGTGGATTTATGGGAGCGCAGTAGTTTTAGTGCCTTCTGGCTGGGTGTTTCTGATGACATCACTGTGATCTAGACACAGTGTGTGACTCTAGTTGGTTCCAGTGTTAAATAGTTTCATAATTATGCTAGTTTTGGCAGTTCACTTGGAACTTTTTCCCATCTCTTTAATGAACATGTTTTACTTCTGGGCTTATGAGACAGCCACATGTTTGAAAAATTAATAGTGTGCTCTTAAAGTTAACATTGAGCAGAAGCGTGCAGATACAGAAAGCTTTTGGATATACGTCTTACAGGAATGTAGTTCCTATAAGGTCATAGCCACTGTTATCATATTCTGGTAATTAAAGAACACAATGTTTGCTTTATAAAGTATCAGTAGCTGTTGTGAAAAATGGTGTGTGTTCACACTCAAAAAAACCCCCATGCAGCTCCAAAACCTTTTTTGTAATTGTGTAATGTAAGGAAATGAATGGATGTTGTCCCAGATTAAAAAAACCTTTTTTTTCAAATGTTTGGTCAGGTTGAATTCTTCTTAAACATAGGTATACTGTTACTTTGCGTGGATTAAGTCAGATAGGTATATTTCTGAGATAGATTTTTATGTGTTGCATTTTGGCACCATCTTGGAACATGCACATTCTTGTTTTGATTACTTTCAGGTCTGACTTGCTCTAAATGTTTGCAACCATTTTCCATCACAACAGGCTTGTAGCTCAGGGAAATATAAAAAGCTTATTGTATTGAATTTATTTATAGGTTAAGATTTGAGACTTTCTTTCAAAATTAACACAATCTAAGGGTTCTCTGCCCCTTTCTTTTAAAACAAACAAACCCCCTCAAAACCCAGTGTGGTAGTGTGTATTCCTAACTCTCTGAAGGTGGTAAAAGCTTAAACCACTCTTGTTTCATCTTTACATGTTAGTAATACTCTATATGATTAAAACTTCGCATAGATTTTGATTAAAACTTCGCATAGATTTTGATTAAAACTTCGCATAGATTTTTGCATGAAGTTATGACAAGATTCATCAAACATGGTCATGTCAGTACCCAGATGGAAAAGTTAGACTTGAAGGTAGTCAGGTTTGACACAGTTAACACTTCGAAAATAGAATGCCTTCCCCAGCCCCCCTTTCTTTTTCATGTAGCCAACATAAATACTAAAAGGCAAGCGTAATGTCATCCTATCAGATCAAATCACTAAATAGTTGCACCACAGTATTCTGTACAATCCACAAGTGACCTCAGGAAAGAAGGAAATGTGCTAATTGAGCTGTTTGGTGACTCTGTCTTGGGTTTTTTTGCAAGTTCAAAACATAAATAGCAGTATGGTAACTCATCTGAAAAAATATTTTCATGCTACATATAAATAGTTTCCAAGAAAGAGGATATGGTTAAAAGTTTTATTTCAAAAATTTTAGCTTAGAAGTCTGTGATCTAATTTTTCTTAGTAAGCTGGAGAGGTGAAGGAGAGGTGAGCTTTTCTGATTACAAAATATACACGTTGATGAAGAGGCTTCCATCACCCCAGGTTTAAAGATAAAGCAAGAGCTTCAAGCTGTCATTATTGCTCAGCTACGCCATGAAGAGAGTGGTGGCTTTCTAATGAAACTGCACTGTAGTTAGAATTTCTGAGAGACTCTTCAGGAGACTCACATTCCTTGGTGAAAAGCATCAGAAGGTTGTCAGAGATAAGAAAGCAAACAGATGCCCTCCAAACAGAGTTGATGCTAACCACCTGTATTATTTTTTCATGCATTGGAATGGGAAGGTTCTGTGTGACTGAAATGGCCAAATAACCATAAATTAAAAAACAACAAACAGCTTGTTTCAATACTATATTAACGACTGGAAAAAATCTCAAATCCTTTATGGTAACTCATCCTTCTTTTAGAAGCTGTCTTCTACCCTTCCAATGTATGAATGGATCTGTCTTCTGTAATTTCTCCAAATAAGTTCAGCTGCGCGCCCCCCTGCCCCCTCACCTAAGATTATATTGCTCATCATCTTTTTTTTTTTTTTCATAGTGAAATGGTATTTCCACTTTATCAGAGAATTTCCCTCTGTATTCTGTTTTTCTAAGTATGGAGTGGAAGGAAAGAAATTCTCTCTTCAATTGTTTTTGAAGTTGTAGACTTCTATTTAAAATGTATCATTACATATATCTTTTTTTTTATTTTTCATGCAAAAAACATTAAGAAGGAAGTAATGTGAAGATTCCATTTTGTAATTTCTCTGAGATTATTAAAAATGCCAACATGCAGGGAAACACATGATCTATCCTGTACAAAAACCCAGCACAGTTTAAGCTGTTTGCTTTTTGGTGGTTAGAGGACTTAAGACTATTATAGCTTCATACTGCAGTACTTGACATTTGTTCCCCAAACCCTTCATTTTGTGAACACGTGTGTGATCCTAGTAGTGCTGTGACCCAGAGAGCATTTTGCTCTTTTTCTGCAAGAGACTACATTTATCAAAGAGATAATTTGGCTTGAGTCAAAAGTTATAAGAATTTGTTTCCTTTCTAACCTGCTCTTCTAATACACTTACAAGAATATTTGCATTACTTTTCTTGGCTTTCTTGCATTTGAGTCTTGTAGTCAAACTGTCATTCCGGAATGTAATGGGAATACTAGCGGGGTATTTAAAACCCTAAATTCAGCTAATTGAGATGTTCTTGTGTCTGCAAATTTCATCTTGTAAGGCTTATATGATATTCTCTAATTACGAGCCATGTTTCCTGCTTCTGAATTCCTTAAGGTGAAAAAGCTATATAGAAGCTTAAGATGAGCAGGTGTCCGCAGTTAATTTATCTTTTCCGGGACCATGTTTTACTATTTTAGAAGTCTGCAAAAATATTTTGCTTTGTGAATCAGCTTCAATTAGTTGTATTAGGAAGGACATGATTCTGACATCTTGGAACTGTCTGAGGTGGTTTCATGAGTGGGCATGTAAGCTCATAAAATTTGTTAGTTTCTCATATTTGTTTTGGTAGTCTTCAGGGCTCTGTGTCTGTTTGAAGGAATGTGTCAGCAGAAATGCAGCTAGGTGAAATGTGTTCAACTGAAGTTAATAATTAAATGACAAGAGGTGTTTTTTTTAAATAAAAGTGAGTGAAACTATAAATAATTTTTTATGTTGTCCAACTAGTTTTGTAATAATTTCCGTAGTGAGATGCATGTACAGGATTGAATTGATTGAAAAACAGTAACAGAAGTTTAATTTACCAAATCTTTACCAAGTCATTCTCCTCACATTTATTTTCTTTTTGTTTGGTTGACTCAGTTGCTTTCTCTTCCTCTAGCAGGAAGATCACGAAAGTTGTGGTTCCAGTTCAACAAACCGCAGTACCACGGAAAGCATGAAATCAGCAATAAAACCACGACGAGTTCAGCAATCTGCTTCTCCTGACCCTGATTTACCTCCAGGTAATCCATAATTTCAGAAGCTGGATTGTATTTGAGTGATAGAAAATACCTAAATTTCATTAATGTGGCCATAATGTCTAAGTTAGACTATTATATCTCTGTCCACCTACAAATCACGTAAAGGTGAGTGAAATATTTGAATATTATAAAATAGAACCAAATTGCAATAAAATATTGTTAATTCTTATATCTTTTCCTTGCATTTTTTTGAATCCTTAAATTTACAGAACTCATAGTGCAAGATGGATTAGTGTGAGAAACATACTGTAGGGGTAGCGTGTTAGATTTATACTCTGCTGCTCTGGTTCTCCTGTTTCAGATCACACTGTTTTCTACTGCTCATTAACTGCTCAGTGATTCACATGTTTCTTATCGAGTCCTATATCTACTGGTAGAGATGTTCACCACTTTGCCGCNTATGATATAAAAATGCCTAAGGAGCTCTATAGCTGATTATTATTGCCTCTGAGTTTGCACAGAAATTTGGAGTGTGAGGTGTTGTTTTGTGCAGAAGAATGAAATTGGAAAGTACTGGAATGAATTGCAATTTGCCTTCTTAGGGCACGTAACTTCGTAACTTGAGATGTGTTAAAACATGAGAGTTTTGTGTTAGGCTTTTTTCTGTCTTTTGTTAACAGAAAGTTTATGCTTGCCTCAAATCAAAAGAGAACACTGAAATTTAGTGTGTGGAATATGATGTACTACAGAGTATCGTCTTGCTTTGGAATAGGTACTTGAGGAGCCAGATCTGGAGGCTCTCTTAAAGCTCTGAGATCCAATAAACTCTGGTGGCTTGGAATTGCAGGACTCTTGGCATCCACCGTGTCCTACCATGGACAGCGCTTCAGCTCTGGCAGTTCCTTGGCGTTTGGTTCTTTGGGTCTCACCTGTGAACAACAGGAGTCAAAGGCTTGCCAAAGAATTGGGTGATTATATTGCCTTCAGTGACCGTTTTAGGATTTTGGTTCCTCAAGTTTGTCTCTGTTAGTGTTATCTGTGGACCTCCCAGAAAGGTGTAGTCTTAGTGAAAGGCTGGAGGTCTGCTTATTATAATGTTGACATCTGATGAAGGTAAAACATTCCAAAAGATGTGTTTCCATAGATCCAGATGCAACATCCGCATTGAAAATTGGTTTGTATGTTGTCTTTTATGAATATATTGGGGGAGGTTGACCCTGGCTGGATGCCAGGTGCCCACCAAAGCTGTTCTATCATTCCGCCTCCTCAGCTGGACAGGGGAGAGAAAATATAATGAAAAGCTTGTGGGTCGAGATAAGGACAGGGAGAGATCATTCACCAATTACAGTCACAGGCAAAACAGGCTCGACTTGGGGAAAATTAATTTAATTTTTTACCAATCAAATCAGAGTAAGGTAATGAGAAAGGAAAAACTACATCTTAAAAACACCTTCCCCTCATCCCTCCCTTCTTCCTGGGCTGAACTTTACTCCTGATTTTTCCCTACCTCCTCCCCCCCCAGCAGCACAGGGGGATGGGGAATGGGAATTGTGGTCAGTTCATCACACGTTGCCTCTGCTGCTCCTTCCTCCTCAGGGGAAGGACTCCTCACACTCTTCCCCTGCTTCAGTGTGGGGTCCCACGGGAGGCAGTCCTCCACGAACTTCTCCAATGTGGGTCCTTCCCACGGGCTACAGTTCTTCACTAACTACTCCAGCATGGGGCCCCCACAGGGTCACAAGCCCTGCCAGCAAACCTGCTCCAGCATGGGCTCCTCTCTCCATGGGTCCACAGGTCCTGCCAGGAGCCTGCTCCAGCACAGGCTTCCCACGGGGTCACAGCCTCCTTTGGGCACATCCACCTGCTCTGGCATGGCCTGCAGGGGGATATCTGTTCCACCATGGACCTCCATGGGCTGCAGGGGGACAGCCTGCCTCACCATGGCCTTCACCACAGGCTGCAGGGGAATCTCTGCTGTAGTGCCTGGAGCACCTCCTCCCCCTCCTTCTTCTCTGACCTTGGTGTCTGCAGAGTTGTTCCTCTCACATATTCTCACTCCTCTCTCCAGCTGCAATTGCATAGGTTTTTTTTGTTCCCCCTTCTTAAATGTGTTATCCCAGAGGCGCTACCACCATCGCTGATGGGCTCAGGCTCGGCCTTGGCGAGCGGTGGGTCCATCTTGGAGCTGGCTGGCATTGGCTCTGTCGGACATGGGGGAGGCTTCTAGGAGCTTCTCACAGAAGGCACCCCTGTAGCCCCCCTGCTACCAAAACCTTGCCACACAAACCCAATACAGTGCTCATACGAATTGCACATATTGTATGTGCAATACTGTAGCAAATTATCAGATCTGGTGCCTTCTTATGTTACTGTTTGATAGATTCTGTAGATGCACTTTGTGCTTCTGTGAAACTGTAGGGCACTATCACCTCCTTCATTGTCAACACGTTCCTTCTTCAACTGCATGGAGTATGTTGGTAGTGAAGTCTAATGATTCAGAGAGCATTAGTGAAATCTTACTTTATTGAATGGACTGTAAGTTACTTTCCATGTGGCGAAGTTCTCTAAATACAGTTGGTTTTGGTTTTTGATGCATAAATAACACTGTTTAATATAGAGGTCCTATGTGGTAAACAACCTCATGAGTAGAGGCCTCCTTATCAGAAGATTTTGTTCTGTGGTATAGGATATGGCTTTGCTAAGCTTTAATTTGCACATCCTGGATTTTAGTAAGATGTTGAGTCATCTGCTTAGATTTGTTTTAGTCTTTGGAACATATAGGTACCATACTGCTTTTGTAATTTCTTGAAATATTTATTTGTCCTTTAGCTCTGCTGTGTTCTCAGAGATGGAGCTAGGCAGAACGTAGCTAAAAATGTAGCTTTGGTAACGATAGAGCACTGCTAAACTTAAGATGTTTAGATGTGACCAGTCTGATGATATAAATTCTGTTGAATCAGTAGACCACTCTGTGGACTGTAGTGCTACAATATTTTGGAGGGTTGGATCTGAAACTGCATTCATAGGTCTTACTGCACAGTGCAGCCTGCCGGGTTCTGGAGAATTTGGAAAAAGCATACATGTAGATTTTGTGTTGCACGTCTGGAGAGAATTTACCCCTACAGATTTTCTAGTATTTTTGGTCACTTCATCATAGAATACCTGAATTTTAGTGGCAAAGATGGTCATAGTTTTATATTTTAAAATTACAGGAACAAGAAGCAAACCCTACCTGTTTTCTCCCACTTGTATTTAAAACAAAATAGTTTGGTTTTTTTAACCTGTATTGTACGTGAACTTGCTGATGTTTTTATTACTTTGTTTTGAATAGTAAGAATTACAATTCAAATTCATTTTTTGAAAAGACCGATGCTCACTCATGAGAATCTGATTCTAATATATTTGAAGCTAAACTTAATTAGGAAGCTGGTACCTTTATAGTATTTTTAAAAATATACCGCACCACTAGTTTGTCTTCGCAGAAGTGTGAAACAGTTTTTTATCAAATCTGTGACCCCTGTTTCATTTGGAAGATATAGAATCATAGAATCATAGAACCATTAAGGTTGGAAAAGACCTCTAAGATCATCAAGTCCAACCATCAACTAACACCACCATGACTCCTAAACTAGGCCCTGGAGTGCTACGACTATACCTTTTTTTGAATGCCTCCAGGGTTGACGACTCCACCACCTCTCTGGGGAGCCTGTTCCAATGCCTAACCACTCTTTCGGTAAAGAAATTCTTCCTGATGTCCAGTCTAAACCTCCCCTGACGCAACTTGAGGCCATTTCCTCTCGTCCTATCACTAGTTTCTTGGGAGAAGAGTCCAACACCCGCTTCACTACAACCTCTCTTCAGGTAGTTGTAGAGACCAAGAAGGTCTCCCCTCAGCCTCCTCTTCTCCAAGCTAAACAGCCCCAGTTCCCTCAGCCGCTCCTCATAAGACTCGTTTTCTAGGCCCTTCACCAGCTTCGTTGCCCTTCTCTGGACA
>WAAD01037332.1:0-44237 GCA_013389945.1 Fregata magnificens
TTCTGTGAGAAGCTCCTAGAAGCTTCCCCTATGGCCGATAGAGCCAATGCCAGCCGGTTCCAAGACCGACCCCCCGCTGGCCAAGGCTGAGCCCATCAGCAACAGTGGTAGTGCCTCTGGGATAACATATTTAAGAAGGGGGAATAAAACCTGCGCAACTGCAGCTGGAGAGAGGAGTGAGAATATGTGAGAGGAACAACCCTGCAGACATCAAGGTCAGTGAAGAAGGAGGGGGAGGAGNAAGGACTGCACCCCGTGGAAGGGACCCACGCTGGAGCAGTCTGTGGAGAACTGTAGCCTGTGGGAAGGACCCACATTGGAGAAGTTCGTGGAGCACTGTTTCCCATGGGAGGGACCCCACGCTGGAGCAGGGGAAGAGTGTGAGGAGTCCTCCCCCTGAGGAGGAAGGAATGGCAGAGACAACGTGTGATGAACTGACAACAACCCCCATTCCCCGTCCCCTTGCGCCATTCAGGGGGAGGAGGTAGAGAAAATCGGGAGTGAAGTTGAGCCCGGTAAGAAGGGAGGGGTGGGGGGAAGGTGTTTTAAGACTTGGTTTTATTTCTCATTATCCTACTCTGATTTGATTGGCAACAAATTAAACTAATTTCCCCAGGTCGAGTCTGTTTTGCCCGTGACGGTAACTGCTGAGTGACCTCTCCCTGCCTTTATCTTGACCCACGAGCCTTTTGTTATATTTTCTCTCCCCTGCCCAGATGAGGAGGGGAGCGATAGAGCGGCTTCGGTGGGCACCTGGCGTCCAGCCAGGGTCAACCTACCACACAGGGCTGGGTGCAGAGCTTGGTGCTGTCCGAACCACAGGGACCTACCTGTGGAGCCAGGGCTGGACAAGGGCCCATGCAGGTCCTGGACCCATAGCTGCTGCGCTGTCATCTCTCTGCTTTGCTGGTGCTTGTTACCGAGCTTGTTTCCTAGGTTTGTCTCCTGCTAGAGCTGGGCTTATTTGGGGTTGTTAGCTGCTTTTGGTCATAGAATCATGGACACATAGAATAATAGAATGGTTTGGATTAGAAGGGACTTGAAACATCAGGCAGGGACACCTTCCACTAGATCAGGTTGCTCAAAGCCTCATCCTGGCCTTGAACACTTCCAGGGACGGGGCATCCACAACTTCTCTGAGCAACCTGTTGCCAGTGCCTCACCACCCTCACAGTAAAGAATTTCTTCCTAATATCTAATCTAAATCTACTCCCTTTCAGTTTAAAACCATTACCCCTTGTCCTATCACTACGTTCCCTGGTAAAAAGCCTCTCCCCGTCTTTCCTGTTGGCCCCCTTTAAGTACTGGAAGGCGGCTGTAAGGTCCCCCTGGAGCCTTCTCTTCTCCAGGCTGCAGAACCGCTACTGTCAGCCTTTCCTCATAGGAGAGGTGCTCCAGCCCCCTGATCATCTTTGTGACCCTCCTCTGGACCCACTCAAGCAGGTTCGTGTTTGAACAAGATGTGTATGTCTGCAGAGCCTTAGTTTCCAGGGTCAGAGTTGCCAAAGTGACTGCTGCCACATCAAGAATCTGCTGTTGGGCATGCTACAGCATGTACGTATTACTGCAGCATCCTTTATACACTCATTCTGGAAGCAATTTATTCCCTTTAAGAACTAGTTAGCCCAAAAAATCTGGTTTTACAAAAAAAACCCCCACCAAACTGGGAGGTTTTTGAGTATTATATTTGATAGATATGGTATCACACTAGTGACTGGTCCTCCCCTCATCTCACAAGATGAGCAGCAGACTGATATTTGCAAAGTCCATGTACGGCTGGATGTGTTTACTGCATGTGTTTTTGTTCAGATTACAAGCACCCGAGTGCCGGGTGACATTCCCATGGGCAAGGCAGCAGCATGTGAATTTTGATGCACAGCTGGGGTTACTGCCTTTTATTGACTCAGACACATGTTTGTACTGCATTTGAAGAAGATGCAGCCTGGCTTCTGGCCCTTAGGCAGGGGAGAAGGAAAAGTAATCAAGCCTTGACAGCTCAGAGATCGGAAACCTTAAAGCAGTTAGTTTGGATATTGGTACCAGCATGACTGCAAGGGAGGGGGGCTGTATTTTGCCTTGCAGCCTGCACTGGAGGCTTTGCTCCCATAGTTAGGCTGTGACTGGTATTTGGATGAGCTGGTTGAAAGCTATATAAGGCATACTTGTGCAAGGGGCGGTCATTTCTTTATTTTTTTAGGGTAGGCTTGAAGAGGCTGTGGAGGGAGCAGGGTGGAAGTGCAATAGGTGCAGGGGTGTCAGCTTGGGGAACACCACGTCCTACTGCGCATCTTCTAATGCAGTATACTTGCATTT
This sequence comes from Fregata magnificens, assembly GCA_013389945.1. Taxonomy (NCBI): domain Eukaryota; kingdom Metazoa; phylum Chordata; class Aves; order Suliformes; family Fregatidae; genus Fregata; species Fregata magnificens. The sequence continues at coordinate 2,314 of WAAD01037332.1, forward strand.
TTTGTCCCCCAGAACTGGGCTAAAGTGTGTGCTGCGTTTGCTCCCCGGCCTGGTAGTGTTGCCATCATGGGGTCTCACCCTCCAGTGCTTCGTCTCATTTGATCCTGGCAGGATTTGGCCTGGAGCTGAGTCACCGGTTTATTCAGCATGGTCCATTTAGGCAGATGTTTTCAGCCCTGGTATATGGGTCTCATTTTCCAGCTGTCATCTTGTATGAAAAAGAAGTTTGCAGGACATCTAAGTTAGACTTCAAAAATTCTTCCCATTTCATGGGAAAAACTGTATGTGTATTTAAAAAAGTGGAAAACCCTCAAGCATGAGGAGATGTGTGGAAGCGGATCACTGCTCCATCACCTCCATGCTTCCTGGGGAGGGAAGTGAGTGTTGTGAAATTTATATGTGTATCTAGCTATAATATTGCTGAAGGGGTCTGAGACTATCAGTGTAAAGGGGAGTATGTCCTAGGAAGGGGCATGTCCCAGGGGTCAGAGCAGAGAGCGGGGAGTGTTACCCCCAGGACTACCTGGCCAGGGACACTGTCCTCCTGCGCAAGTAGGAAGACTGATCAGAGACAAACTCTTCCTCTGCAAACTGGATGCTGGAAATATTTTAGACTTTTCTTCACGTAGGTCCCAGAGGCGTGGTGATCTGCCAAGTGATGTAGGAGGTTTTAATAGGTCGACTTGTCCCTGGTGCAGTACCACAACCAGTGTGAGATGTCCATCCCCTGGGGACACCATGTGTCCTGCCAGCGCTTTGGCACTGCAGAGCTTGAAGCCAGAAGGGGCTGTGTGTGGGGTGTTTCAGCCGGGTCATGTGAAGTAGCTGACATGAGAGAATACTATAAAACTAATTAGCTTTTTCCATTCATCAATAGATCAGAAATTAATTCTATCATCTCCTTTGCTAATTGGTCATTTGAGGGTGGATTAGACATACATTAAAACGTTTCTTGGTCTTCAAAAATAAACAGATGATTAGTTAGATGATTAGACAATTATTTAGAAAATATTGTACATTTTATCAGTGTATTAGTAATAGGAAAAGTTTGCCCCTATATTACTGGCACATCAACAGTAAATCTGACTTTCTTTACTGTTTTTCTCCCCATCTTAATGATTAAAAAAAAGGTTGTCAGCACTGTAGGAGTTCAAACATGAGTATAATTGGGTCACACCATTTGATCTGAAGTTACCCATCATTCATTATTGACCTCATTATTGAAATCTGCCCATTTGATTTATCTTCTGTGCATGAGGATGTAATGGGCCAAGTCCAGTATGGGCCAGATTCCCACCTCGGTTATAGCCATAAAACCAATTATTTTCTTCAAACCCTCTAACAGCATGCAGGGATCGTGCAAGGTGCAGGAAGTGGCATCAGGCATTATAAAAATCATAATGTACAAAATGTAATAATGCAGCAGCTCATCAAAACCAGTTTATCTCTAAATCACTCCAAATTTAAATACGTTATTTCACAGTTCACATCACTGCTGGTGATTGATGCCTGTAAAGACCCCGTCAACACAGAAGGCTGGGCAATGGGATTGGTGGCCCACGCTAATTCCAGCATCATGAGGTAAGGCTTTGCTAACACAGCCGCTATTATCACTGTGTCTGCCTTCCTTATTAGGGCAGTCTGAGGTTTAATTTCTACTTGGACCGCCTCAGACAAATCAGATCATCACTGAACTGGAATATGGCAAAATCCTTACCAGTAACACTCGCAGCTGACCCAAACTTCAGCGAATGGGTAAAAGAGGAGTGAGGACAGCCTGCAGATGCTTAACAGCCCAGATTACCTCTGGCCATGGCCACGTGCTTGCTGAAGAGCAGCAGGTAGTGACTCATCTGGTGAGCCTGGTTATACAGCATGAGGCTTTGCTCCTGCCCGAAAGTGTGTGGCTGTGGGGGGACCCAAGGGCAGCCCCAGTGCCTACAGGGAGGGCATGGAGGAGACGGAGCCGGGCTCTGCATGGCAGTGCAGGGCAGGAGGACAACAGGCAACAGGCACAGGCTTAAACACGAGAGGTTCAGATAGGAGAAGATTTTTCCCAATGTGGACACCCATGCCGGCTGCCCAAGAGGTTGTGCAGCTTTCCTCCTTGGAGGCTTTCAAGACCCCACTGAGTGAAGCTCTGAGCAGCTGGGGCTGATCTTGGAGCTGATCTCGGAGCTGATCTCCTGAGGTCCCTTCCAGCCTGAACTTTCCTCTTGTACTATGGAAAAGCAAGCAGGCAGGAATATTAAGTAGCAGTAGATGAGTTATTGTACCTCCTCATTTGGCAGAGTTGTGATAATTCTTGAGCTGTGATGGTTTCGGTAACCATTTAACATTGGGACAGTTTAGAGGTGAGTCACAGATTTAATGAAGTATTGGAAAAAGTGCCTTTGTTGTGAGACTCTTAACGAGCTCATCTACTTAGCTTAACAAAGTGAAGATTGAGAATCAGCTTTGATCCCTGTAGCTGTTTATTTGAGGAACAAATTTGATTATGGACTTTCCAGTGTATCAGATAAAGTCACAGGAAAATCCAGTGGCTGAAGTCAAAGCTAGATAGATTCAGAAGAGAGTTCATTATTAATCATTAATAAATCATTTTAATAAGATATTTGATTTTTGGAAAAAAATTGCTGTGGGTCATGATCTGTCCTCCAATATGAACCAGCTTTAAATCAAATATTTATTTGACAGATATGATCTACCTTAAAGGAGAATGCGTTCAGGTGAGTCCCATTCCCCACATGATGCAAGCTGAGGTGGTCGAATGGGTGAACCCGAGCAGCTAGTGCTGGAGTCATCCCCTGGACCGGTGCGACCCAGGGAAGGCACACAAAGCTGCACTCAGGAGCCTGGCACAAAACCACAGCTTTGCCTCTGATGCTCTATTTAGTCACTTGGACAGAGCTTCAGCAAAATACTTGGTCTTGCTGTAAGAGTGTGAATACTTTCATCATCAAAAAACAGCTTAAATTACACTTAGTTCCTCTGACTTGGTTGCATGGATGGTCTAGCTTTCCGCACTTCACTTTCTGTAACTGTCATATATAGATAATGACTCACTAAAATGCAGGATTTCGTTATTCATCTCTGTATAATTAACAAAATGTGAAGCACTTTTGATGAAAGCCACATATAAACATTACTGTGTGGCAACTAATTGGCAGTCACAGGCTTAACCTATATTTCAAATAATGCAAACTTAATGTGAGCTCACGGTAGAAAAAGTACACACTTTGTCCTCTGCATATTTAACCAGCACTCATGATGTACTCCACTTTATAGAGCAGTTTCATCATGAAGTTTAAATACATTTAAATATTAACTAGTTGACTGCCCAGCATTTTTATGAGAAGGATAAGCAATAGTAAGGTAATGGTTTGATTTTAAGAGCATGTGCTGAGGACCAGCAGTACACTGAGCATAATTCCTGATGCTAACACTGGTCTCTGCAGCCCTGGGTGCCATCTTTCCAAGAGGTTTTTTAATTTAGGAAAGTGTATTTAAATTTTAATTGACCTAGTGTTAGCTATTGTCACAATAATTGTCACCTAACAGTTGTCAGGGTGCTGCCAGCTGAGGTGTGAACGGTATTGAGAAATAGAGATGGATAAGCAGAGTCATGAGAAATGGCTCAGCTGGAAGTTGTGGGAGCCAGGAATAGAGCCCTAACTGGGAATCAGACCTCCCAGGCCACCTGCTCTGTGTTACGTATCGCCACTTCCACGCTGATGGAGAAATGTGAAGACATTTTCTTCGTTTAGTCTGCGTCATTGTTACTGAGCACAGAGAAGTGATTTCTAATAAACTGAGAGCATGGCATCACCTTCAATTATGAGAATGTTTTAAATGTCATATGTAACAGTGGATAATCTTACGTACGTTATACACCCATTCTGTTCTTTATCCTGATAGTAAAATCAGCCAGAGACGACCACGGTTGTTGAGGTTCCCCAGCTGCTAAACATCACCGCACGATTCAGCACAGGGACAGATATATGAGATTTCTTCTTTTCCTTTTCACACTCTAGGAGCCTGAGCAGGTTCAGCACTTACCTGCTCTGTGAGGGTTTTTTTCCCCCAGAAATTGTATATGAAAACTTTAAATGTTTAATGTTTCTTATTTCTATAAGGAAATTGGATGTAGAGAGACACTGCCTAGTTTTATACCAGTGGATGTCTTTCTGCTCCCAAGCCCAACAAATTGCTTAGATGCGGAGGCTACATTCTCAGTGAAAGGTCACGGTGTCACCCATATCGAGTGCCTCTGTCCCTGCTGTTAGTGCCACGTTCACCTCCCCTGTCTCCTGACACAGCTCAGATGTCTACATGAGATGTGTGGTTGCTGTGGGCTCCACCATTAGACAGTGGAGAAGGCCATGCAGCTCCAGGAAGGAAACCAGGTCTTACAAGGACTGAGCCCATCTTCGGTGGTGCTCAGCTCACGCAGTGTCTATGTAGGAATCCTAGGGTAGGACAGGATCCTAGGGCTTAGCTGCTTCAAGTGCATCCTTAGGTGAGATAAATCTGAGCTTAAATTCACCTATATTTAGGAAATATAATATATGTAAGTACCTGGATATGTGTGCATTTGTCTTCTCCGTTGTTTCAAGACCCAAAGTGTCACAGCTGTGGTCTGGGAGAAATGCATCCCTTGGTTCCTTGCATGCACCCTGAATGGCAAGGAGGGATTTGCTTAGGGCTGAGCAAATGTTTGGCATCTGCATACAGCCCAGTGAAGAGAGCCAAGCTAAGGGAGAGTAACGTTGTTCAGAGGGTATCTGCCATCACTCAGCGTTTTGAGAAAATATTCAATTCAAAACCAGGCCATATACCTGGACTGACTGATGAAGTGCATGACTATTTTTAGCATTTCTTCATCTAATAAATCTTGCCTTGCCTTAACTATTTTACAGAAATCCTCGTATTTTTAAAATTACAGATATATATTAAAATTCCAATATGGAACTTGCTGACAGAGTCGTTAGTTACATTGCAAAGGGTGCATAGCAATCCATGTTAACTTTTTTATTGCTTTAGGATGATCACAGTTCATTAAAAATAGAAGACATTGCATATAGACCAATTTCACCCATTCTATTCTTAGATTTTAAAGGTAATTCCTAATACATGTCCCTCCTGGAAGAGAAAAATACAACTGTAGAATTTCTCTTGAAGTAATTAACATAAATCTGATTCTACAGTTTCTCACAGCAGTTCTGCATTGCTGGCAACACAATTTTAGAGTTAAGCATAGTAATAACCTTAATGGCCAAGAAACTATATTAAACATGTATTGCAACAGGTAATATATTCTGAAATCATCCACGGAAGAAGTCTGCATTTGGATATTTCATAACATTTGAAATCAGAATTGAAAGCGTCTTGGAGAAGAAAGACTTTCCTAGAATATAAACAAGAGGGTTACCACACACCTCATATAGGTATCTGAGCTATGAGTCAGGAGACAGGGAAGGTGAACGCGGCGCTAACAGCAGAGACAGAGGCACTCGATGTGTGTGACACTGTGACCATTCACTGCATATGCAGCCCCTGCATCTAAACAGTGTAGTGATCATGTGCGTGAAATGCTCCTCCACCTCCTGCAGTTCAGCAGGCGTGAGCAGTGCTGCCTGCGCAGAAGCTCCTTTCTGATGCCCAAGGAGTCCAGGGAAGCCTTGGGGGAGCTGAGCAAGATGCAACTTTCTCTGTGCGGTTCCTGGTGAATAGGAGGGTTCATTTGGGGTATGAGACAGGATGCTCTGCTCAGGCTGGCATTGGGCACAGGGAAGCCTTTCCCTTGCTGGAGCTGTCTGGAGGTCCTCAGGGGCAAGGGGGGCGTTGCCAGGCACCGCAAAGTCTTCGCAGAAAGCTTGCAGCTGCTGAAAAACTGCTAAATGTGCTTTTGGTCTGAACCTGTTGTTCGTGTGCCTGTCAGGGCTGCTGGCTGTGAAGAGCATCACTGGTAGCTGCAGGAGAGGGTCTAACAACTAATAGATGCGCTTTCTCTGCTAGGGTTCAAGGGAGACTGAAAGCCTTGGTGAGGGCTGGCTGAAAGCATGGCTTTGGAGCCTGGGCCGTCTGGGACCATTCCTTCCGGAGCAAGGCAGGGCCTGTAAAAAAAAATACTTAAAAATATTTGCATATCTTCACACAGCACACACACACATGCACTCTGGTGAAAGAAAAAAATTACAAAGATTTAAATGCTTGGTCTCACTTGTCTTGAAAGACAACTAAATGTAAAAGGCATCACAGCAGGCATCCCACCATGGCATCTCAATGCGTATGACAGCAGACACCCCACCAGGTATCACCCCAGTAGGTAGCACAGCAGGCATCACCACAGGCATCCCACCAGTGCATCTCAGCAGTCATGACAGCAGGCATCTCACCAGACATCATTCCACATCATCTCACCAGGACATCTCACCAGGAACCACAACAGGGTGGCACTTTGCCGCCAGCCCTGCTTTTGAGCCTGGTGCGGGCAGATGGGTGAGGAAGGCAGGGCAGTTGCGTGGGCAGAGGCAGGCAGCGCAGGTGACTGATCACCTACCAGGTTAGCCCGAGTGGAACGAGGAAGGGCTCGGGAAGGGAGAAGCAGCAGCCTCCGAGAGCATCCAATTGTTGTGTTGGTGGGAAGAAGAGTCCTGAAGGTGTCTTCAGCCGACTTTTAAGGAACTTTATGCACGTTTAGTCCAAACATGGTAAAAAATGGCTTTCTTTCCACTGACCATATATATCATGTCCACAAAAATACAGTTTTCATAGTGAAATTGAGCCTCTTGCTGAACATGCAGAATGTGACCTTGGGTGGCCCATGCCCACCAGCGATGGGGAGAGCAATCCTGCGACAGCGCCGCGTACAGGAATGGTATTTCCCTGGGGCTTGTCTCTCAGAAAAAAAGAAAAAAAGAAGCAGTGGTGCAAATAAGAAATGACCGTTTACTTTTCTCAAATGCTTCTTTCACAGGGTCTGGTTGGCTTGTGAGCACCCCATGCCTACGAACGGGGGGACGGAGCAGCCACAGGGAGCCAAGCCTGGAGCTGCCCGACCGGTCTCTCTGTCTAGTGAAGGGAATAACTTCATACCGTAAAAATGATTTTCAGAAATCTCACTGGAATCTCAAGGCTGCCAATACAGTCTTGCTCCAGCTCTCTCTTGCATTAGAGAGGGGAAAATATTTGTGTTTATATTTAAAATGAGGAATAATCTGTTCTCTGAATTAGGACAGCTGAGGACTTTGCATGCCTGGTGTAGCACAGCATCAGGAATCATGATATTTAAATTCACATTCTGGTGTCCAGGAGCAAACCCCTCACTAATGCCCGAAGACATGGGGCATAAATAAACCATGTCTTACTCTGCAGGCACACACATGTAACTTCTGGGTTCCTTTTCAAGGTCACTTCTCAATTTACAGATTTTTTTTACTGTCTGTTTACAAAAGATTTCAAATGGTTCTTTAAGAAATAAAGTTTCATTGCATCATAGGAGTGTTTTTGCTACATAATATCAACGTTGAATCACTAAAAATATATTATGCTGAACTTTTTTCTGAGCTCATTCTGTTGTTAATCTTGATACTGCAGTAGTCTTGGTAAGGAAACAGGCATTGGCACAGATGGTTTGGAAAATGAACCCTAATGTCGATGCAGCGCAGCGTAGGAACAGATGAATACATTAAAGCACACTGACACATGGGCTGGAAATGGAGGAAATGCTCCAGGCCTTGCTCTGGGCTCAGCTTGTACAACTCAAGAGGGTCATTATATTCTTGCTGTCTCCCCGCCACGGTTACTTGAAGGAGGACTGTGCTCAGGCAGTGGCTGCAGTGCAGATTTGGCTCCCAAAAGACATAATTTGTAATGATGGACTAGGACGAAGCCTTTTTTGCAGGGAGTTTATACAATTCCAGTCTAGCCTTGCTGGACACCAGTGAGTTTCTGTCCAAACTATTTCCACATGGAAAGCACAGCACTTGGCCTTGCAAATATGGCTCTAAGTAATGCTCCTACTGTGGTTTGAATTTTAAGTACTAGAAGCATTGCTATTCAGGTGATGAGTCCAAGGAGCTAAAAAGATCAGGTCACGCGTTTCAAATGGCAGTATTCTGTGGATTTCCTGTTTATATTTCAAATATTAGGAGGCTAACAAGTCAGTCATTTCATTTATAGACGGTTTGGCTGATGCTGGCATCCAGTATTTGTCCACCCCTGCTGTTTTTGCAGTAGCCGTTTCCTGTATTTGACAATCTCCCTGTGTTTTATCCATGTGCTGGGCCAAGCTCTTTCCCCAGCTCTTATCCACAAGGTGGTTATAGGAGAACTGAGCCATATGTGACTGTGAGTTTAAATACTGCCACGTGAACAGCCGACATGCTCTTAAACAGTAAGAAAACTTTCTGGAAATTATTTTCAAGGAGTGAAAGAAAAAGGATCGCATGAGTTTGTTTATTTGAGGGCGGGGAGGACTGTCAAGGCCAAGGAATACCTGTCTTTATTAATACATCAGTAAGAGATGTCTCAATATCCAAATTTATTTGAGTTCTTAGTATCTTGCCATACCCAGCTGGATCAGAAGTTCTTTAAATCAATGTGATGGGGCTATTAAACACATATACTTCATGCAAAGGCGATACTTGCATTTGTGTGCTTTCTTTTCAAATTCTTTTCCAAAGAATTCCTTTCAAAATAAGTAAATTCATTTCAAGACAAGAGCGAGTGGGAGTTTTAGCAGGATAAAACTGGGTTTGACGCCATGTTTTCATTCCCTGATAACTTTGCAGTGTAATAATTTGTGGATCAAAGAAAGCTATAGGATCTTCAAGCATCAGTATCCAATACTTTAAATTTTTATTGAAAGAACCTACTTTTACAGCAAACGGCTGACTCACAGAGGTGGTGAGGACTGGAAGATGAATGTCACCTTGCAATATCTCACCTTGGAATTTATCCACGGCCTGAAGGCCCACACGTGGCTCTGGACTCTGCCCTGGCAGTCCCAGGACAAGAGCTGGGGCCAGCAAGCATCTGACTTCTAGGCACCCTCACTCCTGCCTGGATTGAGCCCTTCAGCACTTGGGCTGTTGGAGCTGCATACGTGCAGGGGCATGGCAGCCACTCTATCTCCGACAGCAGGTTTCCCCATGGGGTAAATTGGTTAATAACAGTAAAATTTCAAAAGCCTTTTTGTTAACCACAGAGAATAAATAAAGCCAAAAACCTGAATGTGAGGATGGTTTTATTCAGGACAGGTTTGAATCCAGCATCTAATTTAGCCAATATACTTTGAATTATATATAGATTTAACATTGACTCTTCAAAAGCTTGATGTTCCTTAAAAGGTCATATTTCATTTTGTATTAGAACATGCCGTGTTGGCTTTCTGCTCGTGTTTTTTTGCACGTATGAGCACTTAAGGTAAAATGTTTTCTACTTCCAAAAGCAGCAAGTGTACAGACACTTAACAAAAAAATGTTTTCTTCATGCCCATTTCTGGTCAGTAGGAATTTTTCCTCTCTCTATAGAGCAGCAGGGTAGAGGAATTCAGGCTGATTTCTTCAGGTTTCATCTCAGATTCTCCAGAGAGCAATGAATATCATAATAATACAAAATTATTCTTCATGTTCAGCACCATTCCCAAACAACTTGCCTGTCTAATTCATCACACCGATCTCAGCTGCCTGCTTTGTTTTTATGAGTTCTGGGAAATCAAAACACAAACCAATTTTGCTTTAGCAATCGTAACTTCAACTGGACAGGAAAGAAAGCATGTGTGAGTCCTTCTCCCTTCCCCATCAGGTTTAGAAGAAGCGTAACTGAAGTTAATGGAGTAACACCTGCATTATATCTACTAAAGTAAGCCAGAAGAGAATGGGACCCATGATATTTACTCAAAATTTTACAGGAGTGGTCTGGTTTTGACTCTGTTAAACCAAGTATGAGCCCAGCTATGTCGTGTCAAAGGTTCAGTGCTAAACTGAAAGACACATCTGGTTAAACATGCCAGCATTGCACTGGTTTCATTAAGCTGATGCAACCCTGCTGTACATACCTCTGACAAGAGTGGCTGTAATGTAATTCAAGGGTCCACACCAATTTTTAGTTTATTCAGATTTAAATGGGTCAAATAGTAGAACTTTGCCAACCTGATGTGTTTTGGTTCAAGTGGGCTGAGGACATCTGCATGCAGGTCCCAGCCAGCAGATGCAGGAGGTTGTGCTTCTCAAAGCAGGGCTCTTGCCTGCACGGTCTCTCCGGAGGAGGTCATCTGTTTGCAGCTGAGCTACAAAGCTGCAGCTCCTGCCTTTAAAGCAGCCCTTAATGAAGGTCCGAAGTAAAGCAGCTGGAAAAACCGGTACAGACATGGAGCTGTAAAGAAAAAGTCAACTCTGAAGCTGAGAAACTGTGAAGCATCTCTGAACTGAAGCTGAAATCACTGTAAAGTGATTTACATGATAATGCAAGAAAAAGAACTAGACAATGGAGAAAGAGGACAAAATGCACATGTGCAAGACAGAGACACAGGTATGCTACAGAAAGAAATGCTGTCTTCACCGTATCCGTCAGCAGCAGATGACTTCAGGTTTATTAAAATTACCTTCTGCTAATTGCAGTCCAGAGAATAGCCAGTCTACCACTTGCTTCTTAAGAGGTTTGTGGATGACTCAACTGAAATGTGATATTTTGGTTTAATGGCAGGAAAAGGAACATCATTTTTCTATCACACCAGGCTGTAGGGAAACGTTTCTCTCTTGAGCCAGGTGCTGCCTTGTGCAGACGCATCCACTGCATGGAGCATCCCTCTGCCGCACTCACCAATACGTCAGTCTGCCTGAGCACACCAGCAGTAAAACAGACTGAGGAAATACCCAAAGGGAAAACACAGCACATCTAAAACTCTTCCTGGGAAAACCCTCATAGCTCATCAGCATGCTTTACCTAGCAGGCATGGGAGGGGCACACACATGCCTAATTTAGCTTTGCAAATATGTCAGTGGGCACAGGATGGAAATCTACCTAAAGTTTAAGAAACAGAAAGAATTTAGAAGATCCTGACTTTTAAAGGCAAGAAATATAAACCAAAGCTGCCTGTAGGAGCTCCAGCCCTGTAACTCCTCAAGCACAGGGACTGCAGGGAGTGGCCACCTTCTACCAGCTATGGCTCACCTTAATTGGTCATTTGAGTGCTGGTGTCAGTAAAGTGAGAGAGATATGCAGCTTTTGAGGATGATTCAACCCATCCCAAGTCAGGAATTTGGTGTGATTCATCTCATCCTGAAAGTAGGCACCTCCATTCACGTGGGATGAATTTTACAATTTAAATCAGGTGAAGCTAATCCCATCCGTGCACCCTTCCAGATTAGAAAGCTTTGAAAGTAGTCTGCAGTTGTAGATCCATTTTGGGTCGGAATCATCTCCCCTCTTTAGGTCATTCAGAAATTGGATATCTGAGTCAGAAGTAGTTGCTTTCGGCTTTCTTTGTCATCAGCAGAGAATGGGCACCTCTGGAGGGAGACTCATCCGTTTTAAGAGAGCTGGTAGGCTGGTTGGCTGAATCATCCTCTGGAAATGCTCACTGCCTTCTGTTAAGCCAGGTCACTGTTAACAAAACTGCTCAAAAGTAAGAAAAAAAAGGCCTTTTGGGAATACAGAAAATATTTTATGAGCTAGAAATACAGGGGTTTGCTAGCAGGTGGAGAACCTGGGACTGATTTGGTAGTTGCAGATGCACTGCTGGAAGCATTCAACAGAGGTGCAGTGGAGGTTAGCCCAAAGCTGACTTACACATGTGCTGCACAAATAAAACCCCACAAGTTCTCTGATCTCGGACAAAATAAGGAGTGTGACTCCCAGAGTAGCCTCTGAGGATGGGACTTCAAACACTGGTTGACCAGGCTATTCGTGTAGTGTTGGATGCAGCTTCACAGGGTTGACACTGGAGTCGAGTTGTCTACCTGGGAGCTGGCTGTCTAGCCCTGCATATATATATATATATATGTATGTATATACATACACACACACACACACACAGAGTCAAATGGACTGACATGGAAGGAGCTGCTGAAGCTCACTTTATGCTCCAGCATACAGGTTCAAAGAGCAAAGAGATGAGGATGGCTGCACAAGAAAGACTAATTTCCTCCACTGAAAGCACTGGGTTGGTCGATGGAGGACGAGCTGCCGTGCTGCACCATGTGTAATTCATATTGCCAGTTATCCCAGGCTGAGTCTGTGCTTGTGCATTCAGAGTTAGGAATTTATGCTGGTAAAAAAAGCAAAGCAGTTTTATCTGAAACAGGTATTTATGTATCAAAAGTTCATTGGCATGTGGCATAAAAGTTTAATTTTGTGCCCAGGTAGGTGAAGCTGGTGGGAGGTGTTGGTTGCCCTATCACTCAATAGATGCATTTCTGTTAGCCACAAGCTAACCCATGTGTAGGTAAAAATGGTGCATGATCTACTTTTATGGATGATGTGGTGTTAATTTGGCCAAAGTTTTCCTAGCTTTTTATTATTAAATTGCATGCAAAATCCATATATAGCAATCAGGAATGATAGAGTGCTGCATACTGAGCAATAAGGATCAGTCATCATTAAAGTTGCATATCCTTTGCCCTCTTCTACATCTTACTGGATGAAAGGTGTTGCTGGATGAAGGGTTTTGGGTTTGCTTTTGTATTACTCTTAACACAAGATTATGGAGCGAGTGCTACAGCTTTAGATATGCTTGTAACATCTTTTAAACCTAAGTAATTGTATTAATTTGTCATAGAGCTCTGTAATTTCATAATGAAAGAAGATAAATTAAAGGATATTTGTTTCTATTGACAGAAGGTACATATTATAATCCTTTTGAAAAGCAGCACAGACTTTTTAGATGCAGAATACATATAAATGCAGTTAATTACACAACCAACTGGGCTGGTAGAAATGACTGACGACCTTCAGTGACTGCAGCGGGAGGTGGGAAGACGAAGGCACTTGCAGTGTGTGATGCCGCATGAACGGCATCAAAGAGAACACATTAATCAAAGGAGGAACAAAGGATGGCAGAAGAATGACTATCTGAGAACACTGCATCTCGCTCATTAGTTGGAGAGTCAAATTGCACCGAACACCCTCAGCAGTCACAGACTGTGAAAACCTGGGGGATGATGCACGGTGAAAGGTGGTTGTGAAATAGCTAAATTAATGTCTAGATGCACAAGTAGAAACATTGGAAAGAAAATGAAAGTGATGGTACCTGATCCTTGAAGATGTCAGGTGTTTGTACCCCATGAGTGAAACATAGGCTTCTTTGTGGAAAGTATTTGAATTCTGCAATGAAAACTATTCCAGTTTTTTGAGAAACACATCACCCCTGATGTAGTGAGCATATTATTCCCCTGCGCAGTGCTGATAACTGCCTGTCTGGGCTCAGCTGTGGGGGGAATGTCCTGAACTTGAGCCTCCCACATCCCATGGGCATGGAGAATCTTCACAGGCTGAAGCTATTGTTGTGATTTTCCTCAAGACAGAGAAATTTGGAAATGCTGTCAGCAGCCCTTCCACATATCCAATAAATTTGATTAAAATCTGAAAAAAAAATCATTATACTAATAATAAGCTCTACAACTTGTTGGCCAGATTACATTAGTGTACTCTTAGGCATTATTAATGTCAGAAACAAGAGGCTGGACTTTGCCATCAGCCTGCTCAGTTCCACTGCCTTTTGGCATTAGCATGGGCTAGGGACAAGTACTGAGAAAGCAATTAGGAGTTATCTTGTTTCTCATGGTCCGGCCTGGAATTAGCTGCTTCCCATGGCTGCCGTTTCACTGGCTGTTTGGTGGCTGCAGAGCTATTCCTTCAGGAAAGCAAACAGATGGCTCTTTCCTTGCACCCAAAATGCTCCAGTCTCTATTATTCAGGTGCCACATGACTGCAGCAAAACAAAGCAGTTGCTCATAGGAGATGGTAGGCTCAGAAACAGAGAGATGCTGCGTCTGGTCATGTCAAACATGGGTGTCCCACGAACTCCGTACTGAAGGTATATGAAAATTCAAGGGTATTATTGCAATAGCTTCCTGGGATGTTCTTCACACAAGGAAGAGAGGGCTTTGCAAGAATCAACAAGGAATCAAGAGAAAAAAATAAAGTGTCCACGAAAGAGACCGTAAACTGTAGAAGCCATCTTCTGTAAGTACTGAAGTTGCCAAAACCAACCTGAATTGCAGTTACACACCTACAGCTTCCACCCACCTCTACAAACAGCAGGCAAACTTGGGATTCAGAGACTCTTCTTGGATTGTGGAGTTTCCTCTTCATCTTTTTAGGGGGAGCTGCCTCTTTTGTGACTGTTTCCGGTTCCTTTCCTTTGGAGGTACACTCCTCTTGGGGCTGGGCTGGCCGGTGAGAGCTGCAGCATCCCCTGGACAGGGGACATGGTGGCTGCAGGAGGCTCTTGGGGGAGTCTGTGGGCTGGGAGCTGCTCGTCGTCACCTCCCCTCCCACATCACCGCCACGTGGGGGGCATCTCCGTCACCCTGCAGCCTTCCACACTGACCAGCGGAGCAGGAGCAGTGGCTCCATGGGGCTGTGTGATTTCAGGAGGAGTCCCCATGGCCCCACCACGGGCAAGCCCAGGGAGGCTGTTTGCTTTCATGCTGCAGCAAAGCACCACGCACCTTGCTGAGGGATTATTTTTGAAGGGGTGATGCAGTGTAGCAGTGGGGCTGGTGCAGAAACTCCTGGCTCTATCCCCTGCCTTGTGCTTGGGGTGGGAGGTGGTTGCAGGGTGCTGTCTCTCTCCTGCCAGCCTGGCAGTAGCTTTCCTCCAGACCATTTTAGGACTGTGCTAATCCTCTAAATTTAACTAGTGATGTCAAAGGCTCATGTTAGCTCCCTGCACCGAGTCCTGCTCCCACACACGCTGATGTGAGCCAGGAATAACTCCACCACCACGTAGATTTGAATCCCATCCCAAGCAATGCCACCCGATGCCCATTCTCATAACATGGACCCCTGAGCCATCGCTCTGCAGGTGGAGCAGCACCAGAGCTTGGCGGGAAGCAGACTCTGGGGCTGGGCAAACTCACCATAGGAGAGCTGGAAACAGCCAACAGGGTAAGAAGGGACCTCTCGAGGTAAGCTGGAAACGGAGCGGAGTTATTTATTGATCCTGTGGTGCCTGGAAAGCAGGTGTGGGGACGGTTGTGTTTGGTTTGGCTGCTGAACTGACAAATTGGAGGAGGAAAGAAAACCCACTCTGGTGTGGATTTATATGGATGTTACTTTTTTGTTGTTGTTTTTGTCATTAAAACTGCAAAGGAAAGAAGAGAGAGTTCTGTTCAAAACAAAATGTTGGATGGGATGGAGATGACTGTTTCCACTTTGGGTGCCGGTAAAGGAAAACAAGGGAAACAAAGGGCTCATTTCACAAAAATACTGGGAGGGTGGCAGCCCCCCCCGCCAGCCTCCCATCCACCCTCCTCCTTCCCTTCCTGCCCCTGAGAGGCAGCGGTGCAGCACCCCACCAGTATTCGGGACACAGACAAGCTCTCACCCAACCTCATCCCTGAGCTGCCCTGCGAGGTGGTGCCCAGAAAGGCTTTCCTAGGAAAAAGTGTCTATTTTCAGACAGAATTTGCCAACCACAGTGGGATGGCCTTACTCATTCTGTTGCCTGCTGTGACCCTGTGCCTCCATTCGCCCCACTCTTTTGGGGGAGCGCAGTGCTTGCAGCTGGGCAGATGTTTAGCAGAAGTCAGGCCCTGGTGTGAAGACCTTTCCCCCATCGGTTCAGAAGAACTGGTGAGCAGGACGAGCTGTGAGGGACAGGAGTTTTGACATGAAGGTGTTTCGGTGGGGTATTGTCATTTGCAAGGATGGACTCATTTGGTGCTATTAGGGAAAAGCGCTCACAGCCATGAGTGATGTTTTGCTGCCTGGGCAGGACATGGGTGGGCAGAAGGCTTGAGCCAAGTTAGAACAGGACAACCATCACCTCCGCGTTTTAGTCTGGCTGCACGTTGTTACACACCCGCTGAAGCCTGTAGCCCTTCTCGTCTCCCAGAGCCAAGTGTCAGAGAGCAGCCGCAGCATGGATGGTGCAATCTTGGCTCAGGACATGCAGGTATCATGAGAAACATGTGGAGAACATCCCCTGGGAGTTAAACAGCCTGAGCTATGGATGGGAAGAAAGAACTTTATCCTTTTTTTCCCAACTTCTCAGGAGGACCAGATCTCATCTTTATATTTTTTGATTTATTGATTTTGTTGGAAAAAGAGTTAGAGCCCAAGATCGTAAGCAAGGGGTTAAGGATGTGGGAAGCTCAGGTCTGAGATCCGCATTTGAAACAGGCCATCTGAGGTCCCACCATCGCGTTGCCCTAACCGCTAGCTGCTGGCGCCTCCCAGGTGGCTTTTCACACATGGACTAAAAATTCCAGCCTGAGAAACTTTTCCTGGCAGAAGTTTTGTTGAAAGTGGTACATTCCAGAAATGAGGAAAAAAAAAAGGATTAATTGATATTTTCCAGGGAAATATCAATTTCTCTGGCAATTAGGAGGCAGCGGGATGGGCGCAGGGGCTGCAGGAGATGCTGCTGACCCCCTTGTGTGCACTGTTGGGTGGACGAGGCTCTTCCATGGGCAGGGAGCAGCCCTGGGGCCTCTGTGTGTCCTGGCCGCCGCTGACACAAATGACAGCTCTTCAGAAAACTGTGGAGGCGAGCGTGCAGGCTCCAGTGCCTGGGAAAAAAACAGCAGTGGAAACCCCACCGGCACAATCCAAGCCGCAGACAGACAAGAATGAGCTGTTATAGCTTGCTCATGGGGGAAAAGAGGTAGATTTGGTCTCCTTCAGTTCCAGTCCAGGGCACATATGCAATGTTTCATCCTTCATGAAAAAATCTTGGAGGAAAAGCCTAATTCTTGGCTTTTCAGATAACCCAAGCTGTACATCCAATGTGGTTCACTGTCCACATAGGAGGGCAGAAGATGGCTTTGCAGAGGACCCTGCCTGCTCAGTGGGGAAGGAAGGAACTGAGATATGGAGGGAATCAAGGAGTGGCAGTGGGTTTCCTTGAGCTCTAGTGATGGCGAGCTTGGGGTAAGTGGTTACTGGGAGAAGGCAAAAGGGAAAGGGCAGCCTCTGTCACACCATCTTTTGGGGAAGAGCCATGGGATTGCTCCATGCCCTAGAAGAAGGTGCCTCCAATTTGCTCAGACCCACCAGGCACACTTCCTGCATGTGGGTTGCAGAAAGAACAGAAAAAGGCTTGAGAGCACTTGTTTACTTTGGGGGAGAGGGAGTCTGGCAAAAGATAATGTACTTAATAGAATTTAAAGCTTATCCTTCATTTATGAGTGGTAGGGGAAAAAAAAAACCCCAAACCTCTGAAAAGAGTTCATGTCCAAGTTGTCTCTGATTAGAGAATCACAGTGACCAAAGTGGGTAGGATTGACCGTTAGGGTGAGCAGCCTGGTAAAGCCACAGGAAAGTTGTTTAGTTTGTTGGCAGCATCACAAACATGTTGGTGTTAAAGAAGGTGTCTTCTTGGCTATTAAGAAGTGTAGGGCAGTTATTGTGTATCATACAGTAAAAAGATAGTGCTATCCCCGTACACTCACTTTGTTGCAACTGGGGAGTCTGGTCCGTCAGTCTCTTGAAGTCAACAGGGAGCACATCGCTGACCTGAGGAGGTCTCTCTTTGCCCCACACCTGGAGCTGTTTCCATTTGAGAAGTGCTACCTACCGATGTTGGATTGCTGATGAGTTTTTCCGTAACGTGAATGAATTTTTTCAGTGTGAAAGTAATAATTGGCTGTGTATTACCTCAAGGGATGATTAAATCACCTGGCGTCTCAGTCTCCAGGATGCAGTTGGACACATCCTGTTAGACGCTGTTCTTCCATAATTGACCTGAGCAGACTTTCTTTATGGTTGTTCCTCACTGATAGCTCATACCTGTTACACAGCATCACTGTGTTCATCAGAGTCTCCCGTGAATCACCAGACCACGGGGTGGATAATTGTTACTTTGGTTCCTTGCTGAGAGTTTAAATAACAAGCACAAATCAAAAGCCCCTTATTGCTACAAAATGCAAGTCTAAAGAATACTCAAGCAGTAATATGAAAGGAGAAGAGGAGCTGGTGTGCTTCACATTTCAGCTGGAACAAATGCCACTGCAATGCTGATATTTTTATGGTGGAGACAGTTCTGTTTTCTTAAGCAGCAAGTAGACCTGGCTGGAAAACAGCATTTCTCTTTTATGAGATATTTAGAAGTTTCAGCTTTTGGTTTTGTTCTGAAGTGGAGCAAACCCAAGGTCTTCTCTATTTTTTCACAAGAGCTGAACAGAGTAAGGCTGGGGCTTGGTGACAGGGACTCACCTCCCACCATGCCACATCGGAGACTGGTGGCCAAGCCCTTGCGCAACGTAATTAGTGGTGGGGGCTTATAAAAGTGCCATCCTCATGCCCAGTGAGCAGCCCTGGCTCCTCCCATGCCAGCAGGCAAAGAGGACCCTGCATCAGGCAGGGCTGAGATCTGAATGCACCCAGGTCCTCCTGCAATTAGAGGAGGGACCCACAGAGGATGTGGGGTGGGAGGTGACTGCAGCATCTCAGTGCACAGTTCACAGAGAAGGGCAGGCAGCCAGGACACAATCGGGAGAAAGTGGCTGATGGATGCCTTTCTTTAACCCCCAGCAGCAAGATATTAGGTGTCTGTGCCATGACTGACCCTGGGGGCAGAGATCATACCCTCATAAATTGGTACCAGACTCTCTGGGGTAAGGAGACTTATTTCTCTTAGAGAAAGGAGAAGGGAGATTTATTTCTTTTCTCCCCACCACCACAGAAGGGCTTTCATTCTCCCTTTTATGTGGTAGACACAAGCAAGCTTGTGGCTTACTGTCATCTTGAGGTCCCACTTGGTCTGCTCTGTAAACAGCCCAGCCTACCTAAGCAAGACTTGAGCCTTCTCTCTTCCACCCATGTGAAACCATCAATGAGCATTTGTCCATGTGTCTGTCCAACATGCATGCCACAAGGCCAGGTAGGCGGTCAGCTGGGACCTGGGGGCCCCACACCAGCACCTCCCGAATGCCGGCGTCTTTTGCTGACAGAGCTGGGGCTGGGGCAC
Organism: Fregata magnificens; assembly: GCA_013389945.1. NCBI lineage: Eukaryota > Metazoa > Chordata > Aves > Suliformes > Fregatidae > Fregata > Fregata magnificens. The sequence continues at coordinate 21,455 of WAAD01037332.1, forward strand.
CTGCCAGCCCCGCTCCCACAGCCTGGGAGAGGCACGCCGGGTGCTGGCTGAGCTGGGAACAAGCACGGGCTTGCCCTTGGATGGCAAAATACGGGACTGGGGGAGGTCAGAGCCATGCATGGGTGAGCCGCAGGGAGCAAAGGTGCTGGGTTAACCCTGAACTGAAAGAGGATGGATTAGAAGCCAGACCAGGTGCGGGATGCCATATCCCCTATATGCAGCCAGATAAGGCATCCTTTACATGGGCCACTGTGGTCTGGTTTTGCCATGTAACTCCTCCCACAGTCACCAACACCACCACTCCCTTACCAGCCCATTTTCTGCTCTTGTCTGATCCTGGGAAAGCCATTCGACAAGATGCCGGTTGGATTCCCTCTTTATTTTTCCCTGCAGAGCTCTGAGTTTGTTTAGCACAGAATGACATCCCCAAAAGCAGCTTCCTCTGAAGAGAGTGCTGTAAATATGTCTAACTCAGTCCTCTGAAAAATAATGCAGCTTCAACGAAAAAGCTGAAGTGTTTCCCATCTGCCAGCAGAGATCCTGTCTGAGCCTCAACTGCACTGAATGATGTACCTAGGTTTTTGAGCAAAGAAGCTTCCTCAGCCTGCTCTAGTCTCTCACCAGGGAGAAAATTATTATGATTATGGCTGTGGTGTCCGTCGGGATCTCGGAGCTCCGCTCTGACTCTCCCACTGCCAAGTAACCCAAGAGCTGCTGCCCACCTCTGCCTGCCCCACAAGTAACCTGAGACTGCTCGCTGCCTGCAGCTGGCCCGGGACTTACCTCCTTCCTCCCACCAGCCACCCCCCTCCCTTCTCTCCCTCACTCAGCGCAGGTAACTTGGCAGTGTTACTGAACGGGAGAGCATGATGTGTGTGGGACAGTGCCCAGGGCATGGGGACAGGGGACAAACCAGCCCTCAGCCATGAGGCTCTGCTGCTGCTCGAGAGGCAGCGGTGCAGCACCCCACCAGTATTCGGGACACAGACAAGCTCTCACCCAACCTCATCCCTGAGCTGCCCTGCGAGGTGGTGCCCAGAAAGGCTTTCCTAGGAAAAAGTGTCTATTTTCAGACAGAATTTGCCAACCACAGTGGGATGGCCTTACTCATTCTGTTGCCTGCTGTGACCCTGTGCCTCCATTCGCCCCGCTCTTTTGGGGGAGCGCAGTGCTTGCAGCTGGGCAGATGTTTAGCAGAAGTCAGGCCCTGGTGTGAAGACCTTTCCCCCATCGGTTCAGAAGAACTGGTGAGCAGGACAAGCTGTGAGGGACAGGAGTTTTGACATGGGCACCTGGGTGCAAGGCTTAGGCGATGTGGCTGGAGAAGGAACAGGAGGCTGGTGACATCCAGCACCACCCCATGTCCCCAGCACAGGGTGGGAAGAGAGGAGAGACACCCCCTTTGTGGGTAAACCGTTCTGCAGCAGATGCAACGCTGTGCAATGACTGCTCGTTGCCGCCTCGCCCTGTCTCACCTGGGAGCTTGGCTTGGGCTGCAACTGTCCGCTCCGTTTTTCTGCGAGGCAGATCGGTGCTGCCAGCTGTAAATCTGCCAGGGAGCTCATGACTCACAGTGTAAGAGCCGTGGAGCACTGTGAATTACGCGGCGCCGGCTGCTCACCTTTCTGAAGGCGGTTTTGGCTCCACAGGATGTTTGTGCAGGAGAGAATGAGCCTGTGCTGCAGCGGGGTGACCACAGCCCCACATGGACATGCCAGGAGGAGGGTAAGAGCGTGCCCCATGTCAGCAGGCCTGGAAAAGCCATCAGGACTTGGTGTCGCTGTAATTACAAGCCTGCGATGTAGGATTTTTTTTGAAAAAACAAGCTTAATCCAAAGCCTCCATTGCACATACATCCATTGGTTGACTTCTGTCCAAGCAGAGTGCTTTCTCCAAGTGTCTCCCACTACAGAGTCGAAGCCTTGGGGCATCCCCATCCTCAAGGTGTGTCCTGGGGCACCAGCACCCCAGGGGCTTGGTGGGAGAGCTTCGACACTGCCAGGGCTGCTTCTGCTGCTTTGCAGCTGTGGTGGGTGAGCCTGGATGTGGAGATGGCCTTGGGACATCCCAGCACAGCCAGGGCTCCTCTCAGCTCCTCACCTACACACAGGCGGTGGCTCAGCCTGAATGTTTCACTGCTCCACACACTGGCTGCCGCTGGCAGTCCCCAAAACACCTCTTGGTAAGAGCTCGGATGCTTTTTCCTTTGTGGTCAGAGCTGAGACATGCCTCTGGAGGAGGTGTGGGAACACAGGGGCTTTGAGGGTCTTTGCTCCCTGGCTGATGCCTGCTGCTCCTGGACCTGCTGGCTTCCTAAATGCACAGGCAGCCTGCAACCCACCTCATGCCTGGCAGGGTCCTAACCTGCTCACGCTGCGCGAAGGTGCCAAGCACAGCCAGATACTGTTGGAGGCATTAGGCGGTGCTGGCCAAAGGCAGGATGGGGTGATAAAACCGAGCCCCAGCTGGAAAAAGCAAAGGCCACCGATCAGACTTGGCTCAAAGGCTGCACAGCACATTTCTCTGTCATTCAGGGCACATGGGTGCTTGAAGCCCTCCTGGTCCTGAGAATGGGAGCTGTTTGCTTCCCAGGTATGAGGTTTTCTGTCTAACCTGGTGGCTGGAAGTCCTTCACAGCTGAGCTCATAATTTTGAAATCACCTCCTGAGTACCGTAAGCTGTCGAGAGAGATGATGGATGGAGCTGGTCTTTTGGGAGATGGAGCAAAAACCAAGATCCATTCACATCTGCCTCAAGTGCATGGATTGCCTACGCTCAAGCGAGCTTGCTGCTGTCATGCATGAATTGGAGCTTCACTTCTGAGATGTCCTTGTTATAAGTCATCTGGGAAAACTGACAACTCTGACAAAACATTGCAGGGTGTGAACATCTGCTGGACCCATTTGCCCCATGGTAAGCCCATATTCTTCCTTGCAAGAAGATGGTGTAATCAAGGCCCCTTCACTGTTTGCTCTCCATTCTCAGCCTTCTCTCCTCCCTTATGCTTGGCACAAGCAGCTTCTCTGGGAAACTCACCTACATGGCATCCCATTCTCTTGTGTTATCTATTCCTCTTCTGAGACTGCCTGAGGTGGCATTTGATTATGGCAGAAATGCTTTTCGTGCTGTCACCTTTCCCCAGGTGCTTCTGAGTCAACGGAAAACCCAGGAAGACACCCGCCATCCTTATCAAGATGTAACTAGCCCAGACACTGCTGCATCACATCATTTTTTCAGCCCGTATCACCAATGACTCAGCCTCCTTTAACAGCAGTCATCAGGGACTACTTCACCCTACCTTTCCCCCTGGCCAGAGGCCACCTGTGTAACCCACCAAACTTCAGATCAGCTTTTCCAGCACTGTGGCTGCTTTCAAGACCGTGCTGCTCCTTCTCCTCAGCACTCCCTGCACGTGCTGCTGCAAGCTGCTGAGGAAGACGGGAACGGAAGCGGACAACCCAGCATCTCTGTTAGCTTTGACATTTGGGACATATGAATTAGCAAAGCCTCTGTGCGAGGTCATCTCCTTGCAGGGCTACTGCTGACCGTCAAGGTATTTACATGGCCAGTTGGGTTTTTTTCCTCTGCTGTGCTTCCACGGGTTACTTTCCCAAAGGTAATTACGTGACTCAGGAAGACAAACGCATACCTCACATACTTGCGGGAACCATAATGCCGATAGGTGGTGTACAGCATTTTGGAGCTCTTTGAACACATAGGAGCAGCTGAATTCCCGTAACTTACCTACCCAAACCAAAGCAAGTCCAGGCAATGGCTGCATAGTTTTCGTGGAGCCCTTACCCAACAGAGGACAAACGTCTCCCCGAGAAAGCTTTGGTCTTGCAGCACCGAGGCACAGACGCTTTTTGTCACCAAGGAAATCACAGGTGTTTTGTCAGGTAAGATTTACCATTTCTGTTTTACTGTTTTTGAAAGATCTTGTCCAACCTGAGGCTGGAACGGGAACATTTTCTACTATGAATGCAAAAAAAAAAGGCAGTCGTGTGCTTTCTGAGTGGTCATGGGAACAGCACAGAGAAATTATCCTCTCTTAAATAGATAAGTGATTGTTGTGGCTAAAATAACCTGACAGCTAATTGCCTGTGAAGATAACTGGCAGAAATGAGGTGCGGTGGTGTTTGGTATCACTAGTTTAGCACAGACAGCTCTACAAAAGACACAAAGGGAGACACAGGCTCTGCTTCAAGTGCTTGAACATTTGAATCGTTGAGCTGCAATTCGATTTGCTGATTTTGGAAGAAAACCAGAGAAGTAAGAAAGAGAAATTTTATTCCACGTGGTAACTTGGAGGACCTTACAGATCTTAAAACCACCCCAAATCTGGTTCGACATGCACACCCTGCATCTCCTGTACCTTGTCATCAGAGCGGTGGTCCTGGAGCACTGCAAGGTGGCTTCTGGAGTCCTTCTGTGTCTGCAGGATGGCTGGGACAGGCTTGTAAGCTCCTTCGGGACCATTTCAGGGGCACCCTTGCTCAGGAGTAAGAGCTTGGCTGAAATTGAAGCTAGTATTTTCAAAGCTTTTCAAGCTTTTGTTCTGGTTCCTGGGTATCTGTGTGGATGTGTGTCCCTAGCTAGGGATGAGCTATTCAAATGAAATCATGACATGTAAATAGGGATGTATTTATTGATTTGCGTCCTACCTTTATGTCCAAAGGGATATAGAGGATATAGAGGAGCTTCTAGCGCCTGTCCCCATCAGTGCTGGTGACCTGAAACTACCCACCTGCCAATGTCTCCCCTGAGACCAGACTGGGACAGGTCCTCCAAAAGGGCTTCGTCATACAGAGGGCTTATCAGAAATGCCTTGGGGTCCCTGAGCAATGCTGGGAGCCTGCCCCCAAGCTCCTTCCCGCGCTGCCCATCCTCACAGCAGGGGGATGGCAGCTGCGCTTTTCAGCTCTCTTCGGAGGAGATTGTGTGTTTACTGGCTTCTGAATGTTTTTGTTCGTTGGGCTGAGGGGAGTGGAACAACTTGCAGCTTGTCCTGACATGTGCCTGCTGTGTGTAAACCAGCAGCTTTTATAAAAAGGGCTCCTGTCCTGGGGACTGTGGAGCCTTCAAGTGCTTCTTGGCTCTGGGGTTCTCCTCTAGCTGTCGTAAGATCAGATTAATGATGTATTAGTTCGAGATAACTACCATGAGATCATGTAATTAACTTGTGATCATGCTCTGTGCCAGTTGGCTGAAACTCGCTGCTTTTAAAAAAACCTCTTTCAAACCAGTTACAAATAGAGCATTTTGAATGATGGCATTAACAAATAGCTCATTAGTCACCTTTTGGGCTAATTAAGGGAGAGCACATCCAAGGCAGTAAAGAACAGCAGTGGGTGATTAAAGGCAGCCGTCAGGCTGAGCTCTGCCGTATGGGGGAAGCAGTTTATCACCTTGTGCCCTTTGCTGTGGCCATCGTGCTTCCAGTTACAGGGGTTTGTGATGTCCCCCCTCTAAGGCCTGATCCTGCACTGCTCAGCTCTGTAAGGCTCGGTCAGACCTTCTCACTCCCACTCTCATTGCCCTTGGGCAGATGAATAGCTGCGGAGACGCAGGTGCAGAAAGATGACCCCTTCACAGGGCAGCAATACCTGCCCAAGAGCAGCTGCTGCTTGCCCAAGTGATGTGACTTCACCTCGGCACTGCTCCCAAATTTGGCATATGTGGCCTTTTTGACACATAAAAGTTTTGCTCCGAGCAAAACTGAGGGTCAGGGGACACTTTAACTTCTCTGGACTCATTGGAAGTAGGAAGAATCTGGGTTACTCTGTGGGCATCATAAGGCTGTATATACCGTTTTGGTGAGCACTGGGCTGGAACAGGCACCATAAGGTTGTATATACCATTTTGGTGAGCGCGGGGCTGGACATTTCCAGCCCATGCCTGACAAGAGGAAGGCTGTGTCACTATCCCAGTATTTTTGCAGGGTGCTGGGAAACACCCCAGGGAAAGGGATCTGTCTCGTAGCATTTAATCCCATGCGTGGCTTCTGCAAGACTGCTGCCCGAGACCTTCTCCCACAGTCTGCCTGAGCTCTCTCGCTCTTCTCCAGCTGGACCAAGCTCCCTTATTCAGTCCCTGCTTCTTGGCTCAGCCTCAGTCCTGCCTCGGCTGCCCACCTCATCCCTTTGGCGTGGTGAACATCCGTCCCAAACCCCACAAATTGCTTGGAGGCACAGGTTAGGGTCAGTGCCCTCTCTTGCTGGAAAGCACATTAGCAATGGCCACCCCCCACTGTAGGGTTTGCAATGTGAGCAGAAACAGAGATTTCTCTCCCCTGTCCCACACTCCCTCACCAAACTGATACCCAACCCCACTCTCCTTGGTGTCTTCCCTGCTGCCCCATCTACCAGACCTCCCGTGGCTGGTGGCCACCTCAGCTGTTGCGAAGCCCTTTCTCTTGCCCCAGTCCCTGCCCATGCTTACTGCCCCTTTACACCAGGTTGTGACATGCTGGTGGCAGCTCTGCAGTCAGCCACCCTGGCCTGGTCACCAAGCTCTGTGATGGTGTGGCTTGGGGCTGCTCTGCTGCCCAGGAACAAGCTGTGTGCACTCCACACTGCCTGACTCCCCCGGGCCAGATCCTGCTGAGAAGGGTTCACATGTGAGCTCTTCTTAGGTGCTACAAGGAGTTGGAAAGGTTGTTCATCTAAACAAACAAATCATTAAGTGCAAAGGGCTCTTGTGTGCTGCGCTGGGGGCTCGGACCAGCAAGGTGGTGTGTGGTTATCACCAGCCCTAGGTGGTTACCAGCCCTAGGTGATCACCAGCCCTAGGTGGTCACTAGCCCTAGCAATGCCTGGGTCAGATTGGACTGAACATCTCACGAAACTGTGCCCTCCTTCATTCCTCATGGAGGAGAGGAGAAGTAGCTGAGTCTGCTTCTTCCTGAAGATGCCACTGATTTTTACACCCAGTCATGTAGGTGGATGCAGCTAGAGTTCTGAAGCGGAACTGTATGCAAGGAGATATGATAGCTCAGAGAAACGGGAGATCCTTTGTACAACATCTGCATGTCCGTTCAGCAGCGCCAGGTTTTGGTGAGCCATGTGGATGGAGCCAATTGTGAGGGCAGTGCTTGGGCAAATGCTGCTGGCTTCTTCTTTTCTTCCAGATCAAGCCCCTGCATGCTGGAGCATTTAGGGTTTGACGCTTTAATCTCTTGTCTCTCTGGGTTAGTCTCAGGCCATTAGCTTTTATTTTCCTGGTGTTCTGGACGTGTGAATTCTGCAGTTTATGGTACCAAAAAAAAAAAAATCCCCATGCAGCTGCTGAGTGCCCAGAGAGGCTGTGTCGCAGATTGTCTTAAACTGGAAATGCTCCAGAAGAGGAGCTTAACTGGGGCTCGTCCTCTGACACCCACTTCTTACATATTAGAGGAGTTGTAAAATATTGCTGAAATGGTCATTCCAACATTATGTTATTTTATTCTGCAGTTTGGAAGAGATTTGCAGGTTAGGCCAAAAATGGACAGTGGTTTGTGATCCGTGTGGGTGTTATTGAGGTATAGTGAAAGCTGTGAAGTGAATTCATTCTTAATTCATTCAGCCCCTATTATTTTTTTATATTGTACGAGGATATGACATATAGCAGGAACGTGAGTCAAGTCTTTTCTTATCTTGTTTTTTCTTAGAGGGCTGGTGGAAGCTGTAGGTGTGTAAGATGAGCTCCCCCTGCCCTAAATGAAGACTGAATACAGGATCTGAGTGCAGGCACTTTGGAAAATCTGACATTTGGTTCGTCGTCTTCTTAAAAGATGGAGGCAATAGGTGTTGACTATTGACTGCAACAAGGCTGAGCGCTTCAAACAGCTGGAGCATAAATCCCAGCCCTCACGAGACACCAGGCTGTGGCAATGCCTCTTTCTTCAGCTTTGCATTTTAGTGAGAAGTCTGTTGCATGAACGTTAATGCAGCTAGCGGGCCCTGGTCCGTGTGGGTACCCATCCTTTTCGCTCCCATCCCATCCTGCTGGGCGGCTGCAGCGGAGGGTAGGCACGACAGATGCTCTGTGGTGAGACAGGGATCACAAACCCATCCCTGATCCTGTGATGCTGGCCCCGAGGGTCTGGCATCACCAGCCTCTGCTGGCACCAAGCTCTGCTGTGAAGGGAAGAGATGGATGCCCTAAAGCTGCAGCAGTGACTGAGGTTTATGATCTTTTAGGTGTTTCTCATTGCCAGTATTATTGCCACCAATAAATTTTGGCTTTTGCTTTCTCTAATATTGGTTGGACCTTATGCATCGGTAAAGTCAGAAGTTTTACTTCTGCAATTAATCTTCTGTGTGATGGTAGCTCAGGACTCATGTCTGTACAATTTCATGTCTATATGATTCTGAACAGGCAAAGAGCTGAGATCTGCAGGCTTGCTTTTTTCTTCTTTCAGAGAAATGAGTGAATATGGAAAAGCCATTTTGACTTCTACGCTACATTGATAAATTGCCCTTTCGTTCATTCTTTCTTTCTTATACTTTTATTGAACTTGCAGACAAACCTCTCCCTTGGCAGGTGGAAAGAATAAATTGCCAGCAGTACACATTGACGAGATGCCTTTCAGTACTGGAGCTGTACAAATAATAGGTTTTTCATTTCAGTGGCTGAACAGAAAAATTGAAAATACTTTTTGTTTTGGGTCACCCCCTAAAGGAGAATGTTTCTTTTCTTCTTTGATTTCTTTTCATAAGCATTGCACGAGACATTCTGGTTTGAGACTATTTAGTGCTTTTCATAACTTAAAAAAAGAAGAAAAAAGAAAAGAAACAGCAAACTAGGTCACTTTCAAACTAAAAACATCATTTGAAAGAACAACAAAAAATGTTTCATTTTAAAAATGTCAAAATGGAGCCTTGCAGCTTTTCTCAGAACTTTTTTCCTTCTCTTTCAGCTAAAACTCATTACATATTCAACCCAAATTCACCCAGAGTCTTGGTACCTATTAATTGCCCTTCAGGTGAATTTGCTACATCAAAAAAACCCAATCAAGCTCCGCCTGCACGCGGCAGTGACCGGTCCTGTTTGCTGCTCAGCAAACACATATGCGCAAGTATTTAATTCTACTTAATTAAGGTGTTGAGCAAGAGACCGGGTGAAATGACCTCTTGCAGGTCTGGCCAACCAGGGAAGCACCGGCACAGCCATGATTCACCCTGGTGAGACCCAGCAGCGTGCTGGAGCAGGGGCTCGGGCTGGGAGCCACCAGGGCAATATGCTGACATGGGGTTGCTGCCCCTTCCCGCAGACCCCCAGCTACGGCATCTCCCCCCGATGGGATGGTGGCTGGAGTGCGCCAGGGCTGGCGAAATGCAACGGCGTGGCTCAGCCATGCTTTGCTTCCCCCTGGGCACAGGGACCATCTGTCTCTTTCTTTGCCTGGTTTCCTAAGGAAACGGTGCTGGTGTGACAGTATCCCTCCATTGCTACCTGTCAGTCCCTCCCAGGAGCGCCCTGAATTGAGGGCCCTGGCAACATTAAATTACAACAAATTCCTACAAATGATGATGATGAAAATCAGGGGCTGAGTAGACATGCACAGCTTCCAGTGTGGCAGGTCCCAGGGGACTCACCTTGCCATGAAACCAGCTCCATCAGTGCCACTTGGGGTCCAGGTTTGGCTCAGACAACATTAGGAAATGTCCCTGTTGTCACCTCCTCTTCAGCATCTTCCCACAGAGGCAAAAAAGCTCTGCAGTAACTTTTTGTTGCATCCCAACACTGGTGTGTGCTTCCTTGATAAATTAGAGCTTGTTGACACTGGAAGGACTCTATTCCCTCCCAAATCCATGTAATCCTGAAAATTTAGGGATGGATGAAATGCCCCTGTGTGTGTACTCCACCAGGGCTGCACAGGTCTAAGGGGTCAGGGAGGGAAAATGCCTCCATGTATTCCGATGGACTCTCAGCTGCAGCAAACCTGTAGGTAGCACCGAATGGCCAACAGACAGGAAAATAATTCAGTGTCTGCACCAGAAAGGGAGTTTTTGGGGTTAGGAGCTCCAGCTTTAACTGCTCAATAATCTCCATCCTTCCCTGGTTGCTCACAGCCACTGCTCCAGGGCTGGGGCAGCTGTGAGAGCCAAGTGGCCAGTGGTAGCATCGGCTTGTAATGTGTAACTGATAACTCCCAGCCTGTAACTCCTGTCCACGGAGGGGCAGTCAGGCTAGGCATGTAGAGCCAAGACACTCATCCCCAATGGGCACTCTCGTGGCATGTCGCCCTGCTCAGAAATAAAACCCCATCCCTGCAAATATTGTGAGGGATTAGGAATTTCTCAGCGTTGGTCAGACTGAAAACAGAAAATGGAAGAAGTCCAAGCATCACTGGCCTTTTGACACAGCAGGGAGACTTGTCGATGTGATAAGTCAAGGCTTGGCAGAGTCAGCTACTCCTTGGTCCAATAGTCCCCTGTGAGCCATGAGATTTTTTTTCTTTTCCTTTTTTTCCTGAAATATTGACAAGACATTTTCCTCTGCTGAGGGAAGCTTCTCAGCAGCTGGCCATGGTGCGACCCATGACAGGCACTCAGAGTATCTTCTGGTTATTCCCCAGAGAGAGCTGCAGGAGGCATTGCAAGAAGATCTTTGATGCTGCAGATCAGAGATGGACCCTGGTGAAAACTGGAAGCTGGATGAAACCAACTGGTTGTCTCACGGTGGGATCCATCCCTTTGCCGGTGTGAAAGGAGGTAGGACATGATTGCTGGTTTTTAATCCACTCACTGAACGTGCTGGGAGCCTTCCTGATGTGCTGCTGCCCTTCACTGTGCTTGCAGTGGTCCCAGGGGTTTTGCTGGGCTATGTCCAGAGCAAGGCAGTACTCAGTATGAAGGTGGGAAAGGTCTGACCCAAACTGCAGTGTCTTGCCAGGAGCTGGCACACTGACACAGGCACTCGATCTGTGGCTTGTCTTCCTTCTCTGGAGTGGCCTTTTGCCAAAAAAAACCCCCAACACCCACCTTTTGGCAAGTTAATATGCCAGTTGTGCTAGATGTGACCACCCTCATTCTCCACAAGGAGGACTCTGCAGGTGACAGTGGTTGGGGAGGAGTGAGGAGGAGAGCTAGTAAAATACCACCTTCTCTCTTCAATCATATTTGCCTGGGACAATTTAGGGCGGCTCCAAGGAGACACGCTGTCCCAGCAGTGACAGGAGGGCCGAGGGCTGCCCCTCTGGGGCTTCCTGTGAGGGACCATTCAAGGTTTCAGCCCACCTTAGCATGACACAAGACCTCCCAGCCCAAGGCTGGGGTCCATCACTCTCCAGAAATTGCCAATCTCAGGAAAGCACTCAGGGCAAATGCAGTGGGAAATAGCCAGCAGCACTATTTCCTCTATTGATTCATCTCTACCTAATTTCTAGCCAGCTGCTGTAATTTGCTTTTTAATCCCCATTCAAACATTTGGCAGAAGCAGCCACATGTCCTCCCTGCTCAGCCCCAGCTCACCTTCATCACCGGAGGTCCCTGTCCCATGGGCCAGCACAAGCTGCCCCTCCTTGGGCAAAGCTCCTTCTTTGGCTGGGACACGCTGTGCCCCGGACTAAACCCAAAATAAACGCACAGCCTTCCAGATGATAGCACCTTGGGAACAGAAACATTTTGCTTTGGTAAAATGCTTTGCTTATCTCCATCTGTTTCCCTTGGCTTCCTGCTGATAGCCCAGATGCCTGGGGAAGAGGAAGGGGACAGTCCAAGATGTGACATCGCCTCCTTTTCCATGAGAGATGAATTAGATAAGGAGGTTTATGCTTTTGAACCCAGCAGCCTGGTTGAACCCTGGGGTCAATCTCCCCAGCCAAGCACCACGGGGTGGCATCCTTACGATAGCACATCTGCTGCTTCTGCAGGTGCCCGGCCCAGGGTGGCTCCAAGGGACCAGCACAGGGATGCTTGCTGCAGTCCATCCTTTTTGCCCGTTAGGACAATCTCTGCTTCTGTTATTTTTTTTAAATTTTTGCCATGTGTGTGGTTTGTGTTACCATTTATAGGTTGGTTATACTGTTGGGTTTAGGATCCCACTGTGCTTGGGTCTCTAATGCAGAGGAGGGGAGAGTCGCTGCCCTCAGGAGTTTATAAAAATCCAAAACAGTTAAATGTGGATATACATTGGCCTTTGGTTTTGTATGCAGCCTGTTGCCGCCCTAAACTAGTGGCTCGCAGCTTTTTCTAACTGATGGGCCTAACGGCATTTTATAGCGGGGGGCAAGATCTCTTAGAAATGTCACAGGTATGGATTACTATATGGTGTCATGCACCTGCCGTTCTTAAACATCCTCCTTGAACCCGCTAGGAGCAGTCCACAGATTCAGGACCAAAAAGTTTTTTAGTCCAACCCATGCAATGAACAAATGCCATGAACCTGAAAGGGGGGGAAAAAACAAAAAACAACAGGAAAAAATCCACTCTGCATTTTTTTTTTTTTAAATTGCATTGAATTTCTGCAATTTAGCAGCATTTTGACATTGAAAGAAATGTTTGAAAATAAAGAAATCCCCACCAACTCCAAGGCACGAATGGCATTTAACACTTGGCCACATGCTCCTTTGTGGCTGCAGGTCCTTCTGGCAGTGAGGGATCCCTATGCGCTGTGGTCCTCAGCTGGGACCAGGTGAGGATGGGTGGGCTCATGGTGGGATTGGGCTTGGGATCCAAAATAATCTCCCACGAGCTTTTGGTGAGAGATGCCACCGGCTCAGGAGTTTCCAGAGCTCATGGTCTAACCTGCCACAGGCACTGAGTTACAGCAATATTATTATCAGATGACTCAAGGGTTTGCTCAGCCTCTGAAAAATCCCAGCCGGAGCATTTTTCTGCTCCTGCTGGTTAAACCTACCCCAGCTGCGATTGTTGGAGGAGACTGTAGCACTCAGGAAAGCTTTGCTGTGGGCAGGATGCTCCTGGCCATGCCCTGAGACCCAGGTGAGCCGGGGAAAGGGAGCGGAGAGCCATGGCATGGCCAAAAAGGGGAGCACGGCCAGGGGATCCCAGCGTGGGCAGAGGCAGGGCAGCAGAGCTCTTGCTCTTTGGCGGTGCTGGAGGATTCATCCTGCCAAGTCTCCATCTTGAGCTGACTCTAAGGTTTTTCAATAACAGCTGGATTAAAAGAAACACACATATCAAGGTTGTCAGGGGTGAACTGGAAGCAAGCTGAGCAGGGGCTTATCTGCAGTGTGATTAAAACAGCGTTGTCACCCCAGCTCTCCACACCTCCCCCTCCAGCTGACCTTTCCAAGCATTTGTTCTTCTTCCCTCAGACAATGAGCTCTCCGAAGGTGCCCCAGCCCTCTTTGCTCTGGATCAACTGGGTAAGTCTATGCGTGATGCATTTTCCTCTTCCTTTTTTCCTATGTAGAGTAATTAGGAGACAACTTAAAACACAAGGCAGCTGCTGAATGCTTTCCACTGCATAAATTCATCATCATTGGTGCCTCCTTTCTGTGTTGCTTTTGAATGCCATCCATCAGAGGGATGGGACAGCTCGATGCTAGATGTGTTTAGTACCTTTCTGTGTTAAACTGATGTGGATTTTTTTCCCTGGGAGAGAAGCTGTCACCTTTCTGGTGCGGAGCGCTCTCGGATGCTGCTGCTTCTTGGCTGGGGGTTTGAGCTTTAGCCCACAGCTGGAACTGGAGCTTCTGTGACTTTCTGGTGCCTTGCAACTCAGTAAGGGTTTTCTTCCCCCCGGGAGGCAGAAGTAGAGGTGTGTAAAGTGAGAATGAAGAGTAAGACTCCCAGGGACAACACAACCTCAAATGGGCATGGGAAGCTGAAGGCTTCAGAGGCTGAATCCATGGAGGAGCCCTATCTGGCAGTGATCTCCCCTTAATCACAGGGCCAAGGTCAAAAAAGATGTGTTGCTCAGGAGGAGCTAGAGGTGCTCAAGGTAAGGTGGGGGTGAGGACCTGAGCTGCATGCTGGGAAGCTTCTGCAGGAGGTCTGGCGTGCAGGGAAGAGGGAAATCAAGCCCACAACCCCTCCTGAGAAAATGGGGAAGGCTGGAGATGGAGCATGCAGGAAAGTGCAAATTAGATGTGTTGGGAGAGATGTGGGACCGCCCCCGCATGCTGCAATGCTCATCGCCTTACATGACCAAGCACTGGCCCTCCCTCCAAAGGAAAAGGCACCCTCCTCTTCACTTTCAGGGCAATGGATTCTCCATCCTTGGAGATATTCAAAAGCTGTCTGGACATGGTTCTGGGCGACCAGCTCTAGGTGGCCCTGCTTGAGCACAGGGGTTGGACCAGATGACCTCCAGAGGTCTCTGCCAACCTCAACCAGTCTGTGATTCTGCGACTTCCCCGCCACTCTGGAAACCCACCTTGTCCCCAGTAAGGATGCTCTGCATGCACGCACCGGGCTGCTCACCACATGGTGGAAACTTGGGGTAGGAGGGTAAAAACTGCAGGAGCCCAGAACAGTGATTTTTATCATGTGTAACTATCTCTGCTGTAAACCTCTGCTGCTAAGAGCCAGGATCTTGAAAAAATTCCTATAAATACAAAAATGCCTGTAAACTGTATGATGCCTCACTGGCACTTGAAGGGGTGGCTGAGCCGGCAGCTGTCCTCACTGGCAGTCTCATACACTTGATCGTATTTTAAAGGAGTCCTTGTGAGCTCTCTCCACTTGGTGTCAGGATGGAGACTGCTCTGACACCCAGAGGAGTGTCTAACAGGGAATGGGAATAAAGCCAAGAGCCTTCCCTTGGCTGCCTCACTCATTACCCGATTGCTGTTAAAACAAGTCAAGTAACTTTAAAATGCATTTTCTGTGACACAGCTTCCACCAGCTCCTTTTCTTCTTGATCTTCCTCACCTTATCCCTTGACTCGTGCCTTCCCTCACTGACACAGGCCCATTTCTCCTAACCTTGGCAAACCCTCCAAGTCTTAGCAAATGTATTCAGTGACAAAGAACAAGCTCCCTCTCCCAAATAACAAGATTTGGCTGGTTTTAGCTGAGTAGCAAAGAAATGCATTAGCAGCTAGACAGATGTTTTAGATGTGCAAAATGAGGCTCATGGTGACCCCTGGTCAAGGGGCAGGACCCTGGAGGGGCAGGGATCAGGGCTGTAACGTGGGACAACCGGCTTCCTGGCATCCTCCTCATGTTAATGGGGAAATAGTCTGTGCCATCCAGTGTGATCCATTGCCTTCAGAGGTGGCGGTTGGCATCTCCCAGGGTTTCTGCACAGCCCTGCTCCCAGCCGAGGGGCAGCAGGAGCTGCTCGGACACCACTTTCCTCTGCACAGCAGTATTAGACATCCCTCAGTCTGGAAAAGATTATTCAAACCAGTGCTTGTATCACCTTACATTTCCACTCTGCTTTCCAAACACAGCACAAGACATGATTGCTCCATCCAAGGTAGACAAGACAGACAAAGGATGTGAGATAGCAGAACAAGTAATGGAAAACTGATCTCTCCTCTTGCCTGCCTCCTGGCTGGTGAGTTTTCAGCTGGATCTGTCTCCTGACCTGAGTCATGCGCAGCTGCGTGGTCTGCGGTGCCAGGCAAGTGAGGGGGTAAGAGCAAGCACATGTTGGAGGGGGAGAGGACAAGACCATCCCAGCAGCAGCTCAGATTTATGTTGTGCTGAAGTGATCGTGTAAGCAGGGCCTGAGAATACCAGGTCAAAAATACTCAGCCCTGGTCAAGCCAGCCACCTGAACAGCAGGAGTTTTATTAGTATAGGAGCAGAGAATAAAGCAGCATTATAATAACAACATCCTGAGACAAAACATCAATATAGTAACAAAGCATCATCACCATAAAAATCACAGAAAAGCAGGTCTGAGCAGGATTTCAAGAGGTCAGCTACCCCTCTCTTCTTCCTGAAGGCAGGACTAGCGCCTCCTGTTCACTCATCACCCCACATGGAGGACCAACCTGTCCTAGCAGCCTTCTCAGGTAATCCACCCCAGTGCTTCACTGCACTGGAAGGGTTTTCTTGGTGTCTAACTAAATTTCTGCAATTTAAGCCAATTATGCATTGCGCTGCCGAAGGCAGGCATAAGCAGGGAAAAGCCCTTCCACGGGTCAGACTGAGAGTTTCTTGTCCTCTGTACGGGGGCTGGAGGAGGATCCCAACGATGGATCACCAGGTCGCATCCTTTTTTTCCTGCTCATCAAGTCTGCCTTGACCTCTAGTCCTGCGTCCAGCTTTCTGGCAGCTCGTCCCAGCCTGCTGTCAACTGCAAATGTAAAAAGCAGTGCTTGGATTTTGAGTCATTCGTGGAAATGCTGATCAGTACCAGATTTACGAGAGGCTTTTTGCATTGCCTCATGCTATGAGTAACTAACCTCCAAGAAGGGTTTTGACCAGTCATGCAGCCAGCTATTCATACTTTCTCCTAGTCCAGGTGTCCCTGTTGCTTATAGTGATACCATATGACACAGTATCACAAGCCTTACTTATTCGCCAACATATATGGCATCTGCACCTCCCCCCCTCATCTACAAGGTTTATCACCTCATTGCAGAAGATTAGGTGAGTCTGACCAGCTTTGTTCTTGCTGAATCTGTGCTGGCTATTACTCATATCCTCCTTTTCTGCATGTTTGCAAAGCCTTTGGTCATTCCAGTGCTTCCAAGGATGGAATTAACAATGACTGGGAAATCACTTCCTAACTCTTCTTTCTCTCTGTGTCTTGAAGACTGGTGCTCTGCTTGCCATGCCCAACCCTTGGAAACCTCTCTGTGGTCTGCTGCTGTGTAAGTCAGTGCATGGCTCACCTGTACTTTGAGCAGTGAGCACATTTCTGAGGTTCCCTGGAGAAGCACCAGGCAAGGGAGGCAAAGGTGACCAAGGGACAGAGCAGCTTTTGTGAAAGCAGATGCTGAGTAAACTGCAACTCGATGATGTGGACAAGAGATGCTCGAAGGAGGATACGGTAGAAATACAAGAATTATGAATGGCACAGAAGTAAAGTGCAAAAGAGACATGGACGTACTGGAGATAGATAGTCCAGCGAAGGGCCACAAGGATGATGAAGGGACTGAAGCATGCCTCCTCTGAGGAAAGGCTGAGAGAGCTGGGACTGTTCAGCCTGGAGAAGAGAAGGCTCAGGGGGATCTCATCAGTGTACGTAAATACCTGAAGGGACGATGCAAAGAGGACAGAGCCAGGCTCTTTTCAGTGGTGCCCAGGGACAGGACCAGAGGCAATGGGCACAGACTGAAACACAGGAGGTTCCCTCTGAACATCAGGAAACACTTTTTTTACAGTGAGGGTCACTGAGCACTGGCACAGGTTGCCCAGGGAGGTTGTGGAGTCTCCATCCTTGGAGATATTCAAAAGCCATCTGGATGTGGTCCTGGGCAACTGGCTCTAGGCGGCCCTGCTTGAGCAGGGGGGTTGGACCAGACGACCTCCAGAGGTCCCTTCCAGCCTCAACCAGTCTGTGATTCTGTGAAATAAGGAAAGGCTTGAAACAACCCAAAGGAAGTATGTCTTCACACAGCACACAATTACATTGTGCAACTCGCTGCCACAGGATGTCCAGGGTGCCAAAAGTATGAATGGGCTCAAAAAGTGATTAGAAAACATCATGGAAGAAAGGTCTATGAAAGGCTCTCAAACCTGATGATGCAGCTACAACCTCTGGCTCAGGAAGGGAAATGGGATCACATACTAGAGGAAACAGCATTTGTACTTGTACTGTTCCTTGGATTTTCTCTGCAGTCATCTACCAGAGGCCATGTCAGAGAGAGGACACCAGGGGCTCTTAAACTTTGGTATAATCCAACGTGGTCCTTCTTGTCTTTCCTTAGGTCCACAGTGACTAACCAGAAGAAACAAACAAACCAAACCCACACCTCCTCTTCCTTTCCTTTCCTCATCTATCTCTCCTCTCCCACAGCTTTGGCTGCTGGAGTTCAGCAAATATGAATCAGACGGTGACTGTTGTGTTCCTTTTGTTCTGTAAATGATTAAAACAGAACATTTCACACTTGCTTTGTGGCCCAGCAGAGGAATGCTGCATTGTCTCCTTGGCAAGTCCCGAGGTGGAATTTCTGGCTGTGGAGAAAGTGAGGTCAGGGAGATAGAAACTCTCCGAACATGGAACATGTGCAGACTGCCCTGCTGTCTCTCTCCTGTGCTTGCATGTCTTCTCCCTGTCTTCCATTCCCTCATCCCTCCCCTCTTTTCCACCTCCTTCCTGCTTCACTGGCAATTTCTCTGCTTGCTGCTTTAAGATGATTTAGCTGAATATCAGAAAAAAGAAAGAAGAATGAAAAATGCAAGGTGAAAGGCCCCAGCCCAGAAAGCCTTGGGCAGACTAATGAGAATGTGATGAAATGGAAAAATAAAGCGGGAGTGCGGGGTACGAACCCCACCTTGCCAAAATCAAGATGAAAATGCTTGTGTAGGAGATGCAATATCTCGGTGGAAACCCCTAGGATCTGTGCCTCACATTTCCCGACAGCCGACCAGAGGAGGGATTAGCAGGCTGTGCTATTTATACCTGCACCCTGGGTACAGTCAGCCTGCTGTAGGAGCCTCCCCACAACGGCGGCTTGCAGGAAACACTGCTTTTGTGATACTGTCTGCCGGGGGAATAAATATGCCCAGGAATGAAATCCCATTGGATAGATAAAAAGGGAAGGAAAGAAAAAGCCCTGGTCCCTGCCCTGTTTGTTCCCACTGCTTCGTAGCCATCCAGCTGTTTCTTTTTCTTTGTGTCCTGACCTCATCCCGTACTGGAGTGAATCCAGAGAGCGAGTGCTCTGCTTAGCCGTCTTCTGCCAGAAACCAAACAGGTCAAGTTATTAGAGAAAAATGAAATCTCTTTGGCAGGACTGGAAAAACAGATGTGCGGAGATATTTCTGCTGCCTCGAAATACAATGCTGCCTGTTAAGTGCGTATCAGAGGGGACCTGATAAATATGCACAGTTGTCATTGTGGAAATCTCAACAGTGGCTATTAATTTAGCAGAATGGGTTTCTTCAGGGCTCCCCAAGCCACTGAGCTCACTGCCTGCCTGGTATCAAGATTGCTTAAAAACCTTGTGCAGAGGTGGTTTAGAAAGCGCTCCTCCAACACCGCAAGAGGATTCGCTTCTGCTCAGTAGTTAGAGATGTTTCGGGGATGCTGAGGGTGGGTAGAAGGGTCTCTGCAGGGCAGGTGAAGCCTGTGACTATCAAGAAGCGGTAGGATTATCTCCACCTGTGATAACGGTAAGGGCATCTTTCACGTCAAAAGCTTTGTGGCTTTTATTTACTAAACTTATCTGGGTGATGCCTTCTACCCAGTGTATTCGGATTTCTTGATTCAGCGCTTGCTGTGGTCTCAACATCATACGGTGGTTATTTGTGCCGTCCCCAGCAGCTGTGTTAATGGGGCTGTAACTCTCTGGCTGCCCATCGGCTGTCGTTAAAAGCAGCAGCGACAGCAAGAAGTGAAACTGCGTGCAGGCATTTGGGGTTGCCGCAGTGTCAGGCGGAGTGGGACAATTATTTGTTTGCTTGCAGCATTAGGAATCTGTGGGATTACACGCATGGGTGGGTGCAAATGTAACGAGTGTCAATACCCGGGTGCGCTTGCGGTGTGGGATGGCTGTGTCCCTTCTGCAGGGCCTCGGTGGTCCAGCCCCGGGTCTGGCGGTAGCAACCACTCAGATCTCCCCAGCCATGGGGGATTCGGGATGGCGCAGGGATGCTGAGTGATCCAGGGAGCTGCTAATGGCCGAGCCAGGGAGGCACCTGGAAATGCTTCTCCCTTCCCGCGCAGCTTGCTGAAATGCGTGGGAAATCCATGAGAGGTGTTTATTTTCCACGGTGGGGTGTAACAGACATGGGCTTCCAGACCATGGATCATGTGTGTCTCCTGGATCCGTAGTTACCAGGGAGAAGCCAAAGGGAGGTAGTGAAGCAAGATGGCACTGTCAGCTCTGCTCCGCTGACCTGACAGCTGGAATTGTGGTGGCACTTGGCCCCAGCTGAGGAGGTTAGGGCCAAAAGGGGTGGAAGGATGAACTTCTTTCCTTCTCTAAATTCATTGGGATATAACATAAAAAAATATAAATATATGTAAAAATAGTGGAGCTATTCCAAAACTCATTGGGGGAACAATATATTTTATATATATATCCATTTTATAGATATATATTTAAAAAAATGTATATAATTAGTGGAGCTGCAAAGTGGAGAAGCTTGAGTGGCGGTTGCCTCGCCCTCCTGGGCAGACACATCTCCCCAGCAGTTATCAGGTGTATCAAAACACAGAGGGATTAGAGAACTTCCTCTCCAATCTGCCGTCCCTAGTTTATCAAATCAAAACAGAGTTAAACAACAGGAAAAAGACTTTGAAAATCACTTGGAAACATGCATCAGAAAATGAATAATGTGGGTGAAAAGAGAAAAGACATTTTTACCTCGGCAGAAAAGGCTGTTTTCCTTGGAAACATAACAGCATGGTTCATGAGGTCCTTGCGATGCTGCTGAAAGACAAGACAGCAGATAATCCTTTTTCTTGACATATTTTTTCTTCTAGCACTGAAATCATCACTGATTGTCATGCAGCAGTAAGTAAAAGGGGAGCGTAGACCATAGAGCCAGAATGAGAAACAAAATAAGCCCTTGGACAGGCTGGGTCTGCTTGGCTGCGTGTGGTACATCCAGATCGCACTGCCATCGCCCAGTTCCCCACGACACAGACTGTGAAGCAGAATAACCAAAATACGGAGTCCCGTTTTGTCCAACCAAATGATAAAGTTGGAGCGTGGCAAAAAGCAGCGCTTGAGTTGCCATTTTGAACTGGGCTCGGCGAGCAGTGCTCTCATCCAACTTCATCCACCTCAGTGAACAGGCACCTAACAAGCCAAGGGCAAAATTTCACCTCCATTTACACCTCAGCAGGTTCATGGTTTGCCTCTGTCTATAAGCAAAGCCAACATTTTTCTCCAGGGTAGGGAGCAGGGAGCAGCTGTACAATCTGAAAAACCAAAGGCCAGCTCCTCCAGGGGACTGGGGTGTCTAACTCTATCGTCAACATTCCCCATGATTTTGCAGAGGATTTAGCATTTTAAAACCTTAATTTGGGCCTGACTCATGAGATACTCAGGGCATCTGCACGAGACAAGGGAGCTGAACGTCCCTCTCTTGTCCAAGTCTGGTAGCCTAAGCACAAGCCTGTGGTTTTTCCCCTGGGGAGGCCAAGGATGCGATAGTTCCCTTGCCTCCCCCTCAAAGAGGAGTGTATTTGCAATTCTCTGCTGTCCTGCTTGAGCGTAACCCCGGCCCCTATTAGGTGACCTGAGGGAGACGGCTAACAGCTGCCTCGGTTTCAAAGCTTCAGAGGGACACCCGCAGGGACAGCACCCAACTCTCACCTTGCCTTGCACGCTGGCACGGAGGGAAGGGTGCCTCTGAGGATGCTCAGCTCACACGGGAAACGTAGTTCTGGGGTAGCTGCTGCTGTGAGAGATGTGCAGATGCGGGAACGGAGGAACCTGATTTCACCACGAATATTTTTTCCTCCTTTGCCCCTTTCCCATATCCTATAGTTTCCCTGTGTCCTGCATACACCTAAGGAACAATGTGCAAAGCTGGGTTTTGTGATTCAAAAAAGCAATGCCTCAGACTGCTGTGATTCACAGCACGCTGCCAGTGTCTGGAACTGCCGGGAGTCCCCGCTGCATCCATCCAGCCCTGCGGCAGTGGCACCGGGCCAGCTCCCCTCTTGCCATGTTCCTTTACTGGGCTGTCGGTGGCACTGGGCACGTTCCTTTTCAGGCTGTCGCTGCATTTGCACCTGCTCTTACCCCTTCAGTGCAGTATTTTGGGAGGCAGAAGCCACCATGAGGCCTTTGGGGCCTGAAAAGCTTGTCCGTGTGTTAAGAGCTGGGAGAAATGAGTGCAAATCAAATGGATAATCCCGGTGTCACTGGCCATCTTGCTGGACTGAAGAAGGCTGGAGCAACGAGATGGGGAAACCTAAGCAGTCATCTGAAAAGAGGTCTGCCCTGTGGGGCAGTGCTGGGAAAAGGATGCAGAGGGACTGCTGAACCCAGTTTGTGCCCACATGGCCCTGAGGAGGGGAACAAAGTGCGGTGAAAGCAGCCGTGGAGGTCTCCCATGCTGTCCCCCGTGCCAGACCCTCGGCAGCAGGGCCGGGGTGGGCTGGGGGAACAAAGTGGTGGCTCCAGCCCTAGTGAAAATGGAGCTGGTGTGCTGAACTGCAGAGAAACCGTGAGCTGACAAATGTCCTGTGTTCCCATTACCACAGTGCTCGTGTCCAGCATCGGCCATAAATCCCTTGACATCAAGGGATACGGTGCATCCGCTGCTCACGTGAAAATGCGCGATGAAGAGGGTGGGCGGCAGAGGAAAGGGGCTGCATTTCAGAACGGGAGGTTGCATTTAAGAACGGGGTGCTGCCCCAGCTCCGCACCGGCTAGGTACAGCCCAGTTGCTCCCCAACAGCTGCCCGCTCCTCCAGGCGCCGGGAAAGCAGCCGGAGCCCTCGGAGACGGGGAGGATGCCCAGGGCTAACGTACGGGCTGGGGACTCGGGGTGACTCCTATCAACTGCACATTGCCTGCGAGGCTCGGGGTGGGATTTGGGGAGCCTGTGTTGGCATCTAGGATGGGATTTAGGTCCCAAGCATCCCCAAGCGCGAGGCGGGGAGGCCGTGCTGCCACACAGGCTCGCCCCTGGGCGCATACAGGTGTCTTCAGCGGCTGCGTTCGGGGCTTGCAAAGCTCCAGCAAGGCCCGTGGCCCGGCCCGGGGGGCTCGGGCTCCCCCCGGACCGCGCCGGCCCCGCCGCCTC
>WAAD01037332.1:45128-132946 GCA_013389945.1 Fregata magnificens
GCATCCCGCTCCTCCGGCGAGGACGGGGCGAGCGTGGCCGCGTCCCGCCGCGGGGTGCGTGGGGAGGGCAGGGCCGGCGGGCAGGGTGAACCGCAGGAAGGGCCTCCCACGCCGGGAGAGCGTTTTCTCACGTTGTTGTCGTAGGGGGATGGTGAGAGGGAACTTTTGCATTTAACCTTCCCACCCCTGCAGGGAGAACAAAGATAAACTCCTGTTTAAAGGAAAAAAAAAAAAAAAACAACAGCGAAAGAGGAGAAAAAAACCCCACGTGAATTTAGCTCCAATCCTCCTGCCAGGTTTTGTGATTCATAGTTTTAAATACAGGAAGGTCGCCGCTTGCTCGTTTTCCTCTTTCGATGGAAAGAGGGGGTTTTTTTTCCTTCCTCTTTCCCAGTGCTGTGCGACCGTCCCGGGAGCGGTGGGCGGCTGCCTGTGGGGCACCACCGGGCTGGGCTGCCCCACGCCCACTGGAGACCGCGATCTGTCCGCTGAGGCGTCTGCAGGGCCCTTACTGGGCACCCGCTCAGCTCAGGTTTTGTCTTTTTTGTATAAAAATAAGCCTGAAAAGCTTTCTGAGAGAGGGGTGGCCTTGAAGATGAGGAGTCCCCTGACTTTTTCCTTGCACACGGCTACCTGGCAACGCTGTTCCTGCTCACAGGTGTGCACAGAGATACATATTTTCAGGTACATATATATTTACATATCCACAGAGTTCTATATATAAATATATGTAGTTATATATTTTTATATATTTATATATGTAGAGATATAGAAAAACATATGTAGATATATGTGACTACATATATATCTATATAAATATGAAGTATACCACATATATATATACACACATATAAAAATATATATAACGTATATATATGTAGTCATTGCTAATGGCTAGAAAAGCTCTTAAAAGGCTCCTGTAAATACCTTACCAAGAAATGCCCGCGTGATGAGGCGGGGAATATCGGGTGGGTGAGAGCCCATAATAAAACCCTCTTTGGGGTTGCGCTGGGTGCATGCTGTGGGCCCGCGTGGAGGGGCTGCGTCCTGCCCAGCCTTCCGCATCCCCAGCCCCAACTGGAGCAGTGGTGTGAGGGGATGAAGTCAGGGGGCTGGGTTTAGGTTGTTAAATAGAGAGGGATGTGCCCGCCAGCATTGCTGGGACCGGGCCCCCCAGTTTCCCCAGGCTGTGTGTGGCCGGTGGGAGCCCCCCCACCACCTGCATGTTCATCCTCCTCCTCTGTCCTGATGTCCATCGCTCCCCTTTGCTCTCTGCCAGCGTTTGGCAGGGGGGGCTTTGCTTTCCCTTTTCTTTTGGAAAGCACTCGGCTGCTGGAGGAGGGCAGCTTCAACCGACACAAGGATGTGCTGCCCCTCCGAAGCGCTGATGCCCACAGGATCAGTGGTTGCTCTCTCTTGTTTTTCATTTCCAAGCATGTGCTGCTCCTGCAACATCGTGGAGGAGCGCAGGGGCAGTTCCCAGGGTCCTGGCCCGGCACAGTGCTCTGGGCCAAATCCACCACACATCGGCATCCTGGATGGAGGGACTGATGCACAGAGACGGTTCCGGTGCTCCTTGCAAGAGCTCCTCTGCGAGGAACTGCCAGTGCAGAGCTGAAGGCATTGTGTTTCTCCAGCGCAGACACACCAAAGGGGCTTTGCAGGGATCCCTGCAGCAGCTCCAGGAGGGATGTGCGCGGGGCTTGCTGCAGGGTCAGGCTCACCTGGACTCTGGGGATGCACGTGGAGGTTTCAGGGTGACGTGGAGATCTTACTGCTGACCATTGCAGCTTTCCTTTGGGAAACAAAAGCCTGATGGTCCCCAGTGCCATTTTTTAACACTGATAGGCTTATAACTCGCTTTAAAGGCCAGATCTGGTATAAATGTTATTCGGTGCTAAGGTGGGAGTACGTGCCTTGCGAAGCCTCCTTGTCCTGGAAACCATTAGGAGGACGGCTGCATACTCGGGGTTTCGCACAGAGACTATCTATCTGCTAATGTAATAGTCCCAGTGGAAACTTTAGTGCTCGGCAATATTTTGCGGATTTGGGAAAAATCCCAGGAGGATTTTTGGTTTCATACAGCAATTGCTTTTTGGCAGCTTTGGGATAGATGTAATCTGGTTCCCATTTGTGTCCTGAATTTTTAAATGGAACAGCCTGCCTTCAGCTCAGGGCAGAAGTAGAAATAGATGGAAGTAAATAGAAAATAGTAGTAAAACCAACAAGAACAAAATCACGTCTATAAAAAAAAATTATTAGGGCAACTTTTCTATTGAAATGTTGCATTTAGGAAGTGTATCTGTTCTTTTTTGGTCCTCTAAGTGACTTTTTCAGTAGGTGGGATGCTGCTGTGGGTGTAAATCTGCAGTAAATCTGTAGAAGCTGGTGAAATCACTCTGGATTTGGACCAGCGCGGGTGAGAGCAGAGTTTTGCCTCGCAGTAAGGTATATCCTGCTGGCATGCCTGCTTGTCACTGCCTCTCGGTGGCCTTGCCACAGCGGTGCGTGGCTGTGCCTTTCCCCACGCGTGTCTCTACCACTTCTTGAAGTTGTAGCGTGTCCTTATTGCACAAGCCAGGCGATGACAGCCAGCACGCATTGAGGCAGTGCCTTTCGAGGAGCGGGGTGATCTATAGGGGGATGCCACATCGCAGGAAAACATAGCCTGGGATTAAATAATTGAGCAATACTTGGGGTTATCTGCTCTGACCATATTGGTTAGCACAAATGTAAATGTGCTTTAGACAACAGTAACTCCAGTGATCAAGGCTTACGCTTGGAAAGGAAAGGAAACGAAAATAATTAAATTATTTTATTAACTTAATTTGATTTAATGAATAATTTTATGAATTAAAATGCTTTTAGTAAAATTCAGTCTCCATTTAAGACCTAGGCCCACTGAAATAATTAAAAACCTGTTATTCCTCTGCCCTCCCTCCTCAATGTAGATGTTGTGAGCAGATATTTCAGTGAAGTCCCTGCCGAGTTGAGGGACGGCACATGGGTCCCCCGAGGTGCCTGGAGGGCAGGAGGCACCGGGGTCCCCCCCAGGGACCTGGTATGGGCTCCTGCATCCCGCAGAGGCAGGGAGCCACTTCTCGGGGGGACTCCCCCCTGGGATGGCTACCTGGGTTGGGCAGGGGGTCCCTGCGAATGACATGTCCCGTCCCCTGGAACCCCTGCCTGCAACGCGTATCGGTTTTGGGCCGTTTTCAAGGCAATGGCTCCATGTCATCGGCCATTACTGTGATTTTCCCTGTTCTAAATCTGAGCTCAGCCATCTGGGAGCAGGAACTAAAGGCAATTATCTTGTTAGCACTTCTGTGTATAATACCTTTATTAAATTTCTGCATTTTAAAAATGGCTGAATGTAAATTGCATGTAATGATTTAATAACGGAAGGCTCATAATTTTAATATATATTCTGGTGGGGAGACAGTTTAATTTCTTTTTCCTTTAGACATGACACTTAATAATGCAAAGGCTCTGCTCAGTGTAGGGTTATCACGAGCAGTTCTTCACACGGATCAAATGAAGCACTGTGGATCCTTAGCCTGTGGTTTGTTGCCTGTCTTTAAAAAAAAAAAAAGGAAAAGCTCTAGAAATCTGAAGATCCATAAGATAGAGTTCAATGCCTGCATTTTCAGTTGGAGAGTACTGTACAGTCTTTGTACTATTTTTGTTCTGTCCTTATCCCAGGCTCCTTTGTACGCTGCAAGTTTGTGGGAATGACTCAGGGAGAAAGCTATTTAACCTAAAGGACACCACTGGCAAAAAAAATAGATGGATAGAGAGCAGTGTCAGTGCCTGCGAGCGGGAACCGAGAAGAATATTTGTGTGTATCTGAGGAAGAGGATCCTGAAACCGCCTCCAAATGGGGTGAAAAAAAAAAAATCCTCTTTTTCAGATGCTGTTTATTCAGTTCAAGAAGGGAGTTTTATAGTATGGTTGCTCGAAGTAACAAGGAAATAGACTTAATGATCCACAGTCCTAGTCCTGTTTCACTTCTGGTTAATTAATGGAAGGGCTTAAATATCCAAGTGACACTGATCATGCCAGTGCTTTTCTGTAACGTGATCGTTTTTAAAGGCAGTAAGTACAGCAAAGTCAATCATAGCTTAAACTCCTGCTTTGCAAGTGTCTTGTCTGTATGTTGTAGCTGGTTGATTTATGATTTTTTTTTTTTTTCCCACTGAGGGGAAAAAAAAAAAATCCTTCCCTAAGAATTTGCGTGATGAATTTTTATCTTGGGAGTTTTTTGTGGCTTGGAAATCAGAATTTACGGTGTAGTGAAAATGTCTGCAGACTCTGCTGTGCTGACAAGCGGCACGGCTGTAGCAGAAGTGTTGTCTCACTTGCAGGCTCAGTGTCAGCCTTTGTATTTCACTCTTTTACGGAGAGTTTCTTCCCTTACTTTCAGCTCTGAATAATACTTACCCTTTTATCTCGGAGCAGCAACGCTGACATGAGTCGTCATTGTGCCACTGGCACTTCAATCAAAGTAGAAATTTCAATTATTGATTCAATTCTTTGAATAAATTCAGGCTGGCTGCACGTTGTAGACTCAGTGTTATAGCTGAAGAGGCAAATGCATAGCTCATAATATATAGCCTTCAAAATGCACAGATTTCTGCAAAGCCTAGCGCAGCCACCTAAGGAACATGCATCCCCTCCTCCGTCGGGTTGATGGCCAGGTTACTGCTCGGCACCTGGAGCTGCAATGAAAATACTCTGCCTGCATCCCACCTCTCCTCCAGGGGTGAGCCTGGGAAGGGGGAAAAAAACAGTGGATTATTCTAAAGCTATAAAACCTGTAACCATCGAGATGAAAGAGCTGTGACGGGCATCATTTGCCCCCACATGCCCGTGCACCTGATTTCCATCGGGCAGGCGGGGAGGCGTGGGCGTCCGTGGGGGATCTCCCGGGCAGGCAGACTTGGCTCTTTGCTGTATCCATCTGATCTCATGCCAGGTTCAGGAGCTGCTTTCAGGGCGCCTTTGCTTTGCTTCGCTCATAGCTTTTTTGCTATTCTGCTTTGTTTTTTGCTGATGGGAAGCGTATATGAAAATAAGCACATGAGGCTGAAGTTTCATGGGAAGTGTTCATCCTTGTAGGCAGTTAAATTTGGATGTGTTAGCACGATTCCTTGGGAAAGATGGGGTTTGGCTGCCTCCATTGCCTTTTCTCATTAGTCTTGCTAGTGCTTTCTTGGATGATGCACTTTTTGGAGAGTGAAATGACGGTACCCCAGCTGGGAGACTGCAGGAGCTCTTCTCGAGCAAGGGAATAGCACAACATGGACCTCGGAGCTAACACTGGGATGAGGATTTCTTTCCCCAGATCAGGGAGCTGCAGAGAGGGGGCTCGGTCTGGTGAATGCTGCCAGGCACAGGGGTGAGGCTTCCCCCAGCTCAGATGTGGTAGATACCCGGCTTTCATGTGGGAAATGAGAGGTGCTGCTCGCTCACATCTGGTGTGCGTTACGTGGGTTGGATTTCTGTCCTGCAAGATGTTCCTCTGCTCCCGTGAACATAATATTAGTGATGCTTGTTCAGTGCTCGCGGGGCTTGGGAGCCCTGGCAGCGGATGTGAGATTCTCAAGCAGAATTACAGGGTGCAGGAGTGAGTCAGCCACCCCAGAAGTGACCTAGAAAACTTGCACATCAACCGGGGAGCTGCTGATGGGAAACAATCACCAACGCTCTTCTTTGGAGCCGGGGCTGCAAAGGAGTCCCAGTGCCGCTGGAGAAGAGCTGCCAGCAGTACCAAGAGCATCCTTTGCAACACTGTTGGAAGTGGCATCTCCTTTTTGTAGGTAAACCAAGAAACAGGACATGTGAGTTAATTTTTTCTGAGCTGAAGGAAACTCAAATCTGCCTCCCAGCCTTGGGAGAGTGGCATGGCTGTGTGGATGGGGTGCAGTGATTCCCCCCTCTCGAAACCGGGCTGACGTTTGGGAGAGAAACTAAGTTTCATGGGCCAGGATGCACATGGAGGGGCGTGCAGCCTTGATAGAGGGTTCCTGTTACCCATTGGAGGGACCGATGGGTCCACCCTGGGGGATTCACGGCACAGCCTTCGGGCAGCCCCTGGGACCCTGGAGTGCTTCGACCATCCTTTTGTTGGTTCCCTTAAATAATTATTTTCCTTTCTTGTTGACCTGAGATTTTTATGCAGTGACAGGGCAGAGAAAATGTTTTAAATGTGTAATAAGGTATTTATACTCCTTTCTGGCTTGGCTATGAGACAGAAGGACAGATGTGGGCTTGGAAACGATGTCATTTTTGTTCCGTCATTTTTGGACCTCCCTTACAAACCGTGGCAGAGTTTATAGGAAAAGTGTAAAGCCGCCTTACTTACTTTTTAATTTCAGATGATTGCTTTGGATGGTATTTGAAATGCCTCGGTCTCTTTTGAACCGCTTGGTCAGTAGGGTACAAATTGGGAGAGGATTTTTCAGAGGACAACTCTGTGGTTTTGTTTGGCTGGGTGGCTTTTGGGTGGCGGAGGAGGAGTCGTATGTGCCAGCAGCGCAGGCTGTGCCGCAGGCACAATGCCTGCAGGCTGTACCGCAGAGCGGTACCCAGGTGGGCAGCGGGGTGTGATGCAGAAACTCATCACTCAGGCGCTGCATCGAGGTGTTGCCTCTAAATAGCAGTAAACTGTCTTTGCACAACAGGCATTTTTTGGTGTTTTACTGAAGGTGAGAGTAGTAGTACAGTTTGGCTCTAAGAAAACCATCTTCTCCAGCTATTTTTTTTGAGGAGGAAATTTGCTTCTTGGGGATGCTGTTATTGCTCTGAAACCATGGCTTTCCTGTAATGTCGCAGCAATGAGCTTCCTGTGAGGTTTTGCTTTAGATCCTTTTCAAAACCAGACTGAAACCACATCAGAAACCGGAAATATTTAAGCATTGCTCCTCTGTCGCTGGGTCCTTGCTGACTGTCTGGTGTTAATCTTACCAAATGATTCATTGAAATAGTTCTGAATCTTCAAATGAATTGTGCTGCTGTGTAGTAACCCTCTAGGATAATACATCTGCTTCTATACGGCGTAATGCATGTTTATCTTAAAAAACAAAACAAAAAAAAGAACAACTAAAAACGAACAAAAAACCCCACGGAAAACAAATGAATTGGTGTCAGGCAATCACTTAGATGTGGGTGAGTTGGTGGAGATGCAGAAATGAAGGCCTGGAGCAGCTGCCGAATTCAGCAAGGACTGAACCGGGCCAGAAATGTGGTCATGTCTTACAGAGTTGGCTATAAGAGACACCAGATATATGGCAATTGAAGAGGTGATGTCTATGGACTGGGCTGTATACTGGCACGCTGGGGCTGAGGGGGCTGAGCTGGCTTTGGGAGGGGGAGAGGAAGGGGCACAGCACAGCCAGCAACTGCCAGTGGGCACCTGCGGCGGTGGTGGGTTCAGCTCTTCTTGGCAGCGGCAAAACACGAGGCAGCAACCGTGGTTTGTGGCTTGGGACGTTTGGGCCGGATGTGGGTCGAAAGCCCTTCCCTGGGCACACGTCCTTGGAGGGGTGATGGTCTCCATCCTAGGTTGCCCTCAACCGGCTGCTTACCCGTGCCACCTGGGCACCGCTGCTCTGGCACCAGGATTCGGGTTTAGGGATGGAAATGGCTTTTTTGGTGAGCATTGTAGAAGAATGGGGAGGTTTGGGGAAGGAGGAGGTACCCGGGCATTGGGAGGGTGCCTTGCACCCCTGCAGAGCTGGATGTAGCAAACCCTTTCCCTCCGGAGAGGGGAGCTGGGAGGCTCCAATGATAGCAAAGGGGGAAAGAAAAAAGGCTCATGCCTTGCTCCAAATGGCTTGTGAGGCTTCACTAAGCTTTCAAGTGTTGTGTTATTGCCCATGATCTGGATTGTGGCCATGCGCCAAGCACTGATCTTTCAGTGACTGTTATCTGTTTTACACATAAACTGGCTTTCTGTGCCAGTTACAGCTGACGTTTTATTAAAACCTTCTGTGAATGAATATAAAACATTGTTGCATCGTTTTTAACATCATAAAACATCATGACATCATTTTATGATGATAAAACATCAACATGGGCACAGCAAAGTGCAACGGTTTCTGCCCAGGTCAGAGCTACTTGGTTTCAACTCCAATATAATGGAGGTTGGAAACCGAGCAGTTTGACAGATGCTGGCATTTACCAGTCCTTGTGATTATAGTACAGTATTGCTTGGCCACAGCCACAGCCCCCAAAGACAAGTGGTGAGGTGAGAATATCTGCTGTTATCACAGAAAAAGCAAGTCTTTATTCTCCATTTTGCACCTTGGAAGATTTGAAAACATGACCCAAGGATGCCTAGAGACTCAAAGCACAGAAGGCGAGTGTACAGTTTTAGGAACAGTTTCTTTCTTTCAAATTCTGTTTGATGAATGATGAGGCCAAGCTGGTAGTTGCTGGTTGTTCAGGTTGCCTTTAATGCTTGAAATGGCTTGTCTTCTTTGGGTGTGTGGATTTTCTTTGTTTCACCCCAATCCACTTTTTATTCATAAAACAAGCCCGGGGGCTCAAAACTCCCTTGTTTCATACAGAATTCCTGATTCCAAGGCAGGACCGTGTGTGTGGAGGAGCAGTGAAGGGTGTCTTTAATGTTATTCTCTACCAGAATAGGGTAATAATGTTGGAAATTAGGGTTCTTGAGATTTTTCTTGGGTCTGTATCAGCATCAGCACAAATTCCAGACCAGTCTACCATGCTCATTTTCACACACATACTCAGCTTAGATCTACTCAAGTGAGCAATCTTTCCCTCTTGCTCTCTAAATATAGATAACTGCCATACACGTTCATGCATAATGGTAAAGTGATGAATTCATTAACATTTTGCAGAAATGCCTATTTCCTCTCCTCTGGGCACAGAAGAAAATAGTATCGTCATGCCTGTAGAGAAGATGGGCTGGATCCTGCCCTACACTACCCTCCTTCTGCTCTGCTCTGTGCAGGGGCATGGGGTTAGCGATGACCTGTGCATAAGGAGGAGAGCAAGGCAACCTCCCCATGTGATATATGCCAGTGAGCATGCAGTTAGCCGAGCGCAAACCGAACAGTCAGGATTAATAAGTCCGTGGACGATGTTTTTGCCTGCAGAGCAGGGTGCTGCGGGTCTCTGGGCTCGTGGGCTTCCTGCCCCACTGGGATGGATGGATGCCCCGCTGAGATGGATGGACGCCCTGCCGGTGCCACTGCGAGCCCTCCATCTCCTGCCTGAGCACGTCCCTTGGCAGTGGCCAGTGCTAGAGGTCGATGGCCGTCCCTTAGTCTAAAATGTCTGGCAATGGGTGGTGTAAATGGAGAGCGATTCTGCTGTGTCCCTGCTGCACCAGGGTACTCGGGGCCGGGAGACGCTTGCCTCCAAGGTTTGAACCTCAAAGAGACTTCTCTTTACAAAAATGAGGTAGTGCTCAGAAAAATAAGTAGGAAGTGGAAAATCATAGAGTCATAGAACAGCCCAGGTTGGAAGGGACCTCAAGATATCTGGTCCAACCTTTCATGGGAAGGGGAGCCTAGATGAGATTGTCTAGCACCCTGTCCAATCACATCTGGAAAACCTCCAGTGAGGGGGGACTGTACCGTGTCACTGAGGAGGTTGTTCCAGTGAATGATGGTTCTCACTGTAAAAAAAGTCTTTCTTATGTCAAGATAAAACCTCTCTTGGTGCAGCTTGTACCCGTTGCCCCTTGTCGTCTCCATGTGGCACCTTGTGAAGAGAGAGCCTCTGTCCTCTTTGTAGCTGCCCTTTAAGTACTGGAACACTGTGATGAGGTGTCCCCCCTGAGCCTTCTCTTCTCCAGGGAGAAAAGACCCAACTCCTTCAGCCTTTCCTCATAGGGCAGGTTTTGCAGCCCTTTGATCATCTTCGTGGCCCTTATTTGGACCCTCTCCAGTCTGTGTCTTTCTTGAATTGTTGGGTCATGCCAACGTCATTCCTGTCTTTAATTGTGGGGTCAAGCCAGTGTCATTCCTGTCTTAACACTGCTGTGATGCATTTTGTATGAGCTTGTTAAAACAAGCACTGCTGGAGAAAGCCATCCCTGAGAGCAGATTTAGGATGAGCCTTGTTGCTTGCCAGGAGAGCTTGTTCCTGCTCGCTGATTGTGAAAGGGGCTGGGGGACTAGTCCAGCTGTTGATGTCTGTGGGATGCTGGAGTTTGAGTGTGTGGCTTCTGTGCAGTCAGTCTGCTGGACACATTCCCGTGGCTCTCCAGCTACATCATCTCCTTATCATATTAGGAACACCTGGGCAAAGTGATTTATAAACTCTCTCCCTTGGTAGCGTCAGCTGTATTTTATGTCTCAGCAATTTTCTGCATTGTTGAACTATTATTCATGAGCAGATTTTGTGGCAAAGCCTTTCCCAAACTTTAGCCCTATTGAATGTGTGGCTGGGTCCTCCCCTATCCCTCTTTCCTTCTTTTTACCCACTCCCTGTTTCACTTTTACTCTGGCTCTATCGGCTTCATGTCCCAGGACTGTGCCTTAATTTGTGAGCTTGTCACTGTCAGTTCTTACAAGCCAGGCTGTGCCAGCCTTGCTTTGTATCTGGTCTGGGGATTTCAAAGGTCAGGCTGGGTCGGTGCATGGAACATGACTTGATGGCTGCCTCTTGTTCCTCAGAGCTAATGTGTTATTTGGGTGGTGAGGACAGCAGAGGTGCTTG
The DNA here is from genome assembly GCA_013389945.1 of Fregata magnificens. NCBI lineage: Eukaryota > Metazoa > Chordata > Aves > Suliformes > Fregatidae > Fregata > Fregata magnificens. The sequence continues at coordinate 55,824 of WAAD01037332.1, forward strand.
GCTCAGTGGCCTCAGCAGGGCTTCTCAGGTACCTAACCATGCTCAAGAAAACTTCCGTCATAAGTCATGGCTTTATATTTTGTCATTCAAGTGGTTTATTTACTGACATCCCTTTCTTCTCTCTTACAGGCTCCACATCTGTTTGTTACAAGCCTACCAGCCCAGTCCAGGTACTGGAAGACACTGGCTTTCTTTACCAGGATCACCAGTTGTTTGCTGGCAGGCATGAAGTTTCTCCGCTAACAGCTGAAGCGATCAGTGCCAAAGAAAAAGCTGGTAAGTGGGTGGCCACACTTCCATATGAACCCACTGCATTTACTTCTAGGTTTTTCCCCGAAGCATAAATTGGGCAGTTTAGCCCATTTACAAATAATATTTACAGAGTTGTACACTAGCTTCTCATCCTCGCTAGAGTCAAAGGGGAGTTGCCTTTGACTTGAGTGTTATGACCCACCATCATTTGTCACCTGTGCTTGTGGAGGATGCAGTGTTTCTGCTTGTCCTTCAGGACATGGCTGCTCTTCACTGCACAGCTGGACTGAGGTTCATAGCTTTTTGCCGATGGTGCAGGACCGCAGGCACCCTGTGGAAGGCTCACTGTGGTTGATCCTTTTGGATCTCAACAATAGGCAACTAAAGTACATCTCCCAAATACAAGGATGCTAACACATCTAGCGCAGGGGTGAAAATCCCTGTGGTGTATGATAAAGAGCTGCCTTGACGATGTGGCGTTGGCTTTTTCCACTTTCTGCAGGCATATCTCAGGCGTAGTCTAACAACCTGGACTATGAGCTTTCTGGTACGTTAGGGAGATTTTACTGCATGTCTGCAAAAATGTCCAGTATGGTGAGGCTTCTGTATACTGTGATAACACAAATAAAGCAGTAAGAGGTTGCTGTAGCTGCAGGGGCATATAAAGTAGATGGATACTTGGCTGTTGTGCAGACAGGTAGATGGAGGTGTGTGTGTCTGTGCATCTTGTTGGCTCAAACACTGGCCCGGGGAGCTGACAGACCCTCTGAAAGCTGGTGGCCAGGCTGCAACCCCAGCAAGTCAGGCTGGTAGGCAGATAACATTGTCTCAGGGAAAGCAGGAGAGGTATATTTCCTAGGGCAGGCGTGGAGTGAAACAGCCTGCGAATCTTCTCTCCCCCTCGAGCCCCACGATCATCTTTAAGGCTTTGCCGCAGAAATGTTAGTGGAAATGACCTATTCTCATAGTTAAGAGTCGAAGGTTTTTCTTCCCCTCTGGCATCCGGGTTGTATATAAGTTATCCCACAGGATGTGCAGTAACTGATGAAACGTCAGGGAAATACCAGACCTCAAGAGAAAGTTTGCTTTTTAACTACTTTCAAATGCCAAAAAACAAATGTAAGTACTTCTCACGAACTCCTCTGAGAATTGGAAACAGCAGGAGAGAGAGAGAAAGTTGCCAAGAATGACCTCAAAAAACTGAACTCAAAACGGCACCTCCTTCTTGCCTAGGGACATGGGAGGACTCTGTCCAGAGCTGCAGCCTTATTCTCACTTTTGTCCACACCAGGGTCTTTCAGGAGCACCCGTCTGGGCTCAGACACTGTTCAGACAGATATCTCCAGGAGGGAGGGATCCCAGCCTCCCAGTCATGGTTATATGCCATTAGATGCTTAGCTCCAGGCAAGCTCCGCTGGGTATATGGTGCAAAAATGGTACCATTGCCTCTGAATTAATTCAGTAGCCTGTGTTAGGGTTGTGTAGTGGATCTGCCTGTGCTCTTTTTAAAATGCTGGCATTACATCTATGACCATAATGCCTTCCTTGTACTCACTCAGCAAAATTACAAAAATTAGTATTGACTCCCTTAGAAATAGCATTATTGGCCAGAAGGGAAATTGCAGTTTTAGGGGAAGATGCCAGAACACAGATTGTTCTTTAATTACACTTTTAGGACTCTCTTATTTTCAGTGTCGTTTCACAGTTTTTCTGTGACACATTCTGTGTTTTATTTTGTTGTGGCAGGCAGTGCACTTAAGAAGGGATTTGACTCACCTGACTTTGTCCATCAAAAATGCAGCATCTCGTTTAGTATCGCCGTGCAGGCTGCCTCTGTAAGCCATGCAAGGCATCTCCAGGGGGGGTGGTCAAACACTGGAACAGGCTTCCTGGAGAGGTGGTCAATGCCCCAAGCCTGTCAGTGTTTAAGAGGCATTTGGACAATGCCCTTAATACCATGCTTTAACTTTTGGTCAGCCCTGAATTGGTCAGGCAGTGGGACTAGATGATCATTGTAGGTCCCTTGCAACTGAAATAGTCTCTCCTCTTCGCTTCCTCTTCGCTTCCTCTTCGCTTCCTCTTCGCTTCCTCTTCGCTTCCTCTTCGCTTCCTCTTCGCTTCCTCTTCGCTTCCTCTTCGCTTCCTCTTCTTTCTTCGTATTTTAGAAAAGACCAAATTTCCCTGTGACGTTGCCTGTCCCTCCATTGACTCGGCAGGGGTTCGGAGCCATGGGGATGGGAGGCATGGAGTATTATGGAGAGGAGGGCCAGGGAGGGGATGGACATATGTTTTTATGGGGTCACTGCAAATAGAATTAGGGATGAGCTGGGGTGGGGGGACGAGCAGGGAGCAGCGCCCTGCCTCCTTTAGTGGCTTCCAGCCATGTCCCCTCTGCTCCCAGGGGTACCCTGGCAGGGCACAGCCATGGGGTGTAAGAGGGGAAAAAAGGCAGGGATCGGACCTCCTGGGCAGCAGAGCTAATGGCCACCTCCCTTTTTCCCTGCCCAGCCGAGGAGGCCCTCTGCACCCTGCGCCCACCCAGCTTCCGCCGGATCCCAGAGGCAGAGATGCGAGGGGCGGAGGAGGTGGCAGCCGGCACCGTCCTGCAGCGCCTGATCCAGGAGCGGCTGAGGTATGGCAACCCCAGCGAGAACATGAACCTGCTGGCCATACAGCACCAGGCGACGGGCAGCGCCGGCCCCTCCAACAGCACTGCCAGCACTCTCTCTTCCGCAGAAAACCTTGCACCCGAAGAGCCGCCAATGGTCCAGCCGTCGGGGCGGCAGGAACCGCAGGGGCAGGAGCACCAGGGGGACGGTGCTGCGATGGAGAAGCAGCCCCGGGCCCCGCAGCCCCCGCACAGCACCGAGGAGCTCCCCACCTACGAGGAGGCCAAGGCCCAGTCTCAGTTTTTCCGAGGCCAGCCGCCGGCCACTGCTGCCGCGCCGGGTTTTTATGGCGCATCCGGCCAGAAGTCCAGGACGGAGGGGAGGCCGACAGTGAACCGGGCCAACAGCGGGCAGGCGCATAAGGACGAGGCGCTGAAGGAGCTGAAGCAGGGCCACGTCCGCTCGCTGAGCGAGAGGATCATGCAGCTCTCGCTGGAGAGGAACGGGGCCAAGCAGCACCCCCCGGCCCCAGGGGGCGGGAAGGGCTTCAAGGCGGTCCCGCCGCCCGGCAAGGCCACGGACCCGCGGGGCCCGCCGCCTGAGTACCCCTACAAAGGCAAGGCGGCAGCCCCCAGCAGCAAGGCGCAGGAGCACGGGCTCTTCTACGGCGAGCAGCCGGCGCAAGATGTCCTCAAGGCCTCCTACGCCGCCCCCCAGCCCGCCCGGGCGGAGGTGGCCCTCGTCCGCTACCAGCCGCCCCCGGAGTATGGGGTCAGCAGGTAATGGCCGTCAAGGGGGGGGTGGGTCTGCCAGAGGGGCCTGATCCTGCCCTCGCTGGAGGAGCCGGCTTCTGCGGGGCTTGGGCCTCGCGTAGACGTGGCCCCTGTGAACTTCAGCCTCAGGCGCATGGCGGGCGCATCACAGCCCCGCGGCCGGGCCCACACAGGACGGCTGGTGGAGGCACCCGCGTCTCCAAGAGGGCTATATAAAGCATATACGCCACTTATGCCCTACTTAAATCTTCCCAGCAGAGCTCACGTGGGGCTTCCACGGTACCGGGCCCCTCGTGCCGGGCCTCCCTGCGAGCATGGGTTTATTCCAAGCGCATTAAAAATAATCCGGAGCATTTACTCGCTGCGAGCTGATCCCTGCGAGCGGTGTGGGTCCTGCCCAGCGCCCAGGCAGGTTTACTGCCTTCAGAGGCGAGCCCGTGCGTTGAGGGCTCCCTTTTCCTTGCTGTAACTAAATACAAGTGTTTCTCTGTCTCACCCCTGTCTCTTTGACCGCCCGGACAGTATTTTGCTGGATTTGGAAGGCTGGTGGTGTCTGGTGTGATTGTGGGTAGTTTTCATGTTGCAAGCTGCCTCATTAGGTCTTTTCTGACCCCAAAATCTCCAAAGGTTTTGTCGGTGTCAACTTAGGTTGCATGCACTTACTTTGCCACACAGCGCAGGCACAGAAAAGATGGCGCAGCTGACCTGGCTATTCCTTTCCGAAATTTGTAAGGCATGAAATCACAGGGTGAATGGTCTGCCTTTCTGTGTTTGCAAAAGTGACGGGTTTTGTGTCAAGACAGGGAGGAACTCAGAGTGTGGCTTTGGTGAATGTTGCAAGGCAGTTGTGACAAGCGGAGGGCCCGCGCTGAGTGTCGCTGGCCTTCCTCCAGCTACGCATGTGTTTCGATTACCAGCCTACCACTCTGTGGAGTTTGTGCAATTTTTTCAGAGCGAGGTGATGTTTTTAAGAGCTCAGCGAAAATCTCTGTTTATGCTAAGAAACAGCTATATGAACTCTAGGGCAATGGGGTCAAGCTCGGGCCATGCTCTGCCGCAGCCATTTGCAGTGCTAACAAACATCTCCGGCACCAAGCAGATTCATCCCCACAGAAAAGGAGCTGGTTTGGGGTTTTTTATTACTCTTGGAAAACGCTGATTCAATACCCGCAGAGTCTGTTCTGCTGAGTCTGTGTAAGTGAGCGGACCTGGGTGCTGCATGCACTGCTGCAGCTAACCGGGAACGGCACTGGTGTCGAGTGGGAAACCCTTTGGGACCAGTTTCAAAATCTTGTCCAGGTGCCTGATCAGCAAGGTTAATGCTGAGAAACCCCTTGATTTCAGTGCAGCTTTCCGCACTGGCAGTGTGGGCCAGCCGCCAGCCTTATCCCAAGGTGCTGCTGAATCACCCCAGCAGTTGTGGGGAGAAACCCCCAGGCTCATGATGGTGGTTACTGCTCATTCCCGGTAAGGCAGTATGGTTTAGCCCCCAAATCACACTGCAGAGGGGATGCCTGCTACCCCTGCGTGCTGTTGTCTTTGCCTGATGGTGGAGAAATGTCCCTCCTGGCAGGTTCAGGGGCACCGGGGGGATGAGTTGTGCAGCAGAGGACTGGCAGTGTGGCAGAGCAGAACCGCTGCGGTTTGCAAACTTATTAAAAAATCTTGGGTGGTGTCTTTCTTGCAGCTCAGCAAGGGCCTGAATATTTCTCGGTCTGCATATATTCCTTCTGGCTACTCCAGCATGCATTTCCAGGGGTAGGTTAGGAGGTTGGCATAGCTGCGGGGTGTTTCACCAAAGCTAGGTTTGGTCTAAGGCGTATGGTATCTCTTGTGCTTTCTCTAAGGCGGTTCTGGGTCCTGGTGTGCAGATGGGGATTTTCAGGTCCTTCTTAGCTCCTTTCACATGGTGCCTGGATTTTGGGGGGTGTTTCCTGCTGGCTACATTTTACACGGTAATTAGCACTAGCAGGACAGTTGTGCACTTGCAGACCGTATCTTGTGCCGTTGCTTTGCACAGCGCCAGTGGCTGGGGGGACATTTGGCTGTGCAGGAGATGTCGGCAAGCAGTGGTCTTCATCCTCATCTTGGGCTTTTTTCTGTGATATTCTTCAATACAGGAATGTCAACCTTTCACTTTGCTTGGGCACACTGAAATATTCACTGTTGGCATTACCCAGACTTGTTCTTAATTGGTATGAACTGGTTTGGTTTCTTCTCCTGTGCCATATCCCAGCTTAAAACTGGCCCCACGGGCTGCAGGATCCCCTTATGGCCCTGTTACCTGGGAAGATTTGGGTGACAGAAGCCTTTAGGAAGAGCAGTAATCCCAGCATGCTCATCACTTGCCTTTTCTCTGTCTGCAGCAGCTGTGCTCCGGTGCATCCCTGCATGCATCTTGGGCTGTGTCGCAGGATGGGCTTGCCCAGGTCTGGAATAAGCATGGTTAAAATGCAATTTCACAAAATGGCCTCTGCCCCAAATATTCCTCTCTATGGAGAGAGTTAAGGCAGGTTACCTGTCCGGGAACATCAGCCCCATCTCTGCCTGAGGACTTCTCTGGGCGGCAGCCCCTGAGCACTTCTGGAAGAGAGCTGGCGGCTGTGTTACACTGCTGGGTTGCTCCCAAGCACAAACCTACCTGTGCCTCTGCTCTTGCGCACTGCTTCCTCGCTTACCTGGGTTCTGGGGAGGCTCACAGCCAGCCATCTGGCTGGGATGGAGGACCTTGATAAGAGAGGTCGAGATAGGGGACTGCCCGGTTTCATCAGGTTAATGGAAGAGTAGGTTTTGGAGAGGCTGCTTTTTCTGTTAGAGGAGCAAGTGAGGTGAGAAAATAAAGCTTTCATCTCATCGGGAGGGCCTGGGAAAGAAGCTAGTGGAAACAGAGCTTTGCTCGTGGTCAGAGGGGAATTTCATATATCCCAGCTTCTCCTTCCCTCTGTCCTGGCCATATCTGTTGCCCAGCCCATCCATCCTGGCATCCTCTGGACAGGGACTGTGCAAAAGGCTTCTGCCGTCCAGATAAGAGAAGAGAGAAGCACAGAGCTGCATCGGTCCAGAGGAAGCACCCACAGATACCAGGGATGGAAAAGACCTGTAGGGTCAGCGATCTCCCACTACCCCCCAGTCCTTCTGTGATGAGGGAAATGTGGCTGTAAACCCACAAATGCTGGCAGGGAACTGTTGAAGGAGATGGGATAACTGCAGCTGCTGCTTAACTTGCTCTTTTGGTTTGGCTTTTTTTTTTTGCATGTGGCTGGTTTTAAAGGGAACATTGCCTTTATAATCACCATGGTGAAACCTCACAACTTTGTTGTAAATCTCAAGGTATTTGGTATTGTCCTGAAGACCTCCTAGAGTCATATGATGCTGCGGTAATCTCAGCATTTATATAAATTAGACTTAGTGGCCTCTGCTTTATGGACATCACGATTGCAGAGCAGAGCTTGAACCCTCAAGCTTAAAAAGTAAAAAAACCAGAAGGCAGATAAAAAGGAACCAATATTTGTTCCTGTTTTAAAATATCAGTATTTTTAAGCCAGTTGCGTGATGCTTGGGGCCCTGACTCATGACTTCTGAATGCTTTAAGTTGGCCAAGTGTAATAATCTTTAGAAAGCCTTTCCTTTCCTAGATGTGCAGCTATTCCTGCATGGTGTCTTTGCTAACTTTCCTTCGGTGCATATTCAGAGAGTCACAGCTTGTCAGGTAAAAGGGCTTGGAAATAATCTAATTTAGTCTTTTGCACAACACGGTGAATTAATTCCAGTTTGCGAAACATTCGGTCCTGGTGATTATAACACTCTCTGTCTGGAGAATCCATCACAGCCTTTAGAGACTTGTTCCACTAGCTAATTGGCACAGATCTGCATCTTAGTTTTAGCCTGTATTTTCTAGTTACCAGTTGGGATTTTGCAATATCTTTGTCAGATACAGTGAGGAGCCCTGTGCTATCGGTCCTTTCATGCATTTAACAGATGGAGCCTGGAGCCCCGTAATTAATTCACTGTTGTCAAAAACCCTGTTTTCCACTGTGGAAAGCCGACCTGGACACTGTTGCAGTACCAGCTGAACCAAAGGCTAACCCGACATAGTATCACCTCTGCAATGCAACTCAATGTTCCTCGTTTATGTAGCTCATTAACACTTGCCGTTTCAGACATTGGCACCCCGGGGGCTCCCCATCCAGCTTGTTATCCAGTCAGGCATGTGAGGGTAGTCACAGCCCAGGACAGGATTTCCCACCATTTTACTGTAGCTTGCTGTATTTATTCCTGGATGGATGAACTGGGACCTGCTCAAGTCCATATTGTTTCTCCATGCCCTGCTTAAGCAGTGATCCAGATCACTCAATGCAATGAATCATCTTCATTGCTCCCAGTGGCCCTTGTCAGATCCTGGTGTCTTTTATCCAGAATGATTTCTTTCTCTGCACCGTTGATAAAAAGCGTGTATAATGCAAATGAAGCCTTGAGCTCGAAACACCACTGCTTGTTTAGGGGGCTTCATTCGTGGCTACATGCAGAAGTCAATCATGCCTTTTAACCATTTAATTCTGATTTAATCCATGCATTTTAAAAGACGGCATGCAACTGAAGAATAAATCTGGACTGTTTTTAAAGCTATCCCATTTTTTTTATGTGCCTCATAAAATTCCACACTGCCTGGATGTAGAAGCCTATATTTAACTACCAGAATAGTCTGTGGCTTCTCTGGTTGTTTGTGTATTAACCCCCCACACACATTACTGCTGTTTTCAGACAACCTGTTGATATTTACTCATTCAGCCACATGTCTGTGGCTGCTGAGGGGACTACAAGGAGCTCCTTTTCCTCCCCGAGACACCCCACGCAGGCAGGCATGCTGGCAGTGTGGCCAAGCTGAGGGATGTCATGCCCAAGCTGACTACTTCTGGCGTTTCTCTGTGAGGATAGTCCAAGCACAAGCGTGGGTCAGAGGCTGCGCTTCCAGCTGATGTGGATGCTGGCAGCCCTGCAGAAGGGTTTTGTATCTGCTCCTTCTGGTCTAATTTGCCTTTCACTAAAATAAAGGGAAGACAAATTAAGCTGTTCCCACAGCTTGGGTGATGCCCCTGTCATTTTTCCTTACCCTTCTGTGTTATTACCCTGGTTCGTTCCTCTAGGAGTGCAGAGGTTGAGGAAGGCACCTTTTCCTTTGCTGAAAATCAGCTGGGCTTTACTGAGTGTGGATCCCCGTGAAGAAATACAATATCCTGTCCCTCTCTTAACTGTGGAGGATAGGTTTAATACAGCACGTGTCTTTCCAGATGATAATTTTGCCCTGCAAATCTTGATGTAGTCACCCCCAAAGAAGCTGGGTCAAGTCTTCCCTGCACTAACAAACATCACTAACAAAATAGTGAATTCTGGAGATGTGAGTCCAAGTCTGCAAAATGGTTTTTGAAATAAATCTTTGTCTTTACAAGGTGCTGCAACTTTTGCTGATTCCATAAGCCAGAGGATACCATGAGGGCTACGTCTTGGCTATGGAAAGTCTTCTCCCATTTCTGGCTGTATCAGCATTTAATGATAGGTCTATAACTGTGTTTCCTTGCGCCATGACCATCAGACTGGGCTTACTGACTTTCCCAGGATCCTGTCTTTTTTCCCCACACTGATAGCACTGATTCCTCTATGTTATTCACAGTTACAAAGAATAGCATTTGAAGTCTGCTTCATGACTGCAGAAATCATAGCGGAAGTCAGGTGGACACCTGGGTCTGAGGTTAGTATCCAGACTCAAGGCTCCCAGTCAATGGGCAGGAATAAGCACCTTTCACGCACTTTTTACTCTCATTGTAAGATAAAAGCCTAAGGCAGCTTCACAGATCCGCATCCCAGAAATGCTTCTTTCTCTTTGCTGACTCAGCTGTAGCATCCACAGTAGATGTGTGAAGTTGTGCGATGAAGTCCCTTGGGAGACTCTTCGAGAGATGAAGTAGGCCAGTCTGCCCTAGAGGCAAAGGAAGGCAGAGCATTCTGAGAAAGATGAGGTAAATAGGTTAGAGAAGGGCATTTTAATTATGAATGTAAATGCCATAGTATGTTGGAAACAAAGTCCTTCCTCCACTGGCCACTCTTCATACCTATATAGAGGAAAGCTGCATTGTGCCTGTAGCAGGGCAGTGGTGAACTTTCCTTTCCAGAACGTTTACAGGCAGTTTCATTTCATTACTTCCTTATACTGCCCTGCTTTATCGAGCAATAGCTCTTCTGTATTTACAGTTTCCTGGTGGTCAACAGCAAGTGGACTTCATCATTAATTGTCCTTTCAGGGTTTCTTATTCCTCTATACAGCTACAAATTCCTCCCAAAATTCCTCTGTGTTGGTCCTTCTTGCTCCCAGGGGTTCCAGTATAAGAGGTGTATTAAGACCAAGCCAAAATTTGGGGGCTTGGGTGGCCTCACTGAATTCTGAGGGGTTTCTCATGAAAGAGAGGTCCATGGTCAAGTATTTTGCTGAAGACACTGTATTGCAAGCTCTGTGTATAGCAAGCTATTACATATATCGCAAGCTATACATGACTTAAAAGAGAGAGTGCAGTCTGGTGACCCTAGCATGGTAGCCCTTGAAAGGCTCACTGCCTGCGGGGTGCTCCCTATTCTAAAAGCTGGTTTCCTTAGTTTTTTCTTTTTTCTTCATTGCATTCAATTGCAGAAGTATATAGGAGCCCTACTTCTACAATAATGTCAACAAAAAAAAAAATGTTTTCAATATAAATGTAGCTGCAGTGTTGCAGAGATATCCAAAACTCATAACTTTCCACAGTTCCATGCTTTTAAGGGTGATTTTTGATGAAAACGTGTTTGGCTGGAAGATTTTAATGTGCTCTAATGCAGAGTAAGATCAACGTTTAAAATACAGTAGAAGCATTTTGAGAATGTCATTCTTTACTAAGTCCGAAGGAGCTCAGGATAATCCTGATTGCTTCATTTCTTTGGAGCTTTACGTGAGCGGTTGGATGTGAACTAAGCTGATGGTATAACTCTCCTATTTCTACAAATGTTGATTTGTTAGTATGAATCGCTGTGTTGATTTATTGCATATACACTTGGAGATTTTGAAGTAGGCTTAGTCAGAAATAAATTGGGACAGATTAAGCAAGTAAAAGGAACGTCAGAAACATGTTCATTATGTTGAACAGGCACGCTTCAAGAGATGTAATGTCAATTTTGCCGGTTTAGTTTCCATGCTGGAAAACACTTTGGAGAATCTGTCCTGTGGCCCAAGCTATCGAGACTCTGGTGCCTGGGTGCTGTTACAGGGTGTAGATCTTTAGTAGCTCAACAAGTGGTTTGTAGTTCAGGAAAGTGGAGATCCTGGGGAGCTCTCCTCCCTCTGTAGTGAAAAGCTAAGCAGACCAAAGTGCATGTGAAAAGGTTAAATTGATGGGAGGTTGAGATTTCCCAAAAGTACAGTGTCAGGAGTTCCTACAAGTGTTTAAAGGGTGTATCTACGACCAAAGAATGTACTACTTCATTATGAAAAAGAAAAATTGCTATATCTCCACTGGTTTGGATTCTGAGATCAATTTAATTATATTAGTCTAAGCTATTCCCATAAAGAAGTGACAAAATCTGTACCTGTAGCAAATCTGTGTCTTTGTATTGGTATAACTGCGTCCAGACAGCCGGGCTTTTACTTGCATAAAATCAGCTGTGGCCTTTATTTTGGTAAAGACAAACAAACTCACACTTAGCTTAATTAATTGCTGTGGTAAAATGCACAAGTGCAGACTGGCTGTCAGCAGCACTGTGCCGTGTGCTTGGCTGCATTTGCACATGCTTGTGGAGCATCTTTTGCATCGTGAGTGACATCGGTTGCACCACCACTCATGATGTTCTTTGTTGTTCAGATTTTCGAGCAAAAAGATATTGCAGTCCCACGACAAGCATGGGGCCCGTTGTTGGGATTTACGCACTGGGGCACCAAAAGAAAGGGGCGCTGTGGGGATGGTGAGAGAGCTGTGCCATGGTGGGCTGTCCTTGTGATTTGGCGAGCAACTTGGCACAGGGCTCGCTGGGCTCACTGGTTCGCGTGGCCTCGGATCGCCAGGTACTGCTAGGAGATATGGTTTTGGTCTCAGGAGGGTAAAACGAGCTCCCCCAGGTCAATGTGACCCCCCAGGGCATCCTGCTGCGAGGTCCCAGCAGCAGGCAGAAGTGGTGAAGCTGGAGAGGCAGTAAACTCCAAAGGCAGGTGAGCAGGGAGCAGCATCTCAATGCAGTGCCAGTGTCTGGGAGCTCTGGGGCTACCTTGGGCCCACCACTTTAAGGGGATTTCAGGGGAAGTCCTGACTGCTGCTTTTGGCAGCCCTGGGCTTTGCTGAGCACTGTCTGAAGACCACAGTGCAAATACACCAGCCAGAAAGTCAGCTTGGGGGTGGGGGTGCACGCTCCTTTCCTTTCTGATGACAAATGCAAGAGAGCAAGGCAGCCTAACATCCTGAATTAAAATGATACGTTCCCTGTTGGAATGCCCCCCGTCCTGCTAAGGCGATGTCGAGCGCCATAGCAAATCACTGCAGTCAGCACAGAGGAAAGAGCTGTGGTAGCATCCTCTCCTCTGGTGGAGTGGGATGGTTTTTGGCTCCAGCTAGTGCGGCGTTCTGTGAGGGGTGTTTTTGAATAGCTGCTGCAGTTTCCTTTTTCCTGTTTCTCCATGCTGTTGCGCTGCTGCTGTGGTGTGCGCTGTGTGGGCACAGGGGTGGATGAGTGGGGCCAGCATGGGCAGAACCTTCACCAGCCACGACAGATAAAACTTTGCAATGTTCCTTCTGGGAGCTACATCAAAAGATATGGAAGACAGAGGGGTGATTAGAGACAACCAGCATGGCTTCACCAAGGGTAAATCAAGCCTGACTAACTTAGTGGCCTTCTATGATGGAGTGACTGCATCAGTGGACAAGGGAAGAGCTACAGATGTCATCTGGCTAGACTTCTGTAAGGCCTTTGATATGGTTCCCCACAACATCATTGCCTCTAAACTGGAAAAGTATGGATTTGATGGATGGACTGTTAGGTGGATAAGGACTTGGCTGGGTGGCCGCATCCAAAGAGTTACAGTGAATGGCTCAATGTCCAAGTGGAAACCAGTAATGAGTGGTGTCGTTACTGGGACCAATACTATTTAATGTCGTCATCAGTGACATAGACAGTGGGGTTGAGTGCACCCTCAGCAAATTTGCAGATGACACCAAGCTGAGTGGTGCACTTGATTTGCTTGAGGGAAGGGATGCCATCCAGAGGGACCTTGACAGGCTAGAGACGTGGCCCTCATGAAGTTCAACAAGGCCAAGTGCAAGGTCCTGCACCTGCGTTAGGGCAATCCCCAATATCAGTACAGGCTGGGGGATCAAGGGATTGAGAACAGCCCTGTGGAGAAGGACTGGGCCATACTGATGGACAAGAAATTGGACATGCGCAAGCAATGTGTGCTTGCAGCCCAGAAAACCAACCATATCCTGGGCTACATCAAAAGAAGCCTGGCCAGCAGGTCGAGGGAAGTGATTCTGCCCCTCTGCTCTGCTCTTGTGAGACCCCACCTGGAGTGCTGTGTCCAGATCTGGCGTCCCCAGCACAAGAAGGACATGGACCTGCTACAGCAGGTCCAGAGGAGGGCCACAAAAATGATCAGAAGGCTGGAACACCTCTCCTATGAAGAAGGGCTGAGAGAGTTGGGGTTGTTCAGCCTGGAGAAGAGAAGGTTCCAGGGAGACCTTATTGCGGCCTTTCAGTACTTCAAGGGGTCTTATAAGAAAGATGGAGAGGACTTTTTACCAGGGCCTGTATTGACAGGAGAAGGGGCAAGGGTTTTAAACTGAAAGAGGATAGATTTAGATTGGACCTAAGGAAGAATTTTTTTTTTTTCAATGAGGGTGGTGAGGCACTGGGCCAGGTTGCTCAGGGAAGTTGTGGATGCCTCATCATTGGAAGTGTTCAAGATCAGGTTGGACGGGGCTTTGGGCAGCCTGATGTAGTTAAAGATGTTCCTGCTCATGGTAGGGGGGTTGGCCTAGGTGATCTTTAAATGTCCCTTCCAACCCAAACCAGTCTATGATTCTATGAATTACTGTATGTTTTTTTGGCCATATGTAAAGTGTCATACAGCACCTCCCTGCCTTCCTGTCCTTTGGAAAGTTTTATCCACTTTCAGTAGACATTTAGCTCCTTAGTCATTAGGCTGCACCTCTGCCGCAGAAGTAACGTGCCTGGGGCTGAGAGCAAAACTCTCCTGGCCCTGGGAGCTGCGCGTGGGGAATGGCCCCTCTGCTGTGCTCCTGAGCTGCCGCCGTGGATGTTTAATTTACCCTGGGGAGACACAGCCTTAGGGTATGTCTATGCTGTGCAGGTAAAAGCTGTTTTGAGACCATGGTGAGCTCAGTGCAGGCTTTCCCAATGCTGGCTGCACAAAGCTTGGCTGGGATCTTCCTCCCAAGGACACTGAGCCTGGACCAGGGTGTGTGCTGCTGGGCAGGTTAACAGTGTGCTTGTGTTTGGGGATGGGCTCATTGCTGGTCTTTGCTCCATTTCAATACCTCTCCGTGCCACGATGGATGCACTGTGCAAAGCACGAGAGCTGGGATTGGAGTGCGGGGCTGTGCGCGCTGCGTCTGGGGGGCTGCAGAGCCCCGTTTTCTTTCCCTCTAGTTTGGGCAGAAGACACTGCTGAATTGCTGGCTTTCTTCGCCGTCGTGTGGCTTGGTGGGGACAAGCTTGTTAGAGCAGTGCTGTTCGCTTTTAGGGCAGTGCTTTAAAACAGCCTTCACTTTTCATCTTGTTCTGCTGCAGTTGAAAGCAGTGACAGGTTATTGTCAGTAGAATTAGGCCAATGCTGAGAGCTTTTGAAAACCCTGCTTTGAGAAGCTGTATAGGTGCTCAAGACAACAGTAATCATATTTAGTAAGTATTTATATAGCACAAAGTTGTCTGTCTAAAAAATAGCATTCATGGATCTTTGAGGCCAAATGGGGTAAATACATCTGTTCTTTAGGTCTCCTGCCTCGTTTAGGGTACAGAAATAAAGGCAACGATAGCTACAGCAAGCCTAATAGCTTGTGGTTAAGCTAAAATACAAGTTTCAGAAGGTGCTTGATTGCAGACTTCAGGTGGGGTCCAGCAGCCAGCTTATTTTCCAGCCAAACTGGGCTCTGACACAGATGTCCCGCATGCTCTGGGTTGAGTCTGTTAGACAAGCACAGTGTAGAAATTTCACAACTTTGGCATCTGGGCTGAAGAGTGGCTCAGCCTGTGCACGGCGAGACTCTGCATGGGGTCGCTCACCCTGGCCGAGGCTCCAAGGCTGCCTCTGTGGTGGATGGAGGGATGGAGATGGGTCCAGTGCAGACAAGCTTTGAGCTGCTCCCTGCCTGAATTTCCCCCTTTTGAAAGAGGGGCAGTCTCCCTTCTAGAGCTCGCAGGACTGAAATACAGGACAGAAATGAGGGACTCCGGTCCTGCCTGGCCACCAGCCACAGGATTACCCTCACTGCTAAGACGTCCTCCTGGGTTATCCTCCAGCCATTGCAAATTGTGACTCGGGTGGATTAAAGAGCCACTCGCCGTCAGAAAACCTAGCCCACAAGCAGGTCTGCTGCCAGCTCGCTTCTCATCCTTCTCCAACACGAGCCTGGTGGGTGATGGATGCTGTTAGTCGGGGAGTGACACAATGAGGTCTTGCACTGGAAGATGGCTTTCGTGGCTCGCCGTGATTGACCGGGGCTGTGCCTCCAGCAGCTTCGCAGCAGCCCTTCCCTTTGCCGCTTGCTAAAGCCGCTCGGGGACGCTGCTTCGCTCACATCACTTCCTTTCGCCTCCCAATTCGGCCGATCAGCCAGTCTCGCTCCAGGCAGGGAGCGGTGTTCGAAGGGTGAGTAATGCATCCCTTGTGTTTCCTTCGAGCCTGCCGGCTTACGCTTCTCAGCAGTGGGGTTTGTGGCAAGGGGGGGCAGGGAGAGGCTGGCTGGCTGCTGAAATATTAGCTGCGCACCTAGGCAAAAATGCTGTTTTCCAGTCAATGCTTCCTTTATCCGTCCGTGCCAGATGTATACATCACTGTCAAGAGCAGGCGAGGAGACAATTTACCCGGTCCCGGCTGCGATTGTTGGTATTTAGGAGTGACTGAGGACCGGAATCACAACCATACAGTTATAACCCTATTAATAAATGGTGCAGTCATTAGGCGAAAGCTCCTGTGCGCATTTCGAGGGCGCGCGGCTCTAACGCCTCCCCCGCGTGTGCTTCCCCGCAGCCGACAATGCCAGCCGCCCTTTCCGCCACCGCCAGCCCAGCAGCACAGCCCCATGTCCTCGCAGGCCACCACCGCCGCCCCTCTGCTCCCGGGTGCCTTGCCCCCGCTACCGGCCCCCGCTGCTGCCCAGCCGCCAACACCGACGCCGCCGGGCCAGCAGCTGACACCCGACGCCTTTGCCATTGTGGAGCGGGCACAGCAGATGGTGGAGATGCTCTCCGAGGAGAACCACATGCTGCGGCAGGAGCTGGAGGGGTACTACGAGAAGGCAGACAAGCTGCAGAAGGTATGTGGAGGGGTGGATGGGGCCTGGGCAGGGCGACCGTCTTGGTGTTTCTGCATTTGGGTCCCCCAAGCTGTTCTTCATAGTCATGTCACTGCGACGGGGCACACCAGTGGCCATCTATAACCATTACCTCTCCATGGTGGTCTCCCAGAAGTGTAATCCTGTGCCCCATGGCCTGTGGGCTCCCCTGCCTTTAGGGTGAAATGGGGCAGCCCATCACACGTCTCTCAGCTGGGGACTTTCCCCTTCCATCCTTTCACGCTGGCCTCACCGGAGCCTTCCCTGGAAGTCTCCCATGGGCAGAGTCTGCTCCTGGTGCAGCTGGGTCCTGCACAATCTGCACAGGCGGTAACGCTGCGGGTGAGAAGCATTTGAAGAGCACAGCCACATCTGTCCTGAGTGGTCTTGTCCACCACAACACACTCGCGTGGCACTCCACGCTCTTTGGAAGTGTAACAGCTGTCAGTGGGGTTGCCCGTTATTTGGAAATTTGTTAAGTTGGTTGTCTCAGAGGCTTTCAGTGACTGCTCGATGGGTTTCTAAGAGCTGATGTTAGACACCCACCTTTGAACATGTCGGTTCAAAAAGCACTGCCCCCTTATCTGAAAGAACAATGGTAAAGGTTTTGCTCAAAAACCCTTTTGCAAAGAGATCCTGCACTCTCTTTTCTGAATGCAAGCTGGTGTTTTCAGTGGAGAAGGGCAATGTCTTGCACACTGCCTGGAGTGACAAGATGGAGAGTCAAATCAAAGTAGAAGTTGCTTAAAAATGAGTGCTCACTGAAGGCAGTGCAGAGATACTCCCCAGATCTGCTGGCTTTGCGTCCCAAGGGCCTGGACCAAATGGGTTATTTAGGATTCTACACTGCTGTTTCATTAACATATTCCCACTGCTTATGCACAAATGGGCTCAGGCTGCCAGTCTTTTCTCTCTGAATTTAGGAGTGTAAATAGGAGCTTAACTTTTTCTGTGCTGTGTGGCATCAGGGTGTTCTTGGAGATACCCGTCACAGGAGAAGAGGCATCTCTGAGAGACCATGTCCCAGCCTCAGCTTTGGGAAAAATCTGTGGCAGTCTGTTCAAACAGGTTAGAAAAAAGACCTGTTGTTTTGTAGCTGCTGTCGTCTTTTCAGCCTCCTCCTCTGCAACCAGAGGAGTTGAGGTTATTCACAGAATTTCCTAAACTTAGCTGAGAAATTTTTGCAGCAACATTAACTATTTGTGAAGATGTCTGCAAAGATTTTAATGCTGACTTCCCTGTGGCCTTCATGGGCAAAAAGAAATATTCCAGCTATTAATTTTACAAAAGCTGCGTTGTTCAGTAAAAGGTATTTCAGTGCGATGCCCTAAAAATACTCTGATTTCCTTTTACACTCTTGGAAACGGCTCTCTCTTTATCTTGGATGCCCCATGAGTCGATTGCATCAGACACCAACAGAAAGGTATTCAAGCATGGGCTGAAGTCTCACTTCAGTCAACAGAGTGTGGACTCGAGTCCCATTGACTTTGGGGGAATGTAAGCGGAGTATTAAAGGGAAACACATGCTCAAGTGCATTCTTTGGTCAGGAAAATGTCCTGAACCAAAGCCTTAACACACAGTATCCCTTCCATGCTGTTTTTTCTGTGTTTGAACACAAGGACAGGGCAGGTCCTCCTCTGTTCCCACAGTTTCAGCTGAACATCACCTCTGAAAATGTGACAGTGAGTTAAATTACATACTTTGGGTGTGAAAATTCTTCTCTCTTCTTGGAATTGGAAGGTCATAAGGAGTACTTCTTGTTTGTCTGTGCATAACAATTTTATTCTAGGTAGGGCCACCCTCCCATCACTTTTATTCATTACAGAGTAGGAGAAGAAATTAGAGAAAATCAGCTTGACGTGGAGGGCTCCCTGGGCGTTTGTACGAACAGATCAGCCCTGAGGGTTGTCAAATTCTCAGTCGTGTCTGAACAGACTTTTTGCAGAGAGGTACAAGGTGGTGATTAATCCCTGTGCTGTTTGACGAGTTTGCTGGTTTTCTTCCCTAAAAAGAGTTGGGGTGGAGGAAGGGTTGTGCGCATTTAATTTTGAGCTTTTTTTGCAAAAGCAAAGCATTATTTTCTCTGTTTTTTTGCTGTTGTTTCTTTATTGGGTGGTGTTACCTTGCTGAAGTTTAATTGCCAGGCTGGGCTGGCTCTTCCCCATGCCATGTGTGTGGGTTGTTTGAGTGGGTCGGCTCTAGGAGCTACCAGGCAGAGGCTGAACTGTTTTTTCCCCTCCACAGAAGAAGGGGAAGAAAATCCCAGAGCTGCTGAGAAACACCGACACAATTTATGGCTGTTCTTCTGCTCTCCTTTAGTTTTGTTCAGTGCTGATGGAGGTTTCTTCTTTTCCTACAGCAAGTCTTTGCCTCCGGGGCTGCAGGAGACTTGCGTGGTGATGTGTTTTGGGAAATAATGGCAGATAATGGGCAGAGCAGAGCCCTTGTGGTAACCAGCAGCATTGGGCAGGACTGTCGTGCTGTGGAAACCCCCTGCCGTGTTGGCAAATCTGCTTCACTGTGGTAGGAGCTCTCTGGAGCAGGCATCTTGATCTTCTTCTCCTTGATCTCCTTCTATGACCGGGTGACGTGCCTAGTAGATGAGGGCAAGGCTGTGGATGTTGTCTACCTGGACTTCAGTAAGGCCTTTGACACGGTCTCCCACGGCATTCTCTTGGAGAAGCTGGCAGCTCACGGCTTGGATGGGCGTACACTTTGCTGGGTAAAAAACTGGCTGGATGGCCAAGCCCAGAGAGTGGTGGTGAATGGAGTGAAAGCCAGTTGGCGGCCGGTCACAAGCGGTGTTCCCCAGGGCTCAGTTCTGGGGCTGGTTTTGTTCAATGTCTTCATCAATGATCTGGATGAGGGGATTGAGTGCACCCTCAGCAAGTTTGCAGATGACACCAAGCTGGGTGGGAGTGTCGATCTGCTCGAGGGAAGGAAGGCTCTGCAGAGGGATCTGGATAGGCTGGATCGATGGGCCGAGGTTTGTATGAGGTTTAACAAGGCCAAGTGCCGGGTCCTGCACTTGGGTCACAACAACCCCATGCAACGGTAGAGGCTTGGGGAAGAGTGGCTGGAAAGCTGCCTGGCGGAAAAGGACCTGGGGGTGCTGGTTGACAGCCGGCTGAACATGAGCCAGCAGTGTGCCCAGGTGGCCAAGAAGGCCAATGGCATCCTGGCTTGTATCAGGAATAGTGTGACCAGCAGGAGTAGGGAAGTGATCGTGCCCCTGTACTCGGCACTGGTGAGGCCGCACCTCGAGTACTGTGTTCAGTTTTGGGCCCCTCAGTACAAGAAGGACACTGAGGTGCTGGAGCGTGTCCAGAGAAGGGCAACGAGGCTGGTGAAGGGACTAGAAAACAAGTCTTATGAGGAGCGGCTGAGAGAACTGGGGCTGTTTAGTTTGGAGAAGAGGAGGCTGAGGGGAGACCTTATCACTCTCTACAACTACCTGAAGGGAGGTTGTAGCGAGGTGGGTGTTGGACTCTTCTCCCAAGAAGCTAGTGATAGGACGAGAGGAAATGGCCTCAAGTTGCGTCAGGGGAGGTTTAGATTGGACATCAGGAAGAATTTCTTTACCGAAAGAGTGGTTAGGCATTGGAACAGGCTGCCCAGAGAGGTGGTGGAGTCGTTAACCCTGGAGGCATTCAAAAAAGGTATAGACGTGGCACTCCAGGGCCTAGTTTAGGAGTCATGGTGGTGTTAGTTGATGGTTGGACTTGATGATCTTAGAGGTCTTTTCCAACCTTAATGATTCTATGATTCTATGATCTTCTGCAGATAGTGGCTCACCTGGGGGAGGGGAGGCGTGGGAACCGGCAGATGTCAGGGCACCCAAATGAGCATGGTATCTGTTTGGGATCATGTAGTTAAGGATTCAGGGAAGTGCTTTAAAAATTATTTTTGCTAAGGCAAACCTTCCTTTCAAGGAGAGAGAAGCTCAATCTGCTTAAACAGTCAAGGAGAGCAATGCGAGGTAGCTTGAATATAGCCTCTAACTACTTATAGGAAGAGAAAACTTCTGCTAGCGGAGGTCACGCTGATCTAAAGAAAAAGCTGCAACAGAATCAAGTAGCTGAAACTATGCTGTTATTGTAATAACTAATCGACATGTAATTTTGATTCTGGAAAATTCACATGAAAGAGATTTTTAATTGTAAGTCACAGTCATAGAACAGAATAGACTGTTTCAGTTGGAAGGGACCTACAACGACCATCTAGTCCCACTGCCTGACCAATTCAAGGCTGACCAAGTTAAAGCATATTGTTAAGGGCATTGTCCAGATGCCTCTTAAACACTGACAGGCTTGGGGTGTCGACTACCTCTCTAGGAAGCCTATTCCAGTGTTTGACCACCCTCTCAGTAAAGAAATGCTTCCTGATATCCAGTCTGAACCTCCCCTGGTGCAGCTTTGAACCATTTCCCCACATCCTACCACTGGATACCAGGGGGAAGAGATAAGCCCCTCCCTCTCCACTTCCCCTCCTGAGGAAGCCGTAGAGAGTGACAAGGTCGCCCCTCAGCCTCCTTTTCTCCAAACTAGACAAGCCCAGAGTCCTCAGCCATTCCTCATAGGACATGCCTTCCAGCCCTTTCACCAGCTTTGTTGCCTTCCTCTGGGTGCATTCAAGGACCTTCACATCCTTCTTAAATGGTGGGGCCCAGAACTGCACACAGTACTCGAGGTGATTTTCTGAAAAAAGTTCAGGCTTTTTGATGAGGCTTTATACAAGCTTGCAGTGCCGTGCGTATGAGGAAAAATAAAACTCATTGACTCTTTTTGGACCACAATAAGGTTCAGTCTGAATTTCAAACAGGTTTGGATTTATGCAGTGTTTGTCCGAGTGTGCTGTCCTTATGGTGGGAACATGCTTGGTGTCCGGCCATGCATCAGCAGGGTGGGGAAGGAGGACCTGCTTTTCTAGATGTGGTTAGGGAAAATGTAACGGGGCTTCCTGGAGCCCCTGCTTTCAAAAAACAAAATGGACAGTCAGAATAATCTGACTAGGTTTGTAGTTCACCCAAGAAGGAGTGTGATAGCATGGGATACTCTGGTGCAACAGGACATCCTCTTCTTGGAGCTGTGGAGAATTGTCAGCTGAGAACTAATCTACATGTCATGCATTTAGGGGAGTGGCTTGTATGTGTGTGAAATACCTGCGAGCTGTTAAATCACCACTGGTGTGAGATAGGTGATACGATACCCAGCAAGGTACTAATCCAAAGCTGCTGGTGTCACGGGGGCCACACTGTGAGCTTTGCACATTGCCACTTGTTTCAGATTTTGTGCCTGAGTGAGCTGAAAGCAGAAATTGGGGAAGGTAACCAGGTTTCCCCATCACAACTCTGTCGGGCTTTCCTCGGTGCATGGTTCGGAGGTTCCGCATGCCCATGGGCCGTATCCAGACAGAGTGGTCCCGGTGTCATGGGAGGCACGGATCCGGGCTGCTGGAGCCTGGCTGCAGGTTCCTATGCAGACAGTGGAGTGACAGCTCCAGCGTCCCTGGAGCTTTTATTCTGCAAGTGCTGCAGCTGGCAAATTACACCTAAAGCTTAACGAGCCCTGGAGAGGGACCTACCTCCACAACAAGTGGAGGTGGGCTCGCACCCTGGCTTCACAAATCACGAATCCGTCCCACCTACGATTCAAGAGGCTAAAAAAGCACCAGATTTAGAAAGGTATGTGGGAAGCTATATATATCTCATGGTTTTCCAGCCTGTGCATGTTATCAAGCTTTTCTCCACAAACACAAGGTCCAGGCATGCAGGAGCAGATTCCCACATCGGTGTTCATCATTCCTGCAGCAATGATTTTAGCAAAGCTGTAACACTTAACACGACATTAGGTTATTAAAAGAGTTGGATGGGATTGAACTGTGCCCAGGACTATCCTCCTGTCAGTCTCTTGGGCACAGGTGTTAAGATGCAAGGTCACTGCTAAGGGCTTCCTCTGCGTACCCTGCCTGCAGTTTGCCAGATATCAAGGAGATGAAGTTAAGAAGATTGAAAACCCAATACAATTGGTTTGGTCTGTAATAGAGAGTTTCTTCTTGTAGAGAGCAGTTTTCAGTCAAGGACAGAAAGGAGTGGACCCCAATAGTTTAAAACTGACATGAGGTCAGAGCTGAGCCTAAAACACTTCTGGTGGCACGCAGAGCTCATAGCTAAGTTTTGAATCAGGGACCTGGCAGAATAATAAATCTTGCCTCCTGCAACCCTTTCTGTGAGAGAATACAGCCCGCACAAATACACTGTTTCCTTCGTTTCTCCTCTTGGATGGTGTTAAAGCAGCCACCTCCATTGTAGAGCGAAGGCAGCTGAGCAGTTACATCAAGTCCAGCCCACCCCAGGCTTTTTTGGGAGCTGCCAGCAGGGTGTCATGGGGTGCTGTGGCATGGCGAGCTGCTCCATAGGACGTTTGCAGGGGTCCCCACTGCAGGAACCTCCAGCACCTCTGGGGGCTTCACACCCTCTTCCACCAGGTAGATTGGTCATTGTAGAGCTGGCGGCTGGTGTGACACTTGGCACAAGCATCACCCCGACCCCTGCGCCCCATCGAAACATGCTGGGCAAATGGTGGGATGGGACGCATTCCTGCCGGGCTTTAACAGGAGCTCTTTCTCCTTTCAGTTTGAAATAGAGATTCAGAGGATTTCAGAAGCTTATGAGGGCTTGGTCAAGACCACCACTAAGAGGGAGTCTCTGGACAAAGCGATGAGAAACAAACTTGAAGGAGAAATTAGGAGACTTCATGACTTCAACAGGGATCTCCGTGGTACGTTACACTTGCTTGTGTGGGTTTCTTTTCCCTGGCTGACATAGTATTTCACTTCTCACAAACTCCAGAGCAGCGGACTTTAGAGGAGTAGCTTCACACATGTTTTAGATAAACATCTTGAGAAATCAGACCCTGCTCATTGACATAAGACAAAACTGCTGTCACCCCCCTGGTGGCAAGGAAACCTTCTGGCAAAATATGAGAGCCAGCTTCAGATGGTGCCTTTCTGTTTAGCACTTGCAAATATTGATTTGACAGCAAGGCCACCAGTCCCGAAGTCTTGTCCAGCTCTAATGAGCTGAAGAGCAAGGTGCAATATAGAGCAATGCTGTACAACCCATAAATCTCAAAGTTCAGTGCCTTCACAAACCAGTAGCAAGTATCAAAGGGTATCTCTTTTTTGTATTAAAAACATAAAATTGAGGGTATATCCTTTTGAGAAAGCGAATGGGGGATATGTTGGGTAGCTATTACCTGTCCAGGTTCCCAATAGGGGTACTTTGGTACCTGCTTGTGCAGTGAGATGCCTTCTGCCAGCTGGCTTATGCTTTTTGCAATGGTGCAAGGAGGGTCACATGGTCTTTTTGGAGGAGGGAGGCACCTGAAGGCAGGACCTTCCCAGTGGAAGCTGTCCCTGGCTGCCGAAAACTGCTCCTTTCCCATGGCATCCTCAAGGATTGGTGTCACTTCCCCCAGGGCAACTCGCTGCACCAGGGGCAGCACTCCACTGTGGGAAGGCACCCATCCATCCCCTGGCAAAGCTGGGTAATTCAGATTGCAAATGCCTTGTGCATTTTGGACAGTGTGAGAGATGAACTGCCTGGGCATGTCAGCCGTGAATGGCAGAGGTTTTTCCCCCAGTTTCTGTGAATCTGAACAACACAGCTTCATGGAAGAGGTCAAAGGCCTCATCTTTTATGTATGTGTCAGCCTCCATTTTAATGTCCTCCTTCAGAGAGTCTATTTATACTGCTCTGCTGGCATGCATCTTATTTTCTTGGTTGGCCTACAATTTTATATACATATATTTATACTTAAAGTATTTCCTGTTTTTTGCAGAACGACTGGAGACGGCCAATAGGCAGCTAGCCAGCAGAGACTTCGATGGGCATGAGGATAAGTCAACAGAGGGCCTTTATGTGACTCAGAGTGAGTACTGTGCTAATCTGTTTTGAAGGTGCATATATATATATATACTCGGACATACATATGTGCTGGAGTGGAGGTGAATACTTTGTTATTAATTGTTATTGTCCTTATGGCTTGGTTTTACTCAGCTAATTCGTCACATACTCTTATTTAAGCTGCAGACTAGATTGTTTAGGCTGGTTTGGTTTTTTTTTGTTCTCTGAGCATCAGAACCAGGCAGTGGGAGTTAATGGTAACACAACTTAGCTTATTTTTGATAAATATTTATCTGAAGTTGTGAAGCATTGCTTGCGGGGATCATCTCTGGAGATGCATGCTTTTTAGAGAAGCCAGATTCTTCTCTTGGCTGGGATAAGCCCAGAGCAACCTCTGCTGACTTGTTGTCAGTGACAGGGGTTGACTAACAGGAGGCAGAGCAGAGCTGGACCCTCCTTTTCGCAAAGGATGGAAGAGACAAAGATTTTACAACTTCTACTGCTATGAAAAACATCCATTCCTGTCAAGTTTTAGGCTCCCGTAATGACTGAGCAGTGCTGCAGCATTTGCCTGCTATGTGCTGAAAACTCAGTGTGACCAGCCAAACCAAAACCCAAGCAGATGGATGCTGCATGACAGCATGTGGCTTCTCGTGTATCCTGAGCATCTTCAGCACGCCTCCAGAAGGGCTTGACCACCTGGGAGCTGTGCAGTACCTTGGGGGCTTAAATCTCATTGAAGCTAAATGCTGTGTGCAACTGATCCTTCTGTTTTATTTATTGCACCAAGAGCTTCAGTGAAAGATGGGCTGCAACTGCAAATCCTTAGGTGTAAGAACTGGCCACCTCCATTAGCAGTGCTGTGTTTGATATCACTCAGTGTGGCTCGCTGCCAGCCCTGCAACATCCACCAGCTGCTCCAAATGCAGGAGAGCCTTCTCCTAGCTCCCACCAGCAGTGACGATGCCAGCATGGCAACTTCGCTGATAATTGTGCATGTGTGCACAAACCAGAAGAGAATCTAATGATCTTTTCCATGACTGTGTTAGCTTTGCCATATTAGCAGATGCCACAGGGGCGTGTAGGTACTGCTGTGAATCCAAGGGGATGATCTGTTAAGAAAATAGCATTGCTATGTAAGTCTTGCCATCCTTGGGAAGAGTTTAAACCGGGTAAGCTGCACAGTGCAAAGTGCAGACTGAGGTCTGCTGTCTTCGTATAGAGACAGCCTGGCAGTGTTCCCATATCCTGGTGGCTGCAAGGGGAAGTTAAATCCCCAGGATGGACTGAATTTGAGTAATTTTCCAGTGCATAAACACGCTCTGCGCTTCTACTGATAAATATCTAGCAATAAAACTTTGTGCTGTGCACTCAGCATATTACTGCTATCATTTCACAGCTTACAAACAAATATAGCTTTTCGTATCCTATCACATAGACAGGCTGGATGCTTGGAGTGTCTCCTGGCTAGGCCAGGGAGCTAAATGTTACCAATGCAATGCAGAGTGCTTCCAAGAATAGAAAAATGGGCACATGTAAAGCAGGTCCTCTTCAGTCATGTTCTTTGGGCTGCTGGGGCACATGCAGGAATGACCTCGATATCAGGGTATCAGCCTAAAACACCCCTCTGAGAGCCCATAAAAGGTTTTGCTTGGAAATCCTCTGTTGCTCACTGCATTTATACGCTGATGTTTGTGAGTCTTCCCCAGGGGCAGACCATGACCAGGTTTGCACCTCACAGCCAACCTGGGGGTTTTGCAAGCACAGGCTGTACCCTCCTCATGTCTTTTGATGGGATGCTTAGGCAGAAAGCTGAGAGGAGAAGAGGTGCAGCTTGTTTTAGCTGCCGTGTGTATGCTTGTTTACTGAGACTGAAATAGTCATTTTTAGAAGAAGAGAAAAAATGGTGCCTACAAGCACTCCCATCAGCTGTTGCAATTTTGTCATGAAGCTTGTGTTTGGTTTTTTCCTAAGGGTAGTAGCTTATTAAGTCAGATTAGTAAATCCAAATCTTAGTTTTCATTAGGAAAGCAAAAGCAGATTTCTAGTCCCTACGTTTATGGAAGACAGCCTGAAAACATGACCCTTAACATCCCCAACCCAAGTTATATAAAAAGACTTCAACATATAGCAGGTTCCTAAAAGTTATCATTCTTAAGCCAGTCTCATGATGAGATGAAGAAGGAAAGATAAAACTCTTGAGTTTTTTTTAACACTCGTCCTTGGTAATACTGCAAATGCAGAATTAATAGTGTGGTAAAACTCCAGTAATAGGAAAAACTCCCTGAAAAAGAAGTCTGGCAAAGCAGGATGTGCAGAAATCATTTCTCAGTTCCTCACAGAGCTCTCCATTAGCAGTGCAACAGTGCAGAGTGGTCGTGCGGTCTGAGGTGGAGACCAGAGGTGACAAAAACTCTTACTGTTTGTAATAGTAATAGGCAAAGTCAGTCTGCATGCCTCAAAGTATTAAGTGCTAGGCATTTGTGCCTAAGAAAAATGCTACTGTTGTATCAGGGGTAGGGCAGAACTCACAGCCTATTAGTTTCATGATAATTATGTGATGTTTTGTCAGTGAAAAAGGTTCTTTTAAGGAAAGTCATGAAGCAGTGACCGATGAAGGCGTATGGGCCCATACAGGCCAGAGAAGAGCCAGGCAGGAGGAGGCTGAGAAATGCTGTAGAAAGGGAGAGGCAGAAAGGCTGAGAATGGTTTCAAGGGCATAGGGCAGAGAGAAAGCTTATGACACAGCTTCATGGGAAAAATTTGTTTTGATGGAGTCTGAGGATTTTGTGTGTTTTTCTGGGATTTCTGGACTTACAGACACCCGGTCAGAGCAGGCGTTCCTCCAAGGGGCTGTTTTTTCAGGTGTCTGAGGCAGATCGAGGTCTGTGCCCATCCATGTGCACCCATTAGTGGGGTTGCGTAGAAAGTTTTGGCAGTGTGTTGGTAGAGCCTCATGCTTTGTGGGAGCGTGCAGTGGATGTGCCATGTACCACTTGTGCGTATATCTCTGTTCCAAATATCCCAGGCAAAGGAATATTCCCATTGAATGAATCCAACCAAAGAAAATGCTCACAGTAGATGTTTTTGAGAGTGGGGTTTTGGGCAGACTAGGACCCGTTTGGTATTAAGACAGGAAATAATCAGGGCAGAGGCAGAAGTTTCAGGGGCGAGTGAAAGGGAGCTCCTTGCTCTCTCATTTCACAGCCATGAGCTGCATGCGGGGAGGTGGGGAGCTGCTGCCCCCCTGTACCCAGAGCCAAAGGCGCCTGCGCAGGGAGCAGCATCCTGAAGAAACGGTGTCATATAGAAAAATGGATCTGTTCTGCGTGACTTCCCCCTGCCCTCCAAAGGGAAGGGGAGTGGGAAATCCCGTTTCAGTTTTCAACATGTGAAGGTCAAATTCTCCCCTGACTTGTACTTCATGACATGTAAATGGAAATGTCTTAACTGTAAATCAGACCATGCTTAAGCTGCCTGCAATACTTTGTATGGTAAGGAAAGCCATCACAAGTTTCAATGGAGATTCGGTGACTTCCTCTGACAACAGCGCATCAAACCTTTCTGCATCCCTGCTTAGGTCTGTGACCACAAGTAACCATGTACTGAACCATTTATGAAGTATGTTACAATTGATCGTAATTATTAATGCCAGTGCAGAATCCCTTTTGGGGATTGTTTTGTTTGTTTTGGCTTTATCTCCTCTTTCTTCTACGCAGCCACAGAGCATCGGTGTAATGTTCTCAGTGTGTTGAGGTACAACAGTCAGAGGCAATGGGTGGAAAGCTGTGAGATTACAACTGTACACTACAGCAGAGAAGCCTTTTGGGGACTGCTCAGTAATGGGATGTAGCACTGACCCACCAGAAAATAGGAACAGTTATTAGCTGGAGTCTGTTAGGTAAAAAGCACATGCCTGGGCAGAAGGTACATGCAAGTGTAGCATGGTAAAACAGTATTTTTAGACTTTAAGGATACCTGTATGTACTTGAAGAGAATTTAAGGTATGTTCAACAAAGACCTTCTTTACTAAAAATTAATGCAATATAGCAAAGTACTTATAAAATGTGCCTCCAGCATTTTGCAGGGAGAAGCTGACGTGGAGAAGTGTTGAGGGCTGTTAAGTAAATTTTTCTTGTCAGCTTTCTAGTGCGTTCAGTGATCATTTTGCATACAGCATTAGCTTGTCCTTCTTTTAGGGAAGGATAGAAAACGTAATGCAGCAGAGCAAGCTGAGTTCCTTGGGTGAAAGTTGAATGTGAAGGTCCCAAGTCTTGTTTTTCTATGTGCTGTCCTCCTATAATATGGGTTTCAAATCTGGAGCACAGCAAGTGTGGTCCCAGCATGAGATGGTGGAGTGCCACAGGGCTGAAATAGCATTCATCTTCCAGCTTCTTCACCCTCTAATGAAATTAGCTGCTTGATAATTTGCCCAGATTTACACTTTTGTACAATAGATGTTAATGTTCCTTCTGGTGAATCTGATTGAAGTCAATGTCTTTGTGTTGAAGGAAGAGACCTGCATGCCCAATATAAAATTTCTTGCTGACATGGGAAGATTAAGGCCACGTCATACCGAGATGGCTTGTGGTGGCAGTCAGTGGCATGGTGTGCATAGCACTTGCTGGGCTTTGCTCGTGGGCTTTGCAGAGGCCAATGTGCTGGTGTTGCTGCCAGGGAATATTTTTGTGAGGTGCTGAATTCCTCCTTTTAGGATAAATGGGAAGACGGCCGTGTGGGTTTGGGCTCACCTCAGCCGCTCGTGCCTTGTTCCACATTGGCTCAGCTCATACGAATCTCACCTCACTGCAGGCACCTATGGTAGTGTGTAAATGAAACCTGTTCTCACCCTGCCTGTAATTAAGGAAGAATAAGGCCCTTCTGGGGGTAGTTCAGGTCTGAAATGGGCTGGCTTAGGCCATGTGAAGTTTCCTGGTCCTCCTTGGCGGGAGGTGGATGGTGGGACTTCCAGCTTGAGTGGTAATGCTTGGGTGAGACAGGCTGGGTATTAGGGGCAGATTTTCCACGTTTCGATGTCTTTGGAGCAACTTTTCACTTCAGTTAAAAAATAATAAATTCTGTAATGCTGTGTTTAAAAAGTCAAAAATCAGAACAATGTTTAATTGACACCAAATTAGTTTTTGGAGGAAATTTTCCTTCCTGGAGGCTTGCCAAGTGCTCTATTTTTGTTGTCATTCAGAACGAAGGCCAGATTTTGAAATCTCAGATTTCACTGGATGAAACCTCCATCCCCTGCTCCCTCCAATCATTAACTGTTTGCGGTCCGATGTCAGGGATCCAGCGATTGTCCCGTGATGCTCGTGTTCCCTGAAATGGCTTCTTAGCACTGTCAGGGCAGAGGTAGATAGAGCCGAGCCTTTCCCCAGGCAGCTTGCCAACAAAGTCCATGGTGGGCCTGCAATTTGTTGCTGAAGAAAAAAATGTGAGCAAAGCTGACTGAATGTAGCCAGTTTGGTTTTTTTTTAAACGTTGTTTTAAATCTTGTCCGAAAAAGGGATGCTTTTTCAGCACAGAGGTTATCTACATGTTTTAGTCTCACTGCTGCTGCTTTAGGGTGTTTAATAAGGGGGAAGCACCGATTGCTGGACACTTAGAGAAGGACTGGAAAGTCACCCAGGGCCCCCACAGGGTTGGAATGCCTCCCACAGCCCCCCTTTCTCTGTATGGCCAGAGAAAGCCTATTCAGATGCCTCCTATCTTATTCTTCCTTATCACTTTCCCATCTTTCCATTTTCAAGCTGTCCAGCACAGATCCGTGTTGATTATTTGGCTTCTTCACATGTCCTGTATCTCATGATCTCCATCCTTGCAAATAAAATGGACCGGGCATGCAGCCCGCATCCACATGGCTGAGGTTTCTTGCCCCTTAGAGAAGGGCAGCATCATCCAAGCTGGCAGCTATAAACAGTCCTTGATGTAGGCTGTCCTCAAGCAGGGCCTGGGCGTTGCGTGGGAAAGGAGTAGCTGGTGCAAGGCAAAATTTTGCTGGGGAATGTTCTGGTAGTTCAGCAGAATGGACAATTATGAGGCAGTGCTCAGGTCCACAAGCTCTGCTAATGCAGATGCAGCCCAAGCTGCCACTTGTTTCTGGTCACGTAAGGCTGGGCATTGAGGACCTGAGCTTTGGCATTAGAAACTCCTTGCCCGCTGTGTCTCAGCACTGTGTTGTAATGGCCCCACTCGCTGCTGCTTCACATAATTTTTGCTTTTCTAGGGACGTGGCAGCTTACCTCTGGCGTGTGGCCCAAGACCTGTGAGCTGTCCTCCTGGAGCGGCTCTTGTTCTTGTCTTTCTTCCAGACAAAGAGCACTTGAAGGAGAAGGAGAAGTTGGAGATGGAGCTGGCAGCTGTGCGCTCTGCCAATGAGGACCAGCGGAGGCACATCGAAATCCTTGACCAGGCCTTAAACAACGCGCAAGCCAAGGTCATCAAACTGGAAGAGGAGGTGAGGCATGGGCAATATTTCTCTGCTCTGAGGCTAGCGGTGGCTCATGGTTAGGGCTTTCTGCATCCAAGTCTGGAATCTCTTCTAGCCGTGGTGTCGCAGGTCTTCCTGCTCCCCTTGAACTGGCCCTCTTATAGATAAAATGTGTAATTAAACAATACTGAGCCAAACAAGCAAGCAAAGGAGACCACAACCATAGATGTTTTCAGGGCAGAGCCTTCAACATGTAACCAGGAGCAACACCAACCTCAACTAGCTGGTGCCTGAGGTAATGGTAGGACTTAACAGAAATATCAAATAGAAAGCTGACTACTCACTGACTTGGGACTGCGATACAAACATGTGATGTTGGTGCATCCCATTTCCCCCCAAAGAATGCTGGGAGGCTTTTGAGATGTGCACAGCAGCACAGCAGTGCAGGGCTTGGTAACGTCACATCTGAACAGTGGTCTTAAAAGAACTGACTGATCATGCTGGAGGCAGACCTTCCAGGATTTAGAGCTACAAAGAGCTACAGGTTTTATGTGAGAGCTGGAAAAAACCTATCATACCATGAGACCCAAGAAGTCCCATCTGTGCAAAACCCCCAAGAGGTCTTTAAGGCTCCTATAAGCCTGATAGTGAAAATAGGTATTCAGATCGGAAGAGAAATCCCAGGAACAGAGGGCTCTTCAAACTGACAGACAAGTACAGAACAACATCTAGTAGCTGGAAGCTGGAGTTACACAAATTCAAAGTGGAAATAATTCTCAGTTTTAACTAGACCTAAGAGCGATGTCAGTTCTCCATTATTGGAGGTCTCTGAATCTCAAATTTGTTTTATTCCTTAAGACCTTCAACTAAAAGGTGTGGATTTAATAACTAACTGAAAGTATATGCACTCTGGCAGATCAGGCAAAACTGTCAAAACAGGCCTTTTTGGCCCTAAAATCTCTAGCCTTATGACCAACAAACAGGGAGGATGTTTTATGGGGAATAAAATAAACATAATCTTTCCTATCTGAGTGGGCAGGCAATTGGTGAGGGGAAGGATGCTCACCTAGCAGGCTTGGGTAGAGGTTCATGCTCTGCCATGATCTTGGACAGGTCTTTTCCCCTTCAGTGCCTTATTTCCCACCTGCACCCTCCCCAGGACTGGCCTTTGGGTGAATCCATAGGAGTCTGCTGGGTGCACAGATGCAAGGGGTCTTGTGAGGAGCAGGGAAGGTCTTTTCTCAAATACCTGCAAGTAACTTAAGTGCAGTTCCTTGTCTTAGAAAGATGAAGGGTGAATTGACCTCAGTGATATTTGAATGTTTTTTATCAGGTTTTCCAGCATGACAGACCCCCTGTTAGGCTAACTCGTGACCATTAGACCATTCTGACTTCCTATTTAGAAATGTTTTAAAAACTCCATTGCCTCTGGTGGATGCAGTCAGCCGCAAGAAGAGGATCACATTAAGTTTAACTGCTCCTTTGTTAGTTAGACTAAAGCCTGCTCACCATTCCAGTGTATTTGGGGCAGTCCCTTTGGGGTAGCTGCAGGAGCTAGTGTACCTTTAATCTGTACATAATTCACTTGACGCTGTTTGCCTTAAAGGCAACCAGAGGTTTTCTATTCGCATTTCATTACAAAGTGGCTGAATAAAGGAATGTTTTAGGTGACAACACCTGCTCCTACAGTTGCGGCATCAAGCAGGGGATAGGAAGAAATACATTTAGCTCCTGGCTGCTCCACAGACTGTCAGTGTGGTATTTGCAGGTAACATCGACTTGCTGAATACACACCGGTGAAGGCAGCAGAAGCATAAACACAGATTTTCAGGCAGGTGGTGTAAGAAGCTACCCTGTGCCTGCTGGGTTGTAGTAAATACGTTTGCAGCCTTAGGGCTCTGTCTCTTAAGAGCTTTGCAGTTGCCAGTTTCTAGTCTAGTCATCCGACAGAAATGTGCCTCTGCTGGGGATCGGAGCTAGGATCCTGGATTATGGACTGGTGGAGCTGAGGAGAGGACAAATGTTCCCCTCTAGAGAGCTGCTAACCTCCTGCCCAGGGTATGGTGGATGTTACAGAGGTGGTAACCTCCTGCCTGGGGCATGGTAGATATTATGGAGGTGTTAACCTCTTGCACAGGGCATGGTGGATCTCAGAGGTGACAACAAACGAAGGTGATGCAATGGTATTTGCCAGAGTTTGTCTGTCAGAGCCCTGAGTCTGAGCAAACCCATGTTGACCTGGTAGTGTTTAACTGCTTTTTTCATTCTAGGGGGGTTCAAATGAATTCTATCCAAGCTGCCATGTTTTAATTGTTCAAGGCAGCGTCATGCAGCTCAGGTGAAATGCAGTTAATCTGTAGCTGCCGGCGGGTGCCCAAGCTCCTCTGTTCCCTTTCCCTTGCATTTGGCCTGTTTCATCACTAAATCAGAGCACCTTTTCAACAGTCTCCAGTGTTTCTGGAGCTCAATTTGATACATATGCAGAAGATATTGTTGAAGTTTTGAACCTTCATCTTAACCAGGAATTTTTACTATAATTTGGAATATATTGAAGGAAACACAAAATCAGTCAAATGAAAATGACTGTTATTATTAACAGAGCTCTACCTCATGCACTGCTTTGTAAATCCACCCAGATTTCTTCTGCCACCAGAATGTAATTAAGTTTAAAAGCTTTTTAAATCAAGGCTTGAGAAATAAGCAGTAGCTACTAAGTTGAATTAACATAAGATAGCGTACTATGTAAATCTACATTATCCTGAGCGCCTGCTAGTAGAAGAATTTAATTCAAAAATATGTAGGTGGTATGTCAGATGTCATTTGGGAGTCTGCTGCTGGAAATGTGTGTCTGTTCCACGCTTTGGATAGAAGACTGAATAATTGGAGAGGGTTCAGAAAACAGCTGTAGAATTTATTTGGGGCCCAGAAACTGTTCTTTGCTGTGAACAATTAAAGTGAAGAGGTGGCTGAGCTCCAGTCCATGCACATGAGCATGAAGAAGGGATTGCTGTCACCCAGATTAAATGTTGCTCTTTAATGTAAGAAGAAATAATGAGATGCATTATTTGGGGGCTGAAGCTGAGTAAATTGGGCCAGAAATAAAGAGTTAGAATAATTAACATTGAAACAACCTACTTAGGGTGATAGTGGATTCTCCATCTCTTACAGTCTTTAACTCAAATCTCATATCTATAGAATAGATATTCTATAGCTCAAACTGGAGTTATGTTCTTAGTGCAGATATTTTTCCAAGACCCACTCATCTTTACTTGGATTTATTTGCTTGGATCATCTGCTTTTAGCCTTAGCTCTTCTTCATCTTTATTTTCCTAATCCCTGGGACAAGGGCAGTGTTCAGACAAGTTTGCTGATCTTCTGAATATGTGAATTGTTTCATTAAATGCTTCTTGCTCTAGTAGATCACAATTTGGAAACAGAACAAGAAATCATTTGCTTAAATTGCATACGAGAAAGCCAGATTAGGCATTAGGGTAAAAGTTTTCTGGCAGTATAGGAAAATAAGCTGTGAAGTAGTTTGCAGGGGGAGGTTGTGGAGTCCCTACCCCTGGAGGGTTTTGTAAACAGATTATACAGACATGCGCCAGGTTTTAGGTAGGGTTGATCCTACCTTGCAGCAGGAGGATGGACTGGTACCTCTCCAGGTGCCATCCAGCTTTTTTTTATTGGAGACTGTGTGTCTGTGAGGTAGTGGAGCTTAGTATCATGTATTTCTGATTGCAGTCCCCCTCTGTTACGGATGTATACTGCACTGACAAGCCGATTAATTTAAATGACAACATTTAGTACTTCATTTTTTAAATGTGTGGGTGAATTTTTTGCTTATGAATCTACAGGCAGAACAGAAGAGTCAAAAACTCAGGAACCTCCCTATAAAGTTATGAATGTGGGAACTGTCTTGTTGCGTATCTCCAACAAAATTGTTTTCTGAGGCAGTGGATGTGTGTGCATCACCTTACCCACATGGGCAGAGGTGCACTCATGCGCGAGCGTGTGAACCCTGGGGCTTAGAGGGCTGCTGCAAAGCCAAATTCTGGCTGCTGTGGTACTGATGGACCCTCCAGCATCCAGCAGGATGCGGGGGAGTGGATGAGGTCTGCTGCCGAGGAGGGACCCCGGGGCAGCCCCCTTCCCGTCTCCAATCCATGCTGGCGTGGCTGGGAGGTGGCACAGGCACCTTCCTACTGCCCAAGTAGCACATTCAGCAAGAAGCCACCACTGTACCTGTCTTGCCACGTCGTGAGCTCCCAAGGAATGCAGTCTCCATGTTGCTGCCAGAGACTAGTGGGGATTATAATCTCATTAATTTTATGGAAAGCCCTGGGAGCCATAAGCATTAGCCCAGATTACAGAAGGTTAGGGATGTCATGCTGCCAGTTGTCAGCTCTGGCTGGGGAGGTTTGTTTAGGCCAAGTTTTGCTTTTGCTGTGAACAAGCACGTATTTCACTTCACCTGTGACTTGGATGAATTTAGGGTGGCAGAAGAGGAATTTCAAGAAAAATTGATTTTATTATCATTGTAATCGGTGGGAGGGGACCTAGGTGAATCCAGCATCACACAGATGAAAAAAAAAAAAAAACTTCTTTGCAGCGTGGGAGTTCTGTGATAAGCAGAGGACGGTGGGTGAAGGGGAGCCCCACAGAGCCGGGGGGACCCAGCACTGGTGTTTATTTGCTCCACGTGCCCAGGAACAAGGCAACGTACTTCTCACTACAACCCTTAGATATTTAGACACAGATATTTTGTGGCCATAGCTCCTATATCATAATGCACATCAAGTTAATTTCAATAGTGATTCAATAGTGATTTAAGTACTTAAAATAGAGGTAGGCCCCAGGATATCGTTTTGCTCACACCAGTTCACAGCACCTCTCCAGCCTCTCTTATTTATCTAGTTCCTCAGTGTCAACTGGGGTTAATGTTTCTGCCTCATGTTTTGCTTCTGAAAAACTTCAGTTCTCAAACAAGTGTACAAATAAATGAGAGAGACTGGAAGTCCTAAAGAGGATCTTAGTGATCATGGCAATGACCTCGAGCAACCCCCATTAACCCCCAGGCTGCATTAACCACCCCTCAGGTCTGACTGAGGCTTGGCAAAGTCTGCGTGATCCAGCATTCAAACCGATTCACCCTCCCTTTCTGAGTCAGGGAGTTGTCAAGGGTGTTTTGGGATCTTTTGGCATTCGTCAAGGTCTTTTGGGGTTTGCAGCTTCAGTTTGTGTGCGTTGTTACTTTCTCTACTACAAGGCAGGTATCTTTAGAAAGGTATATTTATTCGTGCTCGTGAAGAGAAAATTCATGACAAAAGGTTGGGGGAGAAGAGGGGAACTGGGTTTCCCAAGGTTGGGACAGCAGCCCATGGGAGAGCAGGCAGATCCCACTACCACAGCCCCGTGGGCGAGTTCCGTGGTCAGTGTCCCCGTGGTCACCATCCATGCTCCCCGGGGACAAGGACTGCTCATGGACACCCAGGTGTGCCTGGCCCCCGTGAGCTCGCCCCTTCTCGGTGCCAAATTTTGGCTGGGGGTCAGGTTTCAGCACAGGCTTTGATGCCCATACGAGTGCCCAGCGCAGCTGGTGCCCAGCATGTCCAGCGTCTGCAGCTTCCTCTCCCCGAGGGCTCTCAAGTGTGCCAGCTCCTGGTGTGAAGGCCAACAGCATCCTGGCTTGTATCAGGAATAGCATGGCCAGCAGGAGCAGGAAGTGATCGTGCCCCTGTACTTGGCACTGGTGAGGCCGCACCTCAAATACTGTGTTCAGTTTTGGGCCTCTCAGTACAAGAAGGACACTGAGGTGCTGGAGCGTGTCCAGAGAAGGGCAACGAAGCTGGTGAAGGGTCTAGAAAACAAGTCTTATGAGGAGCGGCTGAGGGAACTGGGATTGTTTAGTCTGGAGAAGAGGAGGCTGAGGGGAGACCTTATCGCTCTCTATAACTACCTGAAAGGAGGTTGTAGTGAAGCAGGTGTTGGTCTCTTCTCCCAAGTAACCAGCGACAGGACAAGAGGAAATGGCCTCAAGTTGCGTCAGGGGAGGTTTAGATTGGATATTAGGAAAAAATTCTTTACTGAAAGAGTGGTCAAGCATTGGAACAGGCTGCCCAGAGAGGTGGTGGAGTCACCATCCCTGGAGGTGTTCAAAAAACGTGTAGATGTGGCACTTCAGGACCTGGTTTAGGAGGCATGGTGGTGTTGGGTTGATGGTTGGATTTGATGATCTTAGAGGTCTTTTCCAACCTTAATGATTCTATGTGAGCCCCGATCGCGATACCCTGTAGTGTCACTGAGTGCCTAGTGGCATGGTAGGAGGCCAGAAGAAGTGGGGATAGCCGCTAAGCACCCTGAACATCTGCAGTGCACCTCCAGATTCCTTTTGGGGTAAGCTGCTTGTGCAATCTCTGGCCATAAAACCCTGTATTGCAAAATCCTAGTGTCATGTTTAGCCCTTCAGTAATTGTATTATATATGTAAGGACAGCCCGCCTTTAGCTGCTGGCACATCTATACATTGGCATGGCCAAGCCCGTGAGCAGGATAGAGCAGGTGGAGTGCTTCTGGCTGCTGGCACTCCGCTTGTTCCACCTGCATTGGACAGATAGGCAGGGCTGAAAAGAAGAGACTCTGTTTGGGTACAGACAATGTGCCAAGTGTCACCAGTCGATAAAACCCACCGGCATTCCTCTTAGCTGAGGCCAGCCTGTGTGCTTGCCCAAAGACTATCCACCAACATGGCTCTTGCTCAGAAATGGCCAGGGGGTTTCACGGGTACCGGATCCCCAATGGGTGGAAGATCTGGGCAGCGTTCCCTCTGAAAGGGGTAGAGCTGCCCCAGCGATGCCTGCTGTGCCCATTCCCTGCCCGTCAAAGGGGCACTATCCTTCCCCTGGAGAAACTCCGCAAAGCAAATGGCCAAAGCCATGCTTGCGCCCAACTTGCACCTACAAGTGCGTGGGAGTCTCGGTGGCCCAGGGTGGGTGTGCAGTGCCCCCCAGTGCTGCTGACCCCCTGTCCCTCGCAGCTGCGCAGGAAGCAGGCCTACGTGGAGAAGGTGGAGAAGCTGCAGCAGGCACTGACGCAGCTGCAGGCAGCCTGTGAGAAGAGGGAGCAGATGGAGCGGCGGCTGCGCACACGCCTGGAGCGGGAGCTGGACTCACTGCGGATGCAGCAGGTAAGGATGGGGCGGTCTGTGTGGGACCCCAGCACAGGGCCTTTGGCGTTGCTTTTAAAGGATGGTCGCTTGCAGCCCTGCCAGGTGCCACCTTGCTTTTGGGTTCAGGTCATTGGGCTTTCCATCTAAGCCTTTCCTTTGGATGGGGTTGTGGATGCCCCATCATTGGAATTGTTCAAGGTCAGGTTGGACAGGGCTTTGAGCCACCTGATCTAGTGGAAGATGTCCCTGCCCATGACAGGGGGGTTGGACTTAGATGATCTTTGAAGGTCCCTTCCAACCCAAACCATTCTATGATTCTAACTCCTAATTTTCAGCGGAGGATGGGGGAGCTCCACAGTGGGGCTGCTGGATGCAGCTGAGCCCTGCCTGCTGCACGGCTGGGAGGTCCTGGCTCCCCTGCTCAAGGGCAGGCAGGGCTCTGCCCTATATGTCCCCCCACACCTGCCAGGGGAGGACGTCCTTCCAGGTTTCTCTCCAGCAATCACAGATTGTGCAAGATCAGCTCCACACCGAAGGAGAGGAAAGGTGCAGTACCCATGGGCCTGAGATTTAGCCCACAGATTTTGACAGATCTTTTATTGAAGAAGCAAGGTGGGATGATGTGGGATTAGGTGGAAGCAAGGGCTTGGGCAATATTCATTCTGGACAAAGATGATGTACGCAATTCACAGAGACCTCTGTCCGTAACAGATCTGGAGACAAATCATAGAAACATTGAATATCTCGAGTTGGAAGGGACCCATAAGGATCATCAAGTGCAATGGTGTCATCATCTTCAGACAAGAAGTTATTTAAAATCAGTCCAGTCCAAACTGGTTAGAAGTATAGTTTTGCATTTCTGTCCCCTTGTTTTTTTGGCAGCCCTGTGTCCTCAGAGGGATAGTGTTATGCTTGTATTTTATGCACAGTTATTCCTTTGGGAAGGTAACCTGGTCTCTCACATTATCCTCCATCCCTGAGTCCCAAAGTCCAGTCATCTGTGAAAAGGGGGGAAAGAAGCATGGGGAAGTTGCAGGGAGGATTTCCAGGTTACAGCCATGGCTGTAATACAGCCGAATACACAGGCACTGGCAAGCAGATGTACTAACTGTATCAAACCACCACTTGGGGAAAAAACAGCAACATAAGCAAAGCATGATGCTCTTGTAACTCTTGAAGGGCTCATTCATATCTCTGTCAAGAAATGCATCTGCTACAATAACCATTCCTTATTTATGAGCCATTAGTGGAGACCAACGCAGCTGTTACACAGAGCTTGTGCTGCCGGAAAGCAGAGTGTCTGATCCTGCCGGCAGGATGTGGCTGGGAAATAGGTCTATGGGCAACATCAGCCGTTTGCAGAGTCATGCAGGCCAGACCTGAAAGCATCTCCTTCTCGCTGGCAGCCCAGGGCAGGGCAGATCCCCCAGCACCCCTCCAACGGCATCACTGTCACTGCTGCTCTCTGGAGACCCTTCCCATCCGTCTTGGCTCTTCCTTGCTGCCGTATAAGTACCTTAAGTCTTTCTTGCCCTGTCCAGCATGGGCTTGCTGTTCCTGTCTTCTTTCAGTAGCTCTTCTCAATTATGCCTTAGCCTGCTCCCCTCCAACTTAAAAAAGAAATTACATGATATGCTAATGCTGGTGTAAATGAAAGAACATTTGAGAAAATACAATTACAATTCAAGTGAAGGGAAAACTGGAACTAGGAAAGGTTTTGTTCTCTGGGCTGGAATATAGGGACAAATCAATATATTAAGTAACTGGGATGGACTGTCAACAAAGTCGTTGTTTTGGGAGTTCAGGTAGTTCAGTTCAGTTTTGGCAGAAAATTCCTCTGTAACTAACAGATTGCTTCATTTTTAATTTTTTGGCACTGTAATCAGCAACTGCATTTTGGGTTGTCGTAGTTCTCAAATGCCTACACCAGTTCCCTCTAACAAGTTTTAAGAAAGATGCTCTGACTTTACATCTCACCTGTCAGCTTTGAGAGGAGACTTTGGGGTATTTGTTACTACTTACACTTTTTGTTTTATGAGCCACAACCCTGCAATGAATCATGTTTTTTCAAGGTGCCCCAACTTTTTACTTCAGAGCTGTCTTCTGACATCAAGTTCTGAATCAAAGTTATATCTAGTGAAATATTTTCTCATCACAGAGAAAAGAGCTTTTTTTCTCCTTTTTACTGGAGTCAGAACAGATGCAGCACACAAGGAGACAGTGAGCCAGAGTATCCTCTGTTCCTGGCTTCTTGGTAACTGAGTCCAAACGGCAAATCTTCATTATCACTAAAGCATGAGCTAGAACCAAAAAAAAAAAAAAAATTCTTTGACTTAGCGTTGCAGGCTGAGCATGCAGGGCTGGCAGAGGTTTTGACTGAGAAGGAAGATGAGGGGCACCTGCGATGTCCCAAGATGCCATTTACAGACCGGGGCTGTGCTTCCAAAATATTACCTGTCTGCCAGGGATTTGACAATATTTGAAGTGTAAGTGGTGTTTTTTGCAGAAGATGACTTGCAGCCATTGCTCCTAAGGGTTACTCCATAGAATCATAGAACCATTAAGGTTGGAAAAGACCTCTAAGATCATCAAGTCCAACCATCAACTAACACCACCATGACTTCTAAACTAGGCCCTGGAGTGCCACGTCTACACCTTTTTTGAATGCCTCCGGGGTTGATGACTCCACCACCTCTCTGGGGAGCCTGTCCCCTGAGCTGAGGGTTGGATCTCCTCCACTCTCGACCAGCAGTGAGAGGAGCTCAGGAAGGCTACCTGTGCCATATAGGTGCTTTAATTAAGTGCCTGTAACTGGGCGGGATAAATCCTGC
The DNA here is from genome assembly GCA_013389945.1 of Fregata magnificens. NCBI lineage: Eukaryota > Metazoa > Chordata > Aves > Suliformes > Fregatidae > Fregata > Fregata magnificens. Next base: position 96,374 of record WAAD01037332.1, read on the forward strand.
CTGGGTAAGTGCTTTCCTTGCAGCGTAGATGCAAAGGGTTATGCACCCATTGCTGCTTGTCAGCATCCTATGGGAGCCACGCTGCAGTGCCTGGGGACCTTCTGCCCCTCTGGTCAGTCAGAAAGTTACCTGCTGCACCACAGAAAGCATCTCCTGAGGGCACATGAGAACTAATGTGCCAGAAGAGACAGGCGTAAATCCATGTCTGGGGTATTTTCCCAGCTGCTGTTTTAAATAGGTTACATGTAGCTAGGTCACATGTCATTTTTTTTTTCTGCTTTTATATATAAACCCTCTGGTAATAACTGCCTGTCCTTACAGAGCACTGCCCAGCCATGTGATGAAGTCCCAGCGAGAGAAATATCGTTTAAAGCTTCATTGCTTCTTTTTCCTACCACCTTTTTTTTCCTACCTTTACCCTTGGGTTGGGGTATCCCGTGAAATCCCTGCACATCCAGGGAGGAGCCAGATCCCTACTTCTGTTAGCATGGTCCAGAGAAGCGTGTGCTGGGCTTGCACACATGGTCAACCTTCCTGTCCTCCTGCAACATGAGGGGTTTAGCCCGGGGTTTCCCCTTGCCCCTGTCAAAAGACATGGGGATGTCTTTGTGAGCTCCAGAGAGGATGTGGGGAAAAAAGGGCCAGTAGTTCCTATACTTGGCAGGAGGTGAATATCTTGCTGTTTCCACTGGCAGAGGCAGGGCAGCTACCAGGCGAGCAGCCTCCCAGAGCACAATGCCCCAGCCCTGATGGAGCTCGTGCGGGAGAAGGAGGAGAGGATCCTGGCCCTGGAAGCTGACATGACCAAGTGGGAGCAGAAGTACCTGGAGGAGAGTACGATAAGGCACTTTGCCATGAATGCCGCAGCCACAGCTGCAACAGAGAGGTAGGATGTTGCTGCAAGTGGGCAGCTCTGTTCGCAGCGGAAAGCATGGGGGAATAATAAGGAATGGATATTTTCTTACAGCTGGATTTTGCTTGCCTTTCCCTGCTGAGTCATGCCGCCAGGGTTAATGCTCCTCTCCGTGGTGTCATGCCAGTGAGATACAATAGTTGGTTAAGACAAGATTTACCCTTCTGACCAGGTCTAAAAGTTTATCAAATCCAGGCACCAGACTCAAGCCATGGCCTCAATGGCAAGGTCTTAGGCTGCCAAATTGGACAGCGTAGGTAAGGCAAATCCTCCCCACCACACGGATGGAGCAAGGAGGAACTGTTGGTATTGTATCAACCTTGTAAACATGGGAAGACAGATATCCCCTGTTGTATCTTCCCTGGCCTGAACTAACTTACTTCCTTCAGCCATTCCTCCCATGTCCTAGTGTAAACCCCTTCCCATTCCTGTTGCATTTGCCTGGACTGTCTCCAGTTTGTCTGTGTCAAAGCGTGGTGCCCAAAAGCACACAAGGCACTGCAGCGAGCTTTCCAGCAATGAGGAGGATGGAATAATTAACTTCTCGCCCCAGTTTCTTAGAAGCCAAATCCCCTGAAAACATCCTAAAATGAGATTTCCCTTTGAAATGCAGTTAAGTGTGTGACTCAGGATGATCCTTTTCTTTTGCACTCCAGTCTAGGCAGCAATTCCTGTGCTATTTTTCACCTTCCAGAGTGTGCAATTTTGTTTCTCATTTGTGATGTAGTCTTGTTGACTTGGAACCATTTCCCTGGTGAGTGGGTCCTTCTGATGTCTGACCCTGTCCTCCAGGATGATTGTTAGCCCCATGGGGTTCATCCACGATTTTAGCGTGCTCTCTGTTCCATCAGCGCGGTTATTTAATGGTGTTAATGACTAAACCCAAGCCAAGAGTAGACGGTAGCAAGGCAACCCAACACCAGATAGCTGTCTGCTTGACAGGCAACCATCAGTAGCTTGCTGTTTGAATGTGGGCTTGGGGTTTTCTTTGCAAGGACCAATCTCACTTGCAAAAGCTGCCCTCGCAGTCTCAGGAGCCTGACTCACCATGTTGAACCGCTTTGCCAGGGACGCCTCGGCCCCGAGCCACTCACGCAACGGCAGCTACGGCGAGAGCACACTGGAGGTGCGGGGCTGGCAGGAGGAGGAGGAGATCGTGCAAGCCAACCGGCGCTGCCAGGACATGGAGTACACGTAAGGGCCCCTCTTGCCGTACCTGCTTGTCATGGGGTTTGGGCTGGGTTCAGATAAACCAGGATGCCCTTCTGTTCCTTCATGCACACCTGGAAGGGATGGACTTAGCTTCACTTTGACTTAGTTTTGCTCTTCAGCATTAAAACAGGGATTAAAGAGTTGCTGTTGTTAGATAACTTCCTCCTCCCTACCTTCCCGTTAAACCTTCTCTGTGCCAAAAATGACCTTATTACAAAACAGAGGCTGTTCCCCTATTAAAAGTAGGTTGGCATGAGAGGAAGCTGAATGCTTGTTTAATCTCTGTGAAAATCCCCCTCTGGAAACAAGAGCGTCTGGTCGTAAAAGCTGAAGTTGTAATCCCACTCCTACATAATCAGCAACACAAGGGCTTGCCTTTGCCTCGCTCTTTGCTCCTTGCCTGCTTATTGCTCTTTCTAGATACACTAAGTTTCCCACATTCAAGTTGTGTGATGGTCACATTGGCATTTAGGAACAAACCTGCAAAATTTAACATCGCTAAAAAAGATCCATTTACAAGTAGTAGAAGATATAAACTTTTTTGGGCACAGGCAGTCAACAAGAGCAACGTTTGTTGTTGCAGATAGTTCTCCATTTTCAGCACGCAAGTGGACATGTGGCCGTATAGTTCAATGAGTGTTAGACCTGGGCAGTATTTTTAATCCAGACTTTTTTCATGGTGAAAAGTGGCCTTTTGATGAGCAAAAATCCCTTGAGAAAGTTTGTGTATTCCTCTAGGTTTTTACTGAAAAGCTTTAAAATCTGTTCTTCAGTGTTGGCTTTCCCACAAAAACACCGGTCTGCAGACAATTTTATAAAAAGGTGTATTTATTGCTTGTGGAAAATATCAGTGATTATTTTTACTGGGTTTGGTTTTTGTTTTCCACTCACACATGCAAGCTAATCCTGCTTCCAGTGAACTGATGGGGTTTTGCCATTGGCTTCATTAAAGATAGATTAGGATCTTGTGTTTTCATTGCAAATTAGACACCTGATTTTGAAAACTAATGCCGACATGAAGTTACTAGCTATCTCCCTTGTACGTATAGGTTTTCCAGATGCGACATTTTAGCTTTCACTGCTTCACAAAATGCAGCTGCATTGGACTGTATATTGTACATCACAGTCAAGCTATAGTCATCTGGCTGTCGTATAGTATATGCACAATTTTTTTTTTTTTAAATGTGATTGTGTATTCTTTCGGTATGATTTGGTGTTAATCATTCCTGGAGAAAAGTCTCAGATAATCCTATTTTTTTTGTGATTTGAGAGCCTTCGGAGTCTGTATAAGAGAAGTAGCAAGCTTTGCTCAGCTCTGCACACAGTGTGCTGATTGTTTCTGCAGCAGTGAGGGGGAAGCAAGAGTCCAGCCCAGCTGTTAGAGAAACCGAAGGGAACCTTTCTGCTCACTTCAGCAGGTCTTTACTCCAGCTGACGACAGACCCAAATCGTGGGGTTAACTCAGCCTGCCAAAGGAGGGTTTCCAGATTTGGCCCCGACGTGTTACGGGGGTGGAAATTGCCTGTGTGTTTGTATTCTGGTGAAGGTAGCAATCTGCAGCCCAGTCAGGATACTGCCCTCATTGCTCCTGCTGGGTTGGTAAAGCCACAGCAATAGATGGGTTCAGTTAACCTTGCAGAAAAGAGTTCCCAGTTTTGGCTTAATAGCTAGGAACGCTGCCTGTTTCGAAGCGCATGGTTATCCTCAGAGGAACTGGTGGGAGCTGCCTTGTCCAAGTCACTCAAAACTGGAGAGGACAGAGCAACAGGGCACATACCCGGGGACACATCCTGCTGCCCCAGGGTGGGGAGAGCTGCCCGTATAAATGCTTCTTCCATTCCTGTAAGCAAGGCATTTATATTTTGGCAGAATAAAGAATCTCCATGCGAAAATAATTGAGAAGGATGCCATGATCAAAGTCCTTCAGCAACGGTCACGGAAGGACCCCGGGAAAGCTGACAGCGCCAGCCTGCGACCAGCTCGGTCCGTCCCGTCCATTGCTGCTGCTACAGGCACGCATTCACGCCAGACCTCACTCACCAGCAACCAGATGGCTGAGGAGAAGAAGGAAGAGAAGATTTGGAAGGGAAGCATAGGTGAGCTCAGTTTTTGCTTAAGCTTTGGCTCATCCATCACTTTGTCCTAATCCTTCTGCTTGAGTTTAGCGAAAGTGCCCCTGGCTGCAGCACGCGTTGCCCTGACGGCTCATTTCCAGAGCACTTTCCATGGGAAGAACGTGTGTCCTTGTGCTGAAGTAAAAAATTAGTCATTTTTTAACCTTGCGTTGTATCTTAATTATATCTTTAATCATATTGAATCATTCTGCGCTGATTATAGAAAGCCATAGTTGGGGGAGAGCCTACCAGAAACAAGCAGATAATGTTTGCAACTTTGTGGGAGTAAATAACAAATTTGGGCTAGAATAAAAGCCTGGTTAAACAAGAGGGTGAGCATCCCTTTGGATAGGAGTGCATGATGTGATGTGGCAGCTAAATGGGAAAACGAGTGCAGGACTGTGGTTTGGGGCTGCATGGGACAGGGGGTATGGACGTGTGTGAGGCTGTGCCGGGGGTGCTGCTGGGACGGGCATGCAGAAGGGGATGCAAGAAAGGGCAGCTGCCCTCAAAAGGCTGGTTTTGTAGGAAAGTACCATGTGGATGTCAGGAGAAGAGCAACAGGTGATGTCAAGGGGAAAAGCTAAGCCAAGCTAAAGGGCTGGAGACATATCCAGACCAGCGCGTTGTAGCTCTGGGGTGGGACAGGGGGACAGCACTTATGTTCAAGCCGGGATGTGACTGACCACCGCATGTTTTCAGGGCTGCTCCTGGGGAAGGAGCACCACGACCACCCATCGGTACCCTCGCTGCCTCCTCCGCTGCCCTCCTTGTCCTGCATGCCCGTCCCGGCACCGGCAGCCTCCCACTCGAAGACGGGCAGCAAAGACAGCAGCACCCAGACGGACAAAAGCGCTGAGCTCTTCTGGCCTGCCACTGCCTCCTTCCCTGGCCGTGGACGGCTGGGTACCACCCCGTCACACAGCCCGGCCCCACGGCCCCCGGGGACACGAGTGGCCAGCGAGAAACTGGGTGAGTTCTGCCAGATCCCTGTGTCAGTGTGAAACGCCAGTACCCCCAGGGCTGTTAGCGGACACCCCAGCATTGATGGAGGGGGGTGATGCCTTCACAATTTGTAAGGTGGCGGGGAGGTTTCTTCAGGGAAACTAAAATCGTAGGGAGAGAAATTTCCAAGGTTGCCCAGTCTGGCCTTGCAGAGCTTCATGCTTGGCAGCTTCTGTAAAGCTCTGCTTGCCTGCAGCGGGCAGAGTTTCCAACAAATGCAATTATTCATGCTGCCAAAGATAAAATTACACCTTGGTTTCAAGGTTTCACACCTTGAAAACATGCCACACCTGCTCACATACTCAGACCCTTCTGTTTTTTTCAACTGAAACCATGGTTAGTGAAGGCAACATTTTCTCCCTGGTTTTTAAAGGNAAAGATGGGAACTGCTGGTTTGCAGCAAGGGAGATGTTTATTTTACACACATTATTTTGAAAGAGCCAGTTTCCTGCACATTCATCTTGTCTCAAAAGCAAGCCTTCCCTCTAAAAACATGCCGTGTATCATTAATAGGGCTGAATATCACTGATTCCTTGAAACTCTGGATTACTCTGTTTTGAGCAATCCAGACTGGAATTTGTTTCCAGGTACTCTTAAAATAGCCTTTCAAGCTATTCCTGCTTGCAAGAAATTAGAGTCCTTCTCCCTGAATTTGACTTTCAATAACTATGGTGATGAAGATAAACACCTAACAACATCTATTATACATTGTGATAATTGGCCATATACATTCTCTTAGCCCATCCCACTGGGAAAGTAATACATTTCAGATTAAACCACCTACCTGATTATTTGTGTACTGCCTTCGTGATGTTTTAGACTCCTAAATTTTGTACCTGATGCAGAATAGGAGCATACATGTGGAGAGCTACCATGGATCAGGTGACAAGTAGTAACTTGGTAAAGCGATGTAATCCTTTCGTAAACGCCTGTTTCTCCCTAGGGCCACGGCTGAATAGGTACTTCAATCTGTATCTCTTAAATACCATCTTTACGCCTGCCTTTGGGGTCTGTGCACACCAACACACCTACTGTCATTGTGCAGGGAATTCAGCATGACAGGTTCTCAGCCTCCTGATCAAATGTGGCTTTCAGTATGTAGGACATACAGTTAAGATGTGCTCTATGACCACCCAAAAAAAATGGTTTTATATTTGCTTTGAACAATTTGCTGTTGTATTTGAGCTGAAGAGGAACGTTCCCTTCTCGTTGCAGAGAACTCAAGCCACGGGAAGCTGCCTGACAGCAAAGGCAGAGTGAGCAGCTTGCTCCACAAGCCCGAGTTTCCAGATACAGACATGATGGAAGTCCTCATCTGAGCAGAGGATGGTGTCTCTGGGGTTTTGTGCATGCACAGCCAGGTCCAAGATGGTCCTCGGTGTGCCAACCTTAAAAACTAACCCTGAGAGTTTAAAGAAAGATAGAGAAAGTTTGTGCCTGAAATGAAGCTTGAATCTGCTATGTTGAGACTTTGGACCAAGCGAGAAGTCAAGAGTGCTGAAGAGGAGTGATGAAATGAACGTCTGCCATTTTCTGAACAGAAAGGGGCGTTGAAAACGGAATGTGGCGTGAGAAGGGGATCACTGAGGGAAAAGGAAACTGCATTTTCTGGTGTAAAGAGAAGGTAGCGAAGTTACAGACTGGGTGCAAATTACCACTTGTTTTCCTGCCTCTCTGCGGCTGGGACAAGGGAGTGAAATCCCGTCTCTTTTGAGACCAGAGGGAGTTTCTGAATAACCCAGGAGAAACTTGCATCTTCCTCAGTTTCAGTTCATTTCTCAGAAGTATTCACTGCTTAATTTCGGTGAATAATTGGTCCATAGATGTACACGGCAGGTTCTTGTAAGTATTTGTTTGAAGTGGTGTGGTGTGGTTTTCCTGGGCAGGCAGGTCAGGTGCCTCTTTCCTGGCTGGACAAGTGTTGCTCTTGGAGCTGGATTTACAGTGCAAATATTCGTGTCTTGCAATCTCCGAGCTTGCTGAGACTTCTTTTTTTGGTAGGAGCAGTTGTTGGCTGGAATTCCCACGGAGGATGAAAGTAGAGGGAGGGGAGGAGGACCCTGCTGAAGCAATCCCTTTTGTAAGGATGGGAAGGCTTCAGGAGGGAAAGTTGGGGGAGGATCCCAGCAGCTCCCCAAAGGGCTGTGCAGTGCAGAAGCTCATTCAGAGCGGGGTTGCGTGGGTGCGTTTCCAGTGGAGTTAAGCTGGGCTTGCACATGAGATCAGAAGATGCCTCTAACTGTGCACTGGTTCATAGTAGTGGAAGAATCAGTGTGTTTGTGGTAAGAACAGGATTTTTCCTTATTTTCAATGCCTACAGCCAAATCCTACCTTCCTTGAGCACACAAACTTGCCGTTCAAGCTGACATGGGACTGGGCATTAACAGATGTAGGATCAGGCTGGGAAGGGTTTAACTGCAAAGCAGAGCATGAGCATCATCTGTTTTCTGTGCTGAGCTGCAGTTTCTTTTCACCTTGTTCTACCCAGGATGGAACATTTCTCATTTTCAGCTTAGTCCCTGATTTCTGTAAGAGGTGGTGACTGTCTTTGTAAGACAGCCAACTCGCCAGCAGCATTAATCATGGCATACCATTTGCTTCATGCATTGCACATGCTGATCGGGAAATTTTCCTCTTGGAGGTATTTTTGTGTTGGCTTTGTGGTTCCTGAACCTTGTGGTGCACCGTAATGACATTAGGAAGAACTTGGCTTTGGGAAGAAGGGTGATGGGATTTTATGTGAAGCTGCCTAGAGTGGAAAATTGATGGGTGCTGGAAGTATCGTGTGCTCAGGGCTGGCTCAAGGTCACCCCTTCCTGTAGGTATTGGATCAGAGCCCTTGATTGTGAAAACACCAGGCACTTTAAACTCTGCTTTCGCTGAAAACTGAAGTCCTTGCAACCACAATGCCTGCAGGGGCCAGAGCCCTGTGCTCAGTACTGCCTGGCTGATACCTTTTTTTTTTTTTTAAAAACAAAATTGCTATGTTAAATCTATGCACTTATTTTTGCATGTACATAGAATTAGACATATGTCAGTGTCACCCTCTTTCTGATTTTTGCACTTGTTAAACGAAGTAGTGGTAGGTAGGCTGTGCGGGCAAGCGAACTGTGTGTTTCGAGTATTAGCAGCTTTGCATTGTGAAACCAAATGTGTAAAACCCTTGGAAGATGTTACGCAGCTTAATATATGCCTTGTGAAATAATTTTATTTTTTTCTCTAAAGTTAATTTAAAAGTTGTGTTTGCATAAAAGCCGGGCCCATGTGTGGCAGCAGTGCTGACCCACTTCCGTAGCCCTTCCTCAAGTGTCTGTGGTTGGAGCAGGGCAGGAGGAAGACAAAGCAAGGGAATACAAATAAAATGATGGTGAATGTTTCATTTCATCATTTTTCTCCAAGAAATAAGGATACCCAGGTGCTTGGAAGTCCCTAAGCGTTTTATTACCAGCTGCATTATTTCTTTTGATGAAACTATTTAATAATTGGTGTACAGTCAAACAGCTCAGTGTCCCGCAGAAACAGTGTTAGATCAGCATGCGTGATGTTTGTTTCAGTTATGTTTGGTAGTGGTGCAGCTCAGCTTCTCCAAGTCAGCTAGAGTACAGCACACCTCCTCACGGAGACCACAGTCCCTCCAGTTTCTGGTATCGCAAGGTGTGTTTACAACCGATGCCACCCCAGATTGATGGTCACATATAGGAAACCATTTGTTAGAGACTACGGTGTAGGCTCCTCTCGTTTGCTTTTGGAGTCCCAGCTCAAATAAACTCAAAGGTTCATTCTCCTCGATTATGTTGAACTCAAGGGATGTTAGTTTTCCTGGAGGGAAAGTCTGGAGGACCAGCAGGTCTCCCCCCAGCCCGAGCACTAGGAGGACTTGCGTGGAGCGCTACTGCCATAAATTAGCCCCTCTTGGCAGAGCGGTGAAACTCCATTTGTGCTGGTTTTCCCAGCTCTTTGAACTGTTTTGTGTTTTGGGAAACTGTGCTGTAGCCATTCCAGGTGACGTGGGTAACTAGTTGTAAAATACTGTCATTTTTTATTGTCGTTGGTTGTATAGAGAAGTTGGTGTACAGTATTGTACAGCTGGAGGGTTATTTGTACATAGGGGGGGAAATGAGGAACGTTATGTGTCACCCACAGCAAATACTGATATTGTCGGTCAGCCAAAGATTTCTTATTCTTTGCTGTTTAAACTTGTGCCTTAATATTGTATATAATAAATGTATAAACATGTTTCTTTTCTCACTTTCCAGTGTGAATATATTCAGTTCCCAAGAAGAAAGGACTTTTTAAACAATTCTTTAAGCTTTGCACATGATGTGCTAAGACTAAGAAGCAATACCTTGGGGACTTTAAGGTTCTGTCTCCCCTGTTTTTTATAGTTGTTAATGAAAGACCCCACAACAGGTGCCATCGGTAGGTCTATGTGGGCATGAAATCAGTGGGTCTGCAAAGCAGAGGATCAAACTGAGAGCTTTGCCAAGCAAGAAGGGCAGGATTTTAGTGAGATCCTCTTCACCTGAAGTAAATGAGGGCGGAAACTTAATGAGACAGTTTGGCGAAGATCTGAAGATCCTTTAGACCTACGTTCCCGCTAAGCATAGCACTCCCATTGATTTTTGTTGTTGTTGTTGTTGTTGTTGTTGTTGTTGTTGAGGGTCTGGGGCTTCTTTATTTGACAGGTGTTGGATCAGTGTGAGTGAGATACCTAAATACCTTGTAGATCTAGATACTATTGAATTACTATAACATCCTCAGTAAGGAATAAAGATCAGATCCCATTTCAGGCTGTTGTGCGGGCAAGGGGAGTGCTCCAGCCCGGTGGAAATATTGCTCGTATGTTTACTTATGCAACTGAAATAAACCGGGGGAGGGGAGCAAAAGTTACCCAAGTGTCTGGCTTTGAGTAAGGGGGGTTTGCTCAGCAGGCTCTCACATGGTCTTGAAAGTGTCTGTTAGAAAATTCTTGAATCAGGTCCCGGGGAGCTGCAGGCATGAAAGCCACTAAGGGCATCTCCCCGCTATGGGCTCTCCTCTGCCTGTCCCAACCTCCTCTCCCCAAATACTCGCACACATTAAAAAAACAACATGCCCTGGGCAGGAGCGTGTCAGCAAAGACCCCGGGGGTTTTGCAGAAACTTGAGCAGTGGTTTGCTTCACCCATATCCCGGCACCTTGTGTTCCCTGTGTGAGCACAGGTCGGCCTGACCCATCTGATTACTTCAAGACATGGCAGCTGGAAGTATTTTTAGTGCACTGGCTCTTTACCACCAAGAAGAAAAATTTGGTGATTGCTGAGATTGTGGCTTTTCAGCTTGCTTCAGGTCAAGATTTGACAGTAAGATTTGGGGCTTAGCTTGGTTTTTCAAGGTCATGGGAGAAAAGAAATCAACAGAGGCAAAACCAGTACTAGGGTGGGGAAAGCCTTGTGGCGAGCTGTGTTCAGGTATAACAAGACAGGGTTTTATCCCATTTTTGGGTTGTGCATTCACCACGGATGCTCCAGCCAAAAACCAAGAATATCACTGCAACGTTGTCTCCAAGTTAAGTATGTTTTGCATATTAACCTCGAGGAAAAAAACAGTACAAAGCAGCAAACTTCAGAGTCAACTTGTTTACACGTTAAAATCCCTCATTACTGCAAGTTCCCAAAAGTAAGTACTGGACAGTGGTCTCCTTACCGCATACAGGGAGAGAGCTCCGAGGAGCTAAAAATATTAACAAAATTGCCATTTAGAGGCATTCAAAAATCACGAGTCAAGTCCCACCCAAAATGATGAGACCTTTTCAGGATTCACTTGGATTCAGTGCACTATACAGCTGCAACATCTCTTCTGCTCTCCTTTGTTACCATATTCGGGGCTTTCTCTTCCCTACATTGTAGGAACAAACGTGCAAACAGCGATGAGGTGCGTTCTTGGGGAAAAGCTGTGACTTCTCACATTGTTAAATACCTCTTGGAGCTGGACTTAAGGCATGCTGCAGTGAAATATGTGCAAAGTGCAGACATCCCTCACCGGCAGGAAGGATGCTGCCAGGTGTCCGCTTGCCACTGAGATCTGCGATCTGGGGTCTGGATGCAACCCAACAAACTGGGCTGGGTTCCTGGACTACCCTTAGCCAGGTTTTTGGGTACCCTGCAGCGGATGAGCTTCTCACCGAGAAACACACAGCGTGGGGGTGGGAGAGGCCCGGCGGGTCGGTGGTACCTCACGCGGTCTGTGCTGGGCTGCCCTTCCCAGCCATCAGCCTGCAGCGATGGGGGCTTGAGAGACCGTCTGCACATGGACCGCGAGCCCCATCTTCTTACAGGTCTGTAGCTCTTATTACAGAGATCACGGTACTTTGGGAAACATTCCTCCTCGTCCCCGTGGTGCAAGAATGCTGTTCAAATGGCAGCCTGGGGGGAAAAGCAAAGTGCAGGGACGTGCCCAAGGTTGGTGCTGAGCTGCCTCCTGTGCTGGCACTGCACTGGTGTGCTGGGCATGGGCCCCCCCTTGAATCCCAGTACTAAAACTGGTGGACCCAGTGGTCCCACAAGCCTGAAGACCAAAGCAAATTCTCAGACCAGTGGGGAAAACGGTGCGATGTCGCAGAAGTGCGATACCCGCCTGAAAGCCGGGTAAAACACGAGCAGCTGTCATCATCCCCGCCATGATTAATGCTCATCCAGACCTTAAGCTGCGGCTTCACAGCCTTGTAAAACCAACCGAGAGCACCCGGCATTCCTGAGCTATAAAAGGCCCAGGAATTCATTGACTGGAGGTATGAAAGACCACAAGCTATTTTCTTTCATACCAACCACTTCAGCTTTAGATGAATAAAATATCAGCGCACATATTTTCCGGAGTAACCCTGCGTGGCCCTGCTGCAGCCTGGACCTCGGTCCTTTGCCAGCGCCCTCCGCTTTGACGCAAAGCAGAGCAGCTATGAGATGAGACCTAGGTCCGCATCGGCCCCCCATCTTGTGAGGGTCTCGTGAGCCATGGCAAAACTCAGTACTGGACAGGAGCTTGTGTTTTCCCAGGTACCGCTGGGAGAGGCAGCGATGGAGCTAACAGCAAGCTAAAAGCTGGGGGGTGGCAGTGCCACTACCTGTCCTAGAAGGTCATACCCACACCTGGCCATTGTGGTGGCTTTCCTGGCTGCTCAGTGGCCTCTTTGACTCCCCATTCACAGCCCCCCCGGTGCCTGCATGCTCTGGGAGTGCCTTCAGGCCCCTGCAGAAGTGGAATGGGCAGCCGGTGACCCTCCAGGCATGTGAAGCCTCCTGCAGGACAGCTGGGCTTGGGGCGAGGACGGGGAACCGCAGAGGCAGCCAACATCCCCCCGGCAGTCGTTGGTCTGGGACTTGATCAACCCAGGCAGGAGAAATCCCGCTGGGAGGAAGTGCCAGGAGGAAGAAGGGTGTCCTAGGGTGTGAGGAGATGGAGGTCCCCTCCCTTGGCCCAGTTATTCAGAGTATTTTTAAGACCACCCTCTCCAGTAGGCTCGCTCTTATAATCTCATTGCAGTTTTGTGTGCAAAAAGACCTGCTGCTCAAGGGATGAATTCCACCTGAATTCATAGCATGCCCAGAAACGAGCAGGCCAAGCACCAAATCCCGTGGTTTTCTGCTCTTATTGGAGGACCGGTGGCCACCATGTCTTTACTCTGATGCTGTCTATGCCGCAAGCCCATCAAAGCAGCGGTGGGACCTGGTGACCCCATGGGGAACATGGAGCACCTGAACTGGCTGCCCCAGGACAGCTGAAGGAGCCGGATCAGGCCATCATCCAGGTGCAGATCCCAACTGCGGGAAGCCTCTCCCCTCCTTGCCGCTGGATGAAGCAGGATGAAGGGAAGGGGAACCCCCACGGCCTGTGGGTCTGGCTGCCTCTCATAGGGGCTGGAGAGGGGCCCATGGACAGGACACACTCACCCCACACCTGCAGGGAGGCCGTGTTGTGTGGGTTTGGCCCCGGTCAGGTTTGGGGCTGAAGCAAGTTAGAGAGCCGAAGCCACCGCCTGCACAAACCCAGGTCTGGGGTGGGCATGATGCCAGGGGCAGCAGTAACTTGTCTGCTCCCTCAGTGGGGAGTGGGGTGAGCAGAGGGGGCCGCAGTGGGCTGTCCCCATCCATGACCTGCTCCTCCACAGGGACACATCATCATCCATGCCCTGCTCCTCTGCAGGGAAACATCCCTACCCATGCCCTGTTTTCCTGCAGGGACACATCCTCATCCATGTCCTGCTTCTCCACAGGGACATGTCCCCATCCATGCCCTGCTCCTCTGCAGGGACACGTTCCCCCTCCATGCCCTGTTCTTCTGCAGGACATGTCCTTGTCCCCCAACCTGCTCACCCATGCTGCCGCTGCAGGCTGGCAGGCTCATCCTCGCAGCACTCACCCCACCCTGCCTCTCTGCCCCATCCCTCTCACCCTGCTGCCTCCCATGTCTTTTTCTGACTCAACTCTGCCAGAAACAGAGAGGAAAAGCCCAGGCGTCCAGGTCCTCGTGTGCCAACATTTCCCCACATTTTTCCTGTTTAGTTTTAAGATTGAACAGCCAGGAGGAAGGGGCTGCCCTCATTTCACAGAATCATAGAATCATAGAATCATTAAGGTTGGAAAAGACCTCTAAGATCGCCAAGTCCAACCGTCAACTAACACCACCATGACTCCTAAAGCAGGCCCTGGAGTGCCACGTCTACACCTTTTTTGAACGCCTCCAGGGTTGACGACTCCACCACCTCTCTGGGCAGCCTGTTCCAATGCCTAACCACTCTTTCGGTAAAGAAATTCTTCCTGATGTCCAATCTAAACCTCCCCTGACGCAACTTGAGGCCATTTCCTCTTGTCCTATCGCTAGTTACTTGGGAGAAGAGTCCAACACCCGCTTCACTACAACCTCCTTTCAGGTAGTTGTAGAGACCGATAAGGTCTCCCCTCAGCCTCCTCTTCTCCAATTTAAGTGTTTGTACAGGGCCTTGCACAGTGGGGCCATGTGTGGTGGCCCAAAAGCACTGTCTCAAGCTGTAAATAATAATATTTGATTACAACTACTACTATTATTATTATTATTATTATCTGCACACCAGCTCGGTGCACCTCTGCTTCTAAAATGAAATCATTGTACAAGTTCCCCGAGCCTAAATCTGGCACAGAAGTAAGAGCCCTTTCACCTAGGTGTTAAATAATGCCTCACCCCCACCACAGGGCTTTTTTTAGATGGATGAGCCTTTATTTTCAGATGCCATGAGCTCCTTATCGTGTTACCCAGATGGCTGTGTGCACGCTGGCTCTTCTGCCTGCAGGGCCCCGCAGCCTCACCCGACCCTGGCTGGGGCTGCACCACCAGCCTCCCTCGTCCCCATCCACCATCAACAGGTCCCCAGCGCCGGTCTCCAGCGGCCACGTGCCAACTCCAGGGCAGAGCCAGCCGGCAGCAAGGGGTCTGCCTGTGTGCTGGAGCGTGGGAGCTGCTCGCCCCTGCTGCCCCTTCCTGCTGGCTCTTCCCTGGCACTTAAACTGGGAAGGCTCTATTGTGGGCATCGTGGTCATTTTGTGTTTGTGCAGCACACAGCATGGTTGGGTTTTGGTGCGAAAGGTGGCTCCAGCCTGTAACGGTGATGGTGATGTAATAGTAATATGGTAATGGTAACAGTAGTAGTAATAATAATAGTAATAGTAATAGCAATAGTAGAGGAAAAGGTAGAGGAAGAGGAATAAGAATAAGAATTGGAATTGGAATAGGACCAAGAAAATAAGAAAACCAGTAAGAATAGGAATAGGAATAAGAATAAGAATAAAAGAAGAAGAATAAGAAATTCAGTTCATCACAGGGAACAAGAAAATTAAGAATAAGAAATTCAGTTCATCACAGGGAAAAAGAAAATGAATGAGAACAAGAAATTTGTTCACCACGGGTGGCAAAAGAAGGGTTTGAAGGTGAAGAATTTGATTCCAGAGTGTGCTGCATGTCCATGCAAGGGGAAAATTGTCTCTTATCCCCCTGTCACCACTGGCTGTGGCGAGACCAGCTCAAACTTAGGTCTTTCCAGGTAAAAATCTCGACCTGAGCACAGGGTTCGAGTCTGTATGGAGAAAAACGGGATGATGCACTCACAGGAACTGGGCTGCATTTGAAAACTCTTTATTTTATTACATAGCCTCTGAGCACATAAGTCCTCCTCGCCTCATCATCCAGTTGACTGGTTCAGACCCAAAACAGGCACCGCAGGCCGGATTAATTTCAGTTTTAGAGAGCAATGTCATATACCTCTTTAGAGCAAACACTTCCCAGCACTTGGCAGCCTTCACCTGGCACATGTCGGCTTTCTCCTTGGATCCTTTACCAGCGGCAAGATTTTTCCCATGTGAAAAATGCACTTGAAGTTCTAAGTAGAAGAGATTTTTTTCAGACGCACAGACTCACCCCCAGCTCACTGGGGAGGGGAACACCGCTTCGGGGCCTGCCCCAGGAGCAGCTCCGGCATCACGCTGCGCCGCGCATCCATCGGTGGGACCTGCTCTGTGGTCCCAGAGCCCTTCAGCAGCGCTGTGTTATCATCATGTGCAAAAGTCATGACCCATGGCTAGTCCCTCTTGATCCTGGCAGAGATGGCATGGAAGGGCACAGCAGCCCTGGAGTTGCTTGGGCACCAACCAGCAGCTGGGAATGCCCTCGGCAATCTCTTCCTCACCCCACCGGCTCCGTGTGTCCCCTGTGCCAACCAGTGGGACTATCAGGGAAGCACCGTGGAGTCTCCACCCATCACCAAATGCATTTGTGGGAACTGCAGGCATTCCCCCTTGTGCTGGTGAAACATTTCTGTCAGACCCCCCAGTCCCTGTCTTCTAAACCTTTCCTCCCAGACCCACAAAGCAAATAATTGTTCTCGGTCATATTAATGTTTGTTTGGGCCCCAAGTTAGCGGTGTGCTGTATATCTGTAAAGAGAAGAAGAGCTGTGTTTGGGAAAAAGGTCAGAGGAATCAGCCCCAGCGTGGTGGAGGCAGAGTAAGTTCCTGCAGGTTTCAAGCCGTGGGACCGAGATGGCCTAAGGACCTGATGTCATCTCCAGAAGGCCAACAGAAGAGAAGGAAAAGAGGCTGAAACAGTTCAGGATACTTCTGTCATTTATCAAGCTTTGCAATCATGGTGCTGAGAACCACTGGTGAGAGGTTGATAGCATGTAGATGTCCTCCTAAATCACCAGCAGATACTAACTTGTTGCAGCAGTGGAGTAGCTATTATTTGAC
The DNA here is from genome assembly GCA_013389945.1 of Fregata magnificens. Taxonomy (NCBI): domain Eukaryota; kingdom Metazoa; phylum Chordata; class Aves; order Suliformes; family Fregatidae; genus Fregata; species Fregata magnificens. The sequence goes on from WAAD01037332.1 coordinate 112,865, forward strand.
ATCCTGTTTGTACCCAGGTCCCAAAGAATTCAACCTTCCATGACCTGTAAGCCTCAAAGCTCCTAAAACATGCCTGTTCCTGCAGACTGGGGGGATTACAAAGCTTCACAAGACGAGAGCAACAGAGAGGCAAAAGAGGAGGCCAGAAGACGAGTGGAGAGAGAAGCTAGATTGGAGTCATCCTTGTCCTTGAGATTGAGGGTGGGGCCCAGGTACCAACCAAGAGCCTACAGGCACTTCCAAGTGACACCTTTATTAGGGGGTCTAAGGTAAAGCGGGGTCTAATGAGCTTAGATTTGACTGAGACTCCTAGTGAAGGAAAGGGAAAGTCAATAGAATAATTTTCAGAGGGGTTGACTTTATATCGAGCAAACCAGCTGTTTCTCATGGCAGCTTCCAGGGTGAGTCTGCAGACGATCAGGCAAATAGGTGGGTCAGGCTGGAGAAGTGTGTGGGAACCGATGAGTGGGACAGACTCAGCAGCAGGGATGGAGAGGAGTAAGTGGACCTCGTAGCGGCTCTGCAGAAACACGGTCTAATGAGAGCATTAGTCTGGGAGAAAGGAATCACACCCTTCAGTGCTTTGGCTAGGAAGTATCTAGCGGGTGTCAGCAGTGATAGGAAGGAGACAGGAGCATCAAAAGGCCGTACAAGGGTAGTGCTTGCACTTTCCTGTAGATCATTATAGTCAGATGTGGATATGGACAGGGATTTCTGTGCTGTTGTCATAGGGCTGATACTGTCAAGCGTGGGAGTGGTGTCTTTAATGAAGGCCTTAACTTCCCGTCACGCTGCTAGTAACGATGAGATGCGGCTACTCCTGGACACAACAGTCTGGTTTCTTCACCAAAGTGTCATTAATCCAACAGGAGGGAAGACTTTTTTGCTTGGTTTTGAAGCAAAAGAAGTAAGATGTCCTTAATGTCCTTAATATCCTTAAGAAGTAAGGACATTGTAAAGGAATTTGGCATAGAGAATATCTTGGATTGAATGCCCTCATGGTATTTCAATTTAAATTAAAAAGAAGGAGAAGTTAGCTTGCTGCTAACTTTTTCAGAGGGGGGAATTTTGAGAAATTAAGGGAATTAATCAGGGAAATCAACTGAACTTACTTACAACAATCTGGAATGCAATCCCAGGCAAGAGAGGAAACCTCTCAGGGGAAAGGCCAAAGCCTTAACTGGATGAAGAATTACCACAAAAAGAATATTAGGAATAACCACAAGCCTGCAATGGATGGAAAAAGGGATTAACCAGCAAAGAGAGGTTTATGTTAAAGGTCAGGCAGTGCAGGGGTAACATGACAATTGCCAAAGTCAAGCTCTGTTAGACCTTGCAAAGGAAAGTAAAACAACTAGCAAAATATTCGTGAGTCATAAATGAGAAAAGAAGAAAGAAATGCGGCTTCTACATGCCCAGGGTGTGGCAGAGTCTAAAGATCCTAGAACTACATCCCTCAGACAAGGTGGCTGTTTGGTGTCAGGGTCAGGCTTTGGGAAGAAAGAGGATGCTGAATCTCAGGTCACACTGAAGATGAATGGACATCAGGATATGGAAATGACCATATCTAAAGGGGAAAGAAATCTCAAAGAGCTGAGTGCATGCAAATGGGAGGAACTGGACCAGCTCCATCCCAGAGTCAGGGAAGAAACAGCCATGAAATTGCAAGTTCAGCAGCAAGTATTTGAAATTAATCTATATGGCATTTTAGAAGCGGTACTGGAAAACAGTAATTTAAGAAAGGCAAGAAAGATGCCCTGGGCAACTACAGCTCCTCTTCTCTACAGTAGGTCTGCCAAATTACATTCTTGCCAGAGAATTCTGCAAGCTTTCCTGAATAACTGATTTTCTAGGCAAAGGAGAGGCATTCAGTCATATCTTGCTGGACTTTAGCACTTTTTTTTATGGTGTCCCATGTGAAATTGTTAGTTAAAATGGGGATGACAATACCTGGTGGGAGGAAAATTTAATAGGACAAAAAGCCTGAATTCATGGATAATGGCAATGTCCTCTAGCAGACAGGCATATATATATATATATAGGTTTCACATGCTGGAGAGCGATGATGATGCTGAGCCATCGGCATGATGGTGCCCTGGAAAACCCAAGTACCCTCACAGGAGTATCAAGCACTTCTTAACAGCAGCCTCCTGCTTTTGGAGGAGACAGCCACAAAGCAGGGGAACACAGCACATCCACGTTCGAGGGAAAGAGACCAAACTGGGACAGGTCCCGGGCTGACTGAAGCAACGCAGAGCACGCCAAAAGAGAGGAGAAAGCAGCAGCTCAGCATTTGCAGCTTGCAGGACAAGGACCAGATGGATGCTCTTGCCTTCTATCAGAGTGTAACTGGGGAAGGTTGGAGAGATGCTGAACTACCAGAAGGCCCTTGGGATGGGGCCCCGCAGCTGCAGTTTCTTTTCCTTCAGCGTCTCATTTCCCACCCCAGCCTGCTCTGGGAGGGTTGGAAGGTAATCTCCTTCAGGGATGGATCTGTCCCCATCAGCAGAGCAGTTTATTCTGCCATCTGTATGTTACGTAGCAGGAACCAAAGCCCAGAGATGCTGAATGACTTCCTCCAAGTCGTGCATGAAATTAGAGATCGCGAGGGCTTGAAGCATACCCCCAGCTACCACCTTGCACCTTACCAGCACCCAAGGTTTCTGCTGTGCTTCTCATGTGGCCGAGCTGCCCAAGCTGTCATGGTGATACTGGGGGATGCACCACGCTTGGACTGTGCAGTGCTCAGCTCAGCTCATCCCGGGGAAGTCCTGGTAACAGGAGCTGCCTCCCTGATGCTGCTGCCCAGTATGAAGCCCTTGCAGAAGCTGTCAGGAGTATCCCCTGCTGCGCCAACTGGGATTTCATTTAAGTGCCTCTTTTCATCTCATTTCTAGTAGGAAGGGTCAGCAGGAACCTTTGGGATTTGCTGCTCTTGGAGAAAACACCATGGGAGCACATTTTCTCCCAGTGTTTCCAGCTGTAAATACCCTGGCTCCCTCCTGGGACCATCCTGGCCAGGAGATCCCCAGGCTCGGGAGGGGACCTGGCAGTGAATAACTGAGCATGAATCCGCAGTGGGGAACCAGCACGATGGAAACCAGCCCCAAATGGATGGAAACAACCAAAAGGCTGTTTAAATGGAATTTCTTTTTCCTCCCTACCTCGAAGTGAGAATGTGTTGAACAACCACAACTCGGGGACCAGGGTGCCCATTTCCATCCTCCCTGGGTGGACACGACTGCAACAGTTGGTGGGTCCTGGGGTGGTGGAGCAGCTGATGGTGCCCCGAAGATTTAGGTGCTTTTCCAGACTCCTTCCAGAAGGCTCTGAGGGGATTTGGGCAAAATGTGCTGAAACCCTGAAATCCTGGGAAAGTTGTGGATTGGTGCAATGACTTCTGACCCCACCTGGGAAGCCTGAGGCTGCTGAGTGTTCAGGAGGGGAGAGGAGGAGCCACGTGTGAGCCACATTCTTCTTTTAAGGATGAGTAACCTCAGCTTCAGAGAGCAAAGTAAATTGCTTAAAGGTCAACAGTCAACAGGAAAATGACCAAAAATGAAAGCTTATGAGGCCAAAGTCCACCCCCGCCCAATCAATGGGCACTCTTCTTCAAAAAGTAACTTTTGAAACAAATTATTAATTGTTACTTATTATTTGCCAACTCACTGTGGCCTGGACACAGAGCCCACAAGAAGGCACCACTCTCACCACACACCTGGAGCACTGAGCCATGGGCTTTGAAGAGCTCCCTGAAACACGAAATAGCAATGAAAACCAAGAGTATAGTGAAGTAACTCAAATGGAGTCACCCAGAAACCAAGGCATCCAAAGCCATGAGTCACTTCTACACAGCTCCGCCCATCCGAAGACACTTTCTGCCAAAAACCTCTGACTTGCACGTTGTGCAGCGATGGTCATGAGCTGGTGAGCGGGAACCTTGCCGAGCAGCATCGTCCCCTGAGACCAGCAGCACATCATACAGCCTGAGCATCGGTGACACGCTGCACTGTCCAACTGCCCTGGACACACTGACATATATATATTTTTTCCAGGAAAAAGGATTCCCTACTGATGCTGCAGGCCTCTTCCCACCAGATCTCTGCCAAGAAAAGCAGTTGTTTGAGCAAGAGGAGAGAAAGCAGATCTCCTGTGATCTCAGCCCCTTTGTCCCAGGCTGCTGTGCCCTGAGGCTTGTGGAGGTGCTAAGTGATTCTGCTTTTGAATTGCACACCCGTTGCATCTCTAACCAAAAATAGTTGCTGCAAGGCCCCCAGAGATTTAAATAATAGTGGCAGTAGTAATAGTAATAACAATAATAATTTTCAACCATTCTTACGTATCCGCCAGCAAACCTATCCATTTGTCACAGCTCGCTTATTTTCAACCAGGAGATGTTGCTATAGGCAACATGGCAATGGGATTTGCTGTCTGGCAGAGCAGAATTGAAAAAGGAGTTACAAATGCGTCATGATATGTAATATTTCCACAGCAAAAATCCACCCAAGGATTACTGAGCACTTCCCCAAGGCAAAGGGACCTACCTCTGCAGCAGCCTGAAGAGGCAGCTGCCTGCCGTCCCCAGGGAAGGAGGTGCTCAGAGCCAGACCCTTAAATCCTTGTTGTCCCCTGGAAGGTGCAAAATTGGTCCTGGCTCCTGCCAGCACACCTACACACCTCGGGGCAGCCGGCAAGGCTGGAAGCAAGCCCATCACTTAACTGGATTTACTTGCTGTCCTTGAGATGGGCCCAAAGCACCTCCCTGGCCCACCAGGGAGCTGGAGTGGGGATCAGCCCTTCAGCTTGTCTCAGGCTGTGGATAAATCACAAACCTTTTACTTTTCATCCACAGAGCCATAAAAATAATCCTTGAAGAGGAGTTGGAGGACTCTAGAGGGGTTCTGGGTTTGGGACCCTTCTTTTCACTCTCAGCAATGTCATCCTTTGGTGTCCCCCAGCCACTGCACGCCAGGCGCAACCTGGCGGACCTCATCCCACCAAGACCTGCATGCCAGATGTAGGAGGTACCTCTGCACCAAAGGAGCAGGCAGGTACCTAACCACCAGCTGGGTACAAATGCTAAAACAGCCCTTCCTGGGATGTTACACCCCCCCAAACATGCAGGCGAGAGGGTAAGCTCAAACGCAGGACGCCTGGTTGCCCACAGCGCAATATTATTTGCCCATTGGCCCTCTCCAGTGGGGCGAGCTGCAGGCAGCTCTGACCAGGGTGAAAGCACAGCCCAGCTCCGGGCACACTCCAGGGGCCACATACAAAAGACACAGGGCCCGATCGGCACAGCCTGGCTCCTTCTGCCCTGCACGCTCCTCCAGCGCTATCCCAGCAGACTTCGTCCTCTCAAACACCCACATGTGCTTGTGAGCCACCACCCAGACACCTCAGCCTTGTGCTAGGAAAACCCTAGACCAGCAGATTAAGGCACATCCCTCACTTTATGGTGGAAACTTGAATAAAAATTAAAAAACCCACCAGGCAAACTAATGATAACGCCTGTGAGCCCCAGGAGCACTGCGGAGGAGAGCTGGCCCAAGCACTAGGTGGTAGGGACGTGGCTGTACAAGGGGGAGCAACCCCAGGAGTGGGAGCATCCACAGCGCCTGTCCCCCTCCGGCTGGGTCACACGGCCACCCCTCCATGCCCCAGACACACATCTTCACCTGGCACAGCCACCAGGGATGAGTCGTGTCCTGCTAAGCTGGGCTGGCAGGATCCATCCATTCCATAGCACTGGTCCAGCCGTACCATCTTGGTCAGGAAATAGGGTGGGAAGCAGGTGCTGAATGTTACCTGGGTGGTTCACACTCAAGATATGTCTCCCCAGGTCCAGGAGCACCAGCACATGTTGGCGTTTGCCCAGGCTGTTAAAATGGTCCAATGAAGCGTGCTCTGGAGGAGCAGGAGGTGAGGACTGCAGCGGGGCCAGCACAAAGCGAGTAGCCACGGGGACTGTGGGAGGCGAGGGAGGTTGGGAGTTTGGGAGAAGCCAAGCCCCCAGCCCACACAGGGGACACCGAGGGAGGAGGAGGAGTAAGATGCAGGAGGAGCAGCGCTGTGGAGCCTTTGGTTTAATGGTGGCAAGCCATTAGTTTACCACCTCACAAGTGCGAGAGGGCTTTCTTGCTCACTGGCCGCTGTGACGCTGCTAACAACTTTTGCTAAACATTTTTCGATGCTCTAAATGCACAAGGTCATTCTGGAAATGCGGTGCCAAAAAGTCAGGGTCCTCAGGGTTGGACGCAGACGTGGAGCATGGCCACTGCTGCATGAGATTGTGCCTTTCCATCAGTGATGCTAGGCCAGAGCGTCCCAGCATGGGGGACAGAGGCCATGGAGCTGGGACAGAGCTGGCCCCTATGGGCAGGGAGGGACTTTGGCATGGGATGGGGTCTGAGGGGGGAGAGAGCTGCCTCTGGCAGAAATGCGGTGATTCCTGGGTGAGGTGCCAGGACTGCCAGGAGTCCCTTCAGCTCCAAAACCAGCTCATTGTTTCTTAAAGCCAACAAAGCAAATCTCCCCTCCGGTTTAGCTGGCCCAGGGCGGGATGCTCAGCTCCAGAGCACGCTCAAAGGGAAGTGGGGAGAAGAAATGAGTCAGGAAAAGAGCATTTCTTCGGCATGGGAAGGTAATGGGAAGGTTTTGCACTGGGCATGGGCTAGTGCAATAGGGCAATGGTTGCCCTGCTCGCTGTCCCTCCAGCCCTCAGCCACCCCAGGGCTGAGAAGAGTACTAGAACTGGTCAGTCTTATATAAATAACAGTTTTTGCACTTTTCCTCTGGTTTTCCAAAGAAAGAGGGTTCTATTCCTGGAAAAGATACTGACTTAATAGAAGTGACCTTCATGTAAAACATTATTTCTGTGTAAACAGAGATTATTCTAAATATTATTAAAATATTAGTCTGTGTTACCATGACCCAACATTGTTCATAAATGCCAGCCAGCAGTTTCGATAGAAGCTGAACGCTCACTTCTTTTTTGTCTCCTAGAGATGGGTTTTCTTTGACCCTTCTGAATCAGCGAGTTGAAATGTTTTACTTGACTCAATGTTTTATTTTCCCTCAAACTTTTAAAATAGTTGGAGGCACGTGGAAAGGGAACAGAGTGCTGTAGCGTTGCCTCAGTCGCTTTTGAGCCATTTGCTCAACCATTTTAAAAGGAAAACACAAGCAAAAGATACTGTTTAAACAAGGCAGAGAAAAATCTGATGCTGCCCTTTGTTGCTAATGAGAGTTGTCCCCTGCCAGATAAACACTGCTCATCAGAGAGGAGTCAAAAATGCAGCGTGTAAATTGAGCGGGGACAAGAAAACATACAGTTTATATTAAAGGAGCTTGTTTTCATTTCTTTCTCTTGGGATCTCTGGCCTTGCCTTGACCCGTCATGCTGTGTCTTACAGCCTGGAACGTGGAAGAGCCCCCTGGGCTGGAACAACAAAGAGGCCATTGCAAGAGATATCCCTGATGGGCAAGCAAGTTGTTTTGTCTTCACTGTGATCTCTGCTTCATACCGGGGTAGCATTAAAGCATTGCAAAGATGCAGTCGAGTGAGCCTGAGGCTTGGCTTTGGGAATGCTTCAAAGCAAGGAAAAAAAAATTTGGGATGTTTTCATGAGCACTGGGCTCCTTCCATGTCCCTGGCATTGAGGAGAAGGGTTGACCCTGTGTTTTCACAAAGGCTTTTGCCCCCCCCAGCTGCCCCCAGGTGAGTCCTGCTCATGGTAGGAGTCTTGTGGGGACCAGCTTTTGGCTAACGGAAACCCAGTGGGTAGCCCTGGGTGAAAATGCTTTGAGAAGAAACAAGGTATTGGCACAACGATGAACGCACGGACTTGGGGGAATTCAAACACCGTAGCTCAAAACTTGTTAAAATGTCATACATAAGTGGGCAGGAGAAAATAAATGAGAGGGCTTCAAAGCAACTTCTTGAAAATGAGTTTTCCTGATGGGTGAGGAGCCAGGGTCTGCAGGGCTGGTTGCAGTGTGCTGGGTTTCCCCCCCACCACTGTACCCATGCCAGGGGGCTTTGGCATGTGTCCCCTAGGGAAGGCTTTGTCCCCTGTGGTACAAGGTGTCCTGGAAAGCGGCTTGGTCAGCCCCTCCTCTGGATGCTGAAGTGATGACTCGAAGGTCTCAGGGGGGAGGAGCACAGCTGCACTTTCTCTTCTGCTTCCACATCCCCCTTTTTGGGTGTTGTCTTCAGCTGTCCAGCCCTGTGAGAGCTGCTCCCCTAAAACAAACTCAGCAAAGCAGAGGAGAGCATAGGCAGCATGTTTGAGGGAGGCTCTCCTCCTTCCCCAGAGGTGCAGTATTTGAAACTCTCATTCTGCACCCAGATCCCAACTGCTGCCCCTTTTGCTGCCTCCAAGAACAACCGCAAAGAGGTTTTTCAGAGCTGTGAGTACTTTCCATCACTCTCCAGTACCACCGTACTTGTAGCCAGGGAGAGAGAGTGAAAGCAACCCACGCAGATCTGCAGAGCCACCCCAGCCCACAGCGACTCCCTATCCAGCGCGCTCTAATGCCTGTACATCAGTTATCACAAGGTCTGAATGTTTGATCTGACTCAATCAACATCACTGCAATCAAACGATACCTGTTTTGCAGGCTTACTGGCATGGAGGGGTACCCTCTTTTGCTCCTCAGGTAGAGCAACACCTGCCAACCAGCAAGACCCCCAAGCTCCCCTTTCTGCTCTACCAGACAAAGCCACCACAATCCCTTCACAACACAGCCATCACAGAGTCCTTGCTTTTGAGGGCAACCAAGAAGTTTTATTGTTAGCCTCAACCGTTTTTCAGAGACAGGAGGAGCTGATTTCAGCTTCTCTGGCCATTTACCCTTTGGGAAAAGCTGGCTCTTGGGACTGGATTTTAGTGCTGTGTTAATGTAAACCTCCGAGGAGGTCTGAAGGCAATGGTGCTGCCCTACCAATGCCAATGAGCATCCTAGCAGTTCCCAGAGTCTCTGTTAGGACCAGGTCCAAATTGTATAGGTATTTCTCCCTCCAAGGCGTAAGCTTATATGGTAAAGCAGCTACCTTGTCCTGCCTGATGCCCACTCATGTATGCCAGCAATATGCTTATGCTCCCCGGGAGCTACAGGAGTCCTGGCCAGGGACGTGTCCCAGGCTCCATTTGTGAGTGCTCCTCGCCATGGAAAGGAGAACATGTAAAATTGCACATGGCGTTCATTGGGATGAGTGAGAGGGTGCTTACAAGTGTTTTAGAGGTCTGGATTAGATTTCGGCATAATCTTTTTAAACAAGGAAGTCTCCACCCTGGTCAACCTGCAGAGACCCTTACAGGACAACTACAGTATTGGAGAGGTTCAGCCAAAGGCAGAAACGCCAACAGAGAATGAGCAGCAGGAGCCCATGTTGGGGCTGTGGTTACAGGGCAGCACAGGGTAGCAGCAACCGAACCGCCATGCAAGGCAGCAGCCATCACCCTGAGTCACATCTGAGACACACTGCTCCGTTGCACTGGCGCTCTGCTTGACAGCAGCTCCATGGACAAGTTCAGGACCTCAGATTGTGAGAGTTTCACATTTCTTCCTCATTCCCCACCTCCAACAGTGCCTGCAATCAGAGCGGTGTGCAAGCACTGAGGGCAAAGGATACATCTACTATAGGAGATGAAAGGTATGAGCTAGAGCCACCATCCCTAATGCATCTGCTATGTTCAGTTTGTGGGCATTAATTGTTACAGCAAAGCTCTCTCTAGCCATGGTGTCCAATGCCAATTCATGTCATCTTGCACAAGGCAGCACCTGCAGGTATCAAGACTTTCCCTGTTCCCAGCTCATAATAAAAAGGAAGAGGAAGCTTGGGAGTATCTTCATACTTTCTGAGCCCCCTGGATATCGCTTTAAAATTACCACCTGTATTCTGTCCTACTGAATGCTGGACTAAAAAAAAAAATTCCACTGATTTGCCTTTCTTTAAAATTTAGGCATTAGAGTGGAAAGAAGAGAATTAAAAGTCCGGAGTAGAAAACAAGCCCTGGACTCACTCCCCTGCTGGCAGAAGTTGGCTTAGCTGAAGACCCAGTGCTGGTCCCACCGTGTCCTTCACACCCCCACCCTGCTGTCTCCACATCTCTGTTTCTGCTGCGTTGGCAAAGAAAACTTGCAGGGAGTTTTCAACTTGCTGACAAATCTCTTTCCTTAGGAAGAGCAGCTGCTGGGTTAGTCCCATAATGATGCCCTTCAGCATCAACCTGTCCCTCTAGAGCCTAGCTGCCACCCCTGATTTGCAGCTGGTGCTCTCAGACACTCAGTTATTCCCTGTTGCTGCGGCTGGTGGGGGTGGCTCATCCCACCAGACTCCCTGCACTCGGCAGAAAAAGACGCGGCTGACTTTTAGGATGTTCAGGATATTCCAAAAAAGTCTTTGGTTTATTGTTATTTCCACTTAGAAAACACATTTCGCTAAAAAAAGAATTCCAAGTATTTAGAAACATCTTGGTTTTGCTCTCCCATTTACAGCAGTGAGGACCAAGAATAACTCCACCGCAGCCAGCAGTGCAATGCTTGGATAAAACCAGAGCCATGCCAGTCACAGGATTAATGTCTCAGAGCACTGGTTTTTGAGCATCCCGTGACAGAAATTAGATCTTCAAAAGCTCTCAGCTCCCTTTCAGATGCTTCTTAACTGACCGCAATTTCAGATGTTGCTCAGCATTTTCCCTGCAGATGTTGAGTGCTTTGGAAAGCCTGTTGACAGGCCCCTGAACTCGTTGTCAAAAGACCAATAATCTGTGCTGACACTCTGAAACTCATCCCTTGTGGCAGCTGAAACAAGTTCTGCTGAGCTGCCGAGAGCGGACAAACGAGTCCATCTGGTCCTAGTTAGTGAGTTATCACCTCTTCAGCTAAGGCACATTACAGGAGTCAGAAGAGCTTCTCTCTTTATACGTTACTCTGCTCATCTTTCCTGCTCATCCGTCACACTCCTTCCCATCTCCTGATTTCTTCCCTTTACTTCTTTTCAACATTTTATTTTTTTTTTTTCTTTAACTTTCTGCATCTGCTAGTTCTGTGTACGTCTCCAGTTGAGTGTGGTCCAAGCGCCGTCCAGGTCTTCTGTCAAGTCCCTCCTTACATTCCCTTGTACCAAGGCGCCTCGTGGCATCTCTCAGTTTTCTTGCAACAAGCTCACCCCAGTTCTCAGATTTGATATTCTTGGCAAGGAGTAACTATTGGGGAAAAAATGGATGAAATTAAATAACAAACCCACTCCAAACCAACAAATGCCGAGGAGGAGTCAGCCAGCCGGGCTGCAGCAGTAGGAAAAAGAAAGGTTTTATCCATAAACGCTCCCATCTGCAATCAGCAGTTGCTAGTAGCTTTCTATTAAAAGGAAGAGTAAAATTAAAAATATGTTTCTGACACAGATCACTGCTAATTGACAAAAAATGTTGCCTTTGACAATGTGTAATTTTAATAAAATTTTAATGCCAAAGGCACTAACTCCCCGTTCTCAGTCTAGATCCAGCCACGCTCTCATGCTGTGCAGCTACGGCTGAGCTAATGGGCAGCTCAGCAGAGAAATGCATGTCGCAAGCTCTGTCCTCCTGCAGTAGTTTGACCTGGAAAGCAGAAGTCCAGAAGGGCTAATGCCACCCCAGACATGTCCCAGTGCGTCCCCCCACTGTGACCATTGCCCATCCCAGAAGTGCACCGTCTACGCCAACACGCACCTTTCTGCGCCAGGGGCTACATTTGCTTCATCTCACTTCAGTGCTCCACCCAGACCAGCAGAAGACATCACTGCCCAGGTCCTGCTGCAGGACCACGGGTGGCCGATAGCCTCCAGACTGAGGGATCCATGGGTGCGTAAGCCATGAACCTACCCAAGGGACCAATGCTGAGCACTTCTCCCTCTATCCCCTGCCTCAAGCAATATTAATTCAGACCTCCTGCATCTCTGTTGTGACCACCAAGGCTATCAGGTGCTGTAGGGTGGGTCCTTGCTTTGTTCCCCACGGTTCAGCACTGCAGGGGTAAAGGTGTACCCCCTGCAGCGGGAACAGAGCCCGGCAGAGCTGGGATGCCAGCACCCTGCTCTCCGCTTGGATCCAGGGTTTGGACTGGAAGTGTTTACATGCCTGAGCCACTCCTGCAGATTCACACAAACCGCATCAGAGGCAAAAAACGAACACTGCTTTCCTCATGTCTCAGAGTAGGGCTGAAAGCATTGCTTCACCCCTTAGCCTCATGCCTGACTCCACAAATCTAACAAGTTCTGCAGCGTAAGTCCATCAATGGGAATGAAAACCAGGCCACCATCCTGGGTTAGTGGCTGGAAATAGACTCTGGGAGTCCTGATTACCATCCCCTGCTCTAACGCCTACATAACACCGTCTTGCTTTTATTCTTTATTGGAACAAATAGCAGAAAGGGGTATTACATAAAGGAGGACTTTAATTTGGTTTTTTTTTAATACTTTGGCTCTAGAATTTTCTAAAATTATTCCTTCTCTCACTGTCTGCATTTAAAGAGAGAATATACATTTTTAAGAAGCTGGTGTTTGAAAAGTAAGCATAAATTGAAGGAGGGGGTGGGCATAAAACAACTATAGATTTCAACATCTATGAGTCATTTTTAAAGCTCTCAGAAAAAATGATTCATTGTCGTTACCATCAGCTTACCTGTGCCTCCAACTGAAATTAATTCAGCCCTAAAAGTTTTAAACCGGAAAGACATTCCAGTGAAGTATCATCTTCTAAATAACTCACAACGTTCACCATCTTTGCTGCACTGCCCAAAATAAGTCTTGCAGTAAGAAACATGATGAATCCATATATTGCTACCAGTAGTAGGTTTTGCTAGGGAAAGTTGGTTTAACAGAGTCCTTTAAGAGGTGCAAGTGACAGTTCACTTCATCAGAAGAAAGAAACCCAACAGGACCCCAACTTCTTCCACTCTCCTGTCTGGTGCTGACAAGCTCTGGTGCTGCCTGGCTTCAGAGCAGCCTCCAGCTGCAGTACCTCTCCAGAGCAAGGGAGGAGACTGAGACTACCACACGCTAAGCTTGAAGGCTGGTAAACAGCACCCAGGAGTTATCAGCCTTTGCAAACTAGGTCATGAATTAGGCTTCAGGACTGGTTTTGTTGAAGCCTATTGTTGACCTGTGCTCAAAGGGACCGTGACATTTTCATGACATTGGTCTGCACCAGAAGGACAAATTCAGCAAGAACTCTGAATCGTGCTGGTCTCACCACAACGGCACATCTGGGGCTCCTACCTGGGGCACATGAACATGGGATGTCTAGGATGCATGCACACCAGAAGTATTAATGGGAATTACAGTCAGAACAGACTTTTCTTTCAGAGAGTTTATTTATCCTGCAACAAGAATATCCAAAAGTTTAGTGCTAGGATTCAACCACCCACCCAGGAAGTAGTTCAGCACATGATGCTGCAGCAGAGCATACCATCCATGCCACCGAGTCCAACCGGGCCACCCCAAAGAACAGAGATCAACCCCAGGGGACCCCATCTGAAAGCAAGCAGACTAACTGGCAGATCTATCCTCCACCTTTATCCAGCACAAACTTACAACTTGTTCTCCCAGTGCAGTAAAAATAACCCTTTTCCACTGGAGGAAGACCAGCTGCTTGAAATCCCACCCAGTGGAAATAACTCAGTTCAAAAATAAAGAAGTAGCCCAAATTCTTAACAAGAGTATTTCTAAGAAAAGATGTGGGAGGAGGGGCAGATCTGTAGGTAAGGCAGCAGGCAGGTACCGAGGGGAGAGGGGCTCACCACTCAGCTCCCAAATACAATTTTTTGTGGGACTGAACAGTCTGTCTCCATCCTGCCCTTCACTCAAACTTCTGAGCATTCAGGCTCTTCAGAATACAGCCTGCTTTACAGTCTCCATTTGCATAAAACCTATCATAACAGATCCCTGTTGTCAGCTATAAAATTATATTATAGTACAATTTAGAAATCATCTTCTTTTCCTATCCAGATGCTACTGATTTCAAGAGAGAGCAGACTTACCCATTTTCTTGGTTTCATTTTCCCACCTTCTGTACAGTGCCGCTTCCCTCCACTTCAGAAGGTATTTGTTAGGCTTGGTGGCAAGCTGGGATTTGGATTAGGAGATATAATTCGTTTAGATCTAGATGACTCTTCCTTCTGGTTAGAGCTGCACTAGGAACATTAGAATTCCCAGCAATTTTGTGTGGTGTTTTTTTTTTTTTTTAATCACCAAAGCTGCAGTTCCCACTTGAAAGATCAAATTTGGCTAAGATCGGTGACATTAAGCTTCTGCTCCTGAACTGCTGGTCAGAGGCTACAAAGGGGGAAAAAACCCCATACTGCACATACACACTTTTATCATACCCCTTAGGTATATTCCAACTCTTTGAACTGAAGCAATTTAAAAACTAGACATAGTCACTATTTAATTTGCAATCTTATTTCTCTGCCAGTCACAGTACCACAGTCATTCTTTCTCAGTTACATCCCATGATATGCCCACCTTGGACAAGAAAACAAGTCAAGTCTGAAATTCACAAAAGCCAACCTGTACGACCTCAGTCAAAGGAGGAAGGAAAGCAGCACAACGGTGAAATGTATCTGTGACTGAACAACATAAGAATTCAGTTGGGTTTTTTTTAAATTTATTTAAAATAAGTGACTTGGACACCTATGGAAACATCATTCTTCTTTCTGCTTATCCCCAATTCAAAAAAAGAGCTCAGAGGAGCCTTACTTAGGAAATACGACTTTTCCAAACATGCCCATTTAGGCTCTGCTTGAACCATATCTTGGGGGACATAAAGTATGGTAATGTGGCTGCATTTGCTTTTATGGCTAAATAGGACAATACGTCAGTCTGCCTAGGGAAAAAGTAGCTGAAACTTACAACAAAACATAGACTTTGTTTCTTTGGAAAAAGCATCCCAAAATTTTTCTCCCAAAGAAGCAAGACAAAATTTGGCAGGAAGTTTTGTTCTTGACCAACAACTAACTAAATTTCTTTCTAAAAGTTGACAGGAGATGGAAGGAGGACTTCTGCAGAAGGAAACATTTCTGTGGGTATTTTCTTTCCCTCCCCCTGAATCTGTATTGCAGAGCACTAGGCACTGAGAAAGAAAGAAAATCAGAGAAGCCCCTGCACGTGATTCTGACTTTCCTTAGAAGAGAATTAAGGCTTCAGGCTCCAACTAGCCATGACTGCAGATATGAATAAACACTTGAGCCTGAAGCACTTTCTGGGCATCAGCACATCCCTTCAAGGCTTGAATCCTACAGATCTTCCTTTGAAGTGAAGCGCTTCAAGGCAACATGCCCCATCCATTTGATGGTTTGACCCTGTGCTCAGATCTCGCCTCCAGCATGAAAGACTTTAAGGTATTTGTAGTTGTAGGAAAAAGCAGAAATTTCAGCAGCTTGATGGGAACCAATACGTGCATGGCTGAAAGGAGACACCAGGCTCTCACCACGCCAGGCACAGCTGGGCTGCCCTTGAGGCACTCAAAGGCAAATAGAGCAAGTACCAGACCACCTCTGCCCCAGGATTTTATTTCAAACAAAATCCAAGTTAACAGAGGAACTGCAACTCACCAAAGAGGCTTTTTTTAAATAATAATAAAAAAAAAAAAAAACCCAAGAAACCAAAACACAAACAAACCACACCCCAAAACCCAAAACCTCCTTCCAGGCATTCACATGGTACCTATGACTATGTGAAATCCTGAAAAATGCAGATAATAATTTTGCTGGTTGCAATATGCAGCTTTTAATACTCAGCCATCTATTTGAGAAAGACAAATAGATGCTAAACATTTTGGAACCTTGTATACACAGAGCACAATTATTTCCAGCTGCAGGACTATCATTAAGCTTTACTCCTCATACTATTAATCCCTTTAGAGTTTTAAAACATATTCCAAGACAAATTTTGAAAGACAAGGCTTTTTAAAAAAAAAACGTTAGAAGTTTAAGTGTTAGTCCCTATGGAAAGTAGATCCTGGTTTTCAGTTCCAATGCTACACCGAAAATAACCATAAACAAGGGGGAAACTATTCATAAAGCAAGTGGCTTTGTTTCAAGCCACCAGTTACAGTGACTTCAGGTGTTGCTTGCAAAAACACAAGATTAAACAATCCTGATTGCTAGGAACTGTAAAATATTACATTCCTGGAAGTGCCGGAAGTTAACTTTCTTCCACTTTACCTCCTGGGAACAGCTGCCTTGCCAGCTCCACTGCCTTTGTTGAAAGTTACTTCTCATACTGAACAGAGGTTCTTGGAAAAAATTATGCCAGGAGCAGAGGTATAGAACATCACAGTCTGATTTTTAAGAACTCACAGTTCTTAAAACTGCAGTTTTACAAAAACAAATCATCTGCTTGTCTTTTCCTAGATAAGTACAAAAAACACAGTAAAAAATTAAACATCAATACAGCATCAATACTGAAAGCACAGGTCTCTTCCCCAACAAAAAGCACAGAGCACTTTACAGTTTTCCAGTAGTGGTGAAGAAAATTCAGTAGTTAATGATGCAAAACCCACCAAGAGATAAGGCTTGGGATTCCTTAATTATCAAATTGTGTTTCTGTATTGCTGAGTCCTCAGATTGTGGGTCAGCTTACACTGCAGGAGGCTAAAATACAAAAGCTTTGAGGGGGGAGGTTAGAGATAGGATCTGCAAATTCTGTGGTTGAGCTGAACAACAATGCCAACAAAAAACCTCAAATACAGCTGCAGCCTGGAGCTATACGGTCCCTACAGCTCTTTCTCCAGAACCAGGGAGGGAGAGACCTACTGGAAAAAATGACTGAGTACACCTATGCATTATGCAAAAGTTTAAGTAAGGGATATTTCTCTAGGTGTGGAGAACAACTTCCTGCATAGCTGAAGACGACTGCATCCAACCCCGGCCATCTGACTTCTTAAAAGTATTATTTTCTCTAAGAAGAGAGTTACATTACTTCAAAAATACAAATGATGGCATTGCGCACTTACGATTTCCATGAAGGCATTGAACTGGAGTTTCAACTATGTCTCCCCCTCTCCAATAAAACTGTACGCTCACTTGCTCACTTTGGCACAGTGATCGTATCTTGTAATACTGTAAGACCAATGTATTTTTTGTTGTTGCCATGACAAGTATGCTGTTAGGTCAGACCTAAAGCAGCAGCTGGCTTCTTCACTGCCAGACTCTGACAAGTACAGTTCTTAACTTTTTTTTTCCTTCTAAATATGTTGCCTATATACCAAGATTTTAGTAGCTTTAAATTAAAGAAAGAGAATTACAAACTACACCCATTTTTCTGCTTCCCAAGAGTCATTACTATCATGAGGCAGGCAGCAGAAGTAACACAAACACATATTCCTCCAGTAGCTGTAGGAGCTCACATGACCTTAAGCATGCTGAAAATCTTGCTTCCAAGTAAATATGGATATTAGCTGCTGGCATTAGTACACTATGCATAGCTTAATGAAAGGGTGGAAAATACAGCTAAAGTTAATGAAAGCTTTTACAGGATACTAGTCATGCCCAACAAAAATCTAAAACATTGTGCTCTACATCTACTTAGAAAGAAAATCAGATATATTTTCAAATTAAGAGCTTGAAAATAATAATAGTACTGTAAAACAGTGTCTGTAAGAATGAACTAGACTGAACATAACATAGGCAAGGAAAAGGGCAAGAATTTTACATAAACACACCTGAGTTCTGCCACTGTAGCCTTCTAGGCAGAGAGGTAACTACTACATTTTGCAAATGTTAGGTTCATAGCCAGTGCACCACCCGGCCAACATTTCAAATGCAACTGAGATGACAGAAGAGGGAAAAAAAAATTCCTTCACAACTGAGACTTTTTTCAGTCATTCATATTTTATATTGTCCTATTAAGTGTTAAAATGGACATTCAAGAAGTAAACAAAGTGTACTACAGTATCTTGAGGAGATCACTTGTTTAATAAAAACACTCACTTGCAAGTTTCTGGCAACACTATTACTACTGAACCACACACACACAGGCTGAACCTTGCAGCCACATAAAGGTGGCTGAGGGACTGAGCACCGCAATGGTTTATTAAGAAGGAAAAAACCACCACGGATCCNTGGAGCTACCCCACCAAGCCATAACTTGGTTGATAGTAAGAAGAAACTAAAAAGCAAGATTATTAACTAAGTTTCTTACTAGCTACTAAGTGGAAGTCCAGTTTGCTACAGAAAGTACAGCTCTTCTCAGTTCACACTGCTTATCATATTCAGCTATTCCCCATCTTTGATAATACTGACATTTATGTAAGTTGCATAAATTACAAACCACCATAATTACAAATACAGGTTGCTTTGGAAAGCAATTTAAACAATTAGAAGTATTTATTGCAAACCAGCTTCTCTCTTCTACCATTTACAAGAAGGCCAGTAAAAGTAAACGCACGTGAACAGAAAAACATTCATGAAACACAAATTGATGTAATTAAAACTGAAAAGGAAAACATACTGAAGGAATAAAAGCTCCAGATACATAGCAACTATTAATTATGAAGCTGTTGATGATATTGAAAAAGCATTTGGGAATTCATGACCAAGTATTCAGCCTTGAATTCTGAGGGAGAGGGAGGGAACAACCACGACCTTCCAAGTCCTTCAGCACCACTGCACATAAAACTGTACTACTTGATATATTTTTCCATGAACTTTTTGTGAAATTCTGATCGCAGAGTATCATTCACAAATCTTTTGTCCTTTTTTGTTTCGTCTATCCCCTTGGCACAATTCTTGAAGACAACATCATCATCCCATCTGAAACCAAAAGTTTTTAACATCAGTAAGTTTATATGAAAATTAGGTGCAATTTACAAAAATATATAAATGAAATTTGACCTTCCTATTTAAATGTACTTAGAACAGCTAGTCATTATGATTAGATTTTAGTCTTCAAGAAAAAAAACGTCTATTTTTCTAATCCAAGCCATCTCCTACATGCTCCTGAGTCAGAAGCGAGATGAGTATCAGTAGATTAAAAGTTATTTTGTCTTTACAGAAAATAATGACCATTTGAACAGAGCAGAAAAAAACTTTAATCTAATGGCCCTAATTTTGATAAACGCAACAGTAACTGGAACATCTGCAAACAAGAATTGTATTCAGAAAAAAGGCTGTTATTTATTAATTCCAGTTACACTAAAAAAACCCAAAGAAACAAAGACCCCAAACCAGCTAGATTTTAAAGGGGAGCATAACATCAAATTTCTTAAGGACCTTTGGTCCTCTTACTCTTCGTATCACTACGAACAATGTCAGACAAACACAATTCTCAATCTCTCTCTCTCTCTTTTCTAAACACAAAGTAGCAGGATGATTTGTTCAGAGAAATGCACAAGACAGTCACTACCTGCATCAGTATCCCACTTCTACATTACACTGCTTGTGACAGGATCTGAGAAAGGAACTAAGAACCAACAGCAGTGATGACATTTTCAGACTCTGAGTAACGAGAGGGAGCAAGGGGATGGATATCACAGTACAGAGTGCACAGTACCTTCTCTTCACTTTGAAGTTTGCTTGAGGCTGTGCTGGGCCGGTAAGGTTCAGCAGTGGATTACCACTCAGAATGTTCTCCATTCGAATTCTTTCTTCTTCAGCCTTTTGCTCTTGTTCCTGAGAACCAGAAACAAATATATTACTTTTCTGGGCCATTTTTTTCATCTAGTTGGTAGAGATAAACATTATTTAGCTGCAAACACCCACACAGATAGAGCTTTAATTCCTAGCTCGGACTTTTCAGAGCATTTGACACGCGTATGAGTAGAATAAGGATAGAAGCAGAGACACTCTAAAGAGCTTAACATTGCTAATAAACTATCAAGCTAGCAACACTCATATCTGCTCTACTTACCTCTGATGTTCCACTAAATACTCAGTTAGATTCTAGCTTTACCATTTACATATTTATTATATTAAAAAACTGTATACAGATTAAAAGACTTTTTTAAACCTCATACGAAAAGAGAATATATCATACAATATTCATTAGGTGGAAGAAACCTTACATCGTGTTGAAACTTCTCTATCATCTTCAGCAAT